>OZ005669.1:2754151-3188845 GCA_963930725.1 Candelabrum cocksii
TTTGGTTGGGGCCAGCAGCTTATATCAACCATGGTGAGGTGTACTTCTGGGAGCAATTTGAAGATATTTCTATCGGCCATTTTGAATATATTGATGGTAGTTGTCTTCATTTAAAAATAACATTTGAAGTTAGTAAAGCATAGATACCATCTATCTTTTGCGTTTGCGTCAGACAGCTTTATGTTGAAAGATTACATTTGAAAACCTCAGATGAAAGTAATGTTATTTTATTTCAGATTGTCGACCAAATTGCAAGGTAGAAAAAGTTACCATGTTTAACTCAGTGATACTGTCTTTGTTAGAGCTCTTTTTACCACTATGTATCGAATGAACCATAAAATGCTCTTTTAAAATGGATTAGTCACGTTTTAACATTTTACATCAAAAGTCAGAATTTGTTCAAACTCTTTTGAACAATGTAATTTAAAATTCTATATATAGATTTGAAAATAGGATATTTACATTTACTCATATTTTGTCTCGATTAGTTTGTGTCGACTGGTAGAGACACTGCCTGCATTAAAGTTCTTCGAGATATCGCTATCGGGGAAGAGCTGGCTTGTTACTATGGCGATGATTTCTTTGGAGATAGAAATTGTGTTTGCGAATGTCACACGTGTGAAAGGTGAGGATTCCACTCGTGAAAAGATGTTGTGAATTTCCTTAATTGATATCAGATTATGATCTCCATAATAATGCGTGTCATGTAACATCTTTGACCTCATGGATGTAGCACACATGCGCTTTATGCACTGCTGTCACGGAATTTAAAATTCAAAGTTGGTATCTTGCGTGGGTTAACTCACCGATTCGCGCACTTTATCAATACAATTTAAAAAATGCTACTATAAAATATCGAATGGAATGAAAACGACGGCTGTCCTAAGATAGCGAAATCGCCGATTCGTTAAATTCGTATGTTTACGTGACATCGTTTTAGTGCATTTCCATTTGATGGTAAGTTTTCTGGCTATTATTAATGAGCAACCTACCACTTTAACGAGTAAAGATGACGGAACCGAGGCAGGAAACGTTGCTTTCTAATAGGAACTTTGGCGATATTTGTTCGAGGTACATAATAGCTTCAGGTTCCATTTGCGGCAATACTCATTGTGTAATGCAAGTCGAGTTGAAATTTTTTTTGTAGACTTGAACTTGGTTGAACAATTTAAGTACGCCAGTAATTAAAGGGAAGAAATTTTCGCGGAAGAAAATTTCGCGATTGACAGGTCTAAAAACTGCGAATTTCGCGGAATTTATTTTCGTGGATGAGGTAATATATCTTAATTTCGCGGAATTTATTTTTGCGGTGGGCAGAGTTTAGGGGAATATTTAGTACTGTATTTTTAATTGCATGTGACACTAAAAAAACGAAAGAAAAATTGAATTTTGCGGATAAGGCATTTTCATTAAGTTTCGCGGAATATAATTTCGCGGATAAGGCATTTTCATTAAGTTTCGCGGAATATAATTTCGCGGTTAAGGCATTTTCATTAAGTTTCGCGGAATATAATTTCGCGGATAAGGCATTTTCATTAAGTTTCGCGGAATATAATTTCGCGGATAAGGCATTTTCATTAAGTTTCGCGGAATATAATTTCGCGGTTAAGGCATTTTCATTAAGTTTCGCGGAATATAATTTCGCGATTTGGGACCAAAACCGCAAAAATAAATTCCGCGATAGTTTCTTCCCTTAAGGTAACCTTTTTTTCGTGTTCAGCTTTTGAAATAAGTGTAGAATGCTGTAGATGAACTATGAAGCATTTGCTTTGTTTCAATTTTTCAGACGTCAAGTGGGTCAATTCTCCACCTCCGAAGTGAAACAAGCCAACTCCGGTAAATACACGCTACGAGAGACTGATAAAAGACTGCGACGATTGAACAAAGTCAATGAAGGTAATATCAGGTGAAATGCATCCCTTTTGCGGTCTTTAATATTGTCGAATTGAAATAGATGAAAGTTCCGACAAGTCCGCCTCTCCAAGAAGTGATGACGCAATCACAGTATTACGTCAGTTGAGAATTAAACCAATGAGAGCGCACGAAGCTGAGCTTTCACAGAAGTTCAAACTGAAGAACACCACTTATATTGATTTGATTCCCGCGTTGAAGGACTTACCATATTTCGACCTGCTCTTTGTACATCGTCTGCAAAGTGTGAAGCCATTCCAGGGAGATGGCTGCCATGACGTAGTTAACCCGTGTCTCGCGTCGCCCTTTAAAAAACGATTGATGCCGGAAAGAGTACTACACCAACAAACGTCATCGTCGTCCGACGCCATGTCAGATTCGTCTCTTTCCAGCGAGGACTCGTCTGAAGTGGAGGCTCATTACTCGTCGTCAGTCTCCTCAGAAGGAAAACTGACAATCAAGTTGAAACCCGTTTCGTGTAAAAGACTTGTGGCTGATAACAGAACCAGGGTTAAAAACAAAGTCCCCAAGCTTATAAGCTGCGCGACTCCCTCTAGAATTTCGCCTCGATTAAATCCCGTCGAACATCAATTTAATAGGCTGACTCATCGAGTACACTCGAAACGAAATCGCAAGATAAAGAAATGCAACTGCCATTAGATTCTACACAACCGGTGTTACAAGTATAATGGAATGCGTCTTCTCAACTCTTAGTCATTTTTAACTTTATGCATTGTAAATATTTTATCTGTTTTTCATGAACTAATTGTTCATTGTACTAATGGTGTGCTAATGGAGGGAAATGGAAGTTTCATCCGCCCTCCATTGCGGTTCAAAACATCTGAAAGTCCAATAGTTTTAACGACAATCCCGATCAAGTGGAACTCGCATTAACTCAACCTGTTTTTCCATTCCCTAGTTTTTTCTAATAAAACAGTCGTTATCTCGAACTATTTGAGTCGCTCCCTTGGGGGTTCAAGTTATCGAGATTATTGTAATGCGGTCGAGAAAAAAATGATCTCCGCCCGTTAGCTCTTGATAACGGAAGGTGTGTTTTGAGAAGCTCTTCAATATTTTGCTGTTCGTTGTTAGTTTTGGATCGGATTTTTGTTCTAATTGGAGTTTATTAATTAAATTATTGCGGAGTCAGTTTGGTGTAGTTGGGGAGGTTATTTCTGGTAAAGTTCCTTGAAATTTGGGTAAAAATTGTTGATACTTGCTGACTGTGCCGATCAAAACTTACATTCTCCCAACTGTTCTCAAATCATAAGTACTTTTAGTTCCTGTATTTAATACAGAAAACCAATAATCATAATTGCTCCATTTGCAACATAATTACACTTCCTATTTTCTTATTCTAACAATCGTTAGTGCAAAAAAATTAACTGATCGTTTCAATTGCTTAGTAACTTTAACGTTAAGTACACGCCTGTTCAGCCAAATCGATTGCTTACTTCCTTGTTCTAAATTGAACTTTTTAAAAAACTGTAAAAAATCTTTTTAAACCTTTTTATTACTGCTCATTTTATCTTTTAATTTCTTAACTGTATATACTGTTTATCCATCATTCGATTAATATTTTAACTTTCTCCTTAAACTGAACTGTGGAATAAGTAAATCCTAGATTCCCACGAGGGTCGTTGGACGGTCTCGGTGGTTCTTTCTAGGTGAAGAATATTGTTCCCAGGTCACCTTCCATCGCTCATTTGCACTTTTACTGCTACATCTTCCGGATTGTTGGGGACTTTAGGGATCAAATTGGGTTGTAATCCCAGGGGACTGCCTCATGTTTCGAAGAAACATAGTTTTTCAGTTTGCAATCTTTTCTGTATTTATCATTTTTATATCATATTTCATTGATCATGTCATCTTTCGGTCAAATTTGAAATAACCTGACAAATTCAATAAAAACGATACAAGTTTCTCATGAACATCCCATGCATAGAACCTTTTTTAGATATGATCTTGCAGATTGGCAAAAACGTCAAGCACACATTCAGTCTGTCCCCTGGAAAAAAATTTTCCAACTCAGCTGATGATTGTGTTAATCTTCTTTTTTTTTCTTTTTTTTTTATTGGTAGCAGCAGATATAATTGCTGACCTGACCACAATTGTATCTGAAGCAATAAGATTATTTGCTCCTTCAAGGAAATATCAGATAAAACCTCATTCATCATCATGGTTTTCACCAGCATGTGCTGCGCCCATAGCCCATCGTAATCATTTCTTTCATTGCTACCGACGTGATGCGACTGATCTTAACAGAAAATTGTTTATTGCCTCTCGCAATAATTGTAAATATGTTGTTCGTAAAGCAAAAACTGTTTTTGCTGAAAGAACTAAAGATCATATCAATTCCAAAAAAATAGGTTCACATAAATTTTGGCGTATCATTAAAAATGTCCGGGGTAATTCCAATTCTAAATCATCTGTGCCTCCACTATTCAATGGTCCTGAAGTCATTAATTTATCTAAGGATAAAGTTGAACTATTTGCTAAACTCTTCAGTTCTCATTCTACCCTCGATGATTCTGGACACGATCTCCCTTATTTCACCTCCAAAACTGATCAGACATTACAGGATTGCTTTATATCTCCGGATAACGTTTCCAAGATAATTTCCAAAATGGATTCCACTAAAGCTTCAGGACCTGATGGAATTCCTGTAATTGTTCTTCAGAAATGTTCTACCGAGTTATCTCCTGTTTTGTGTGCTGTTTACAAAAAGTGTTTGGATGAATCTTGTTTTCCTTCATCCTGGAAATTTGCCTCCGTTATTCCAATTTTTAAAAATTGTGGTGACCGTTCTAATCCTAGAAATTATAGACCGATTAGTCTCATTTCCATTTTAAGCAAAGTTTTTGAGACTTTACTTAACCAGACCTTAGTGGAATTTATTGAAAAAAATAATTTGTTTTATGATTCCCAGTACGGGTTTTGTACTGCTGATGTTTTGACAGTTATAACTGAACGTTTTTATCGTGCCCTTAATGTTGCTGGTGAAGTTGTTCTTGACATCTCTAAGGCATTTGATCAAGTCCGGCATCTGGGTCTATTGCATAAACTCAAAGCATATGGTTTAAAAGGTTCCTTTTTTAAAATTATCTCTTCATTTCTTTCTAACCTTAAACTCAAGGTTGTCATTAGCAGTCATTTATCTTCCACTTTTTCCATCAATGCTGGTGTTCCTCAAAGGATCAGTACTCTGTTCCTACTGTACATAAACGATCTCACAGACAATTTATCATCTAAAACCATTATTTATGCTGACGATTCCACATTGTATTCCTGTCTTGATAAATCAGATGATTGTGATGAAGTTAAATTGGCCTCTGTTTTCAATAAAGATCTCAATTCGGTAGTTAAATGGGATAAGAATTGGCTGGTTAATTTCAATCCATCTAAAACTAGTCTTCTTTCCATTAATCATTTCAAGCAAGCATATTTACCTCCAATTTTGATGAATGGTTCTCATTTGCCTGAAAACAATTCATTTCGCCTTCTTGGTCTCATATTTACAAGCGATCTCTCATGGCGTTCATACATTGAAACCATTGCAAAATCAGCTGCCATGAAGGTTGGTTCTCTTTTACGAGAAATGAGTTACCTCACGCCTGAATGTATCCTTTACCTTTTTACTCCTACAAATCTTCAATTCGTCACTGCATGAAATAAAGCTGGCACATTTAGGCAGGTGCCTAATCATCTTCATCTTCTCATCAATGGACTGTTTGTGTTCCAAATTGTCGCAGGGATTTTTATAAGTTTTTTCCCGCGAACATCCAGACTTTGGAACTCCCTCCTTACATGCTTTCCATCTGACTATAACCTTCAACTGTTCAAATCAAATGTTCATCGATATCTTAAATATGCTTAACCTCTCCTGCAGCTCTTTACACACAAGTGGCCTTTAAGGCCTTGTTTTGAGCAATTGCAATAATAATAAATAACGCGTAGTATAGGACAAGTCTAGAAAATAGACCTCAGAGTGATTTAGCACTGTTTCTTAGACCTGCATACCAGAGTGATTTAGCACTGTTTCTTAGACCTGCATACCAGAATGATTTAGCACTGTTTCTTTGTGATTTTCATCCATTTGACTCACAAACGAAATCTACATACATCTATCATCGCCTGGATTCGACCGGGAAAACAAATCGACACTTGAAATTATCATTATTTACCGATTCAAACATCAATGGAATGTTGGTTTACGCAACCTCGTTCTTTAAACATGTACTTCGGTGATGAGGTTGTAATTCAGGAAGTAATGTTCTTTATTCCACGAAGATACGTCATTTTCGGAGATCTTACGTCAAAAAGTGACGTAACAATGCAAATTAAAAGCAATCCTTTCAAATGTACAAGAGTGTTTCACCCAAATCCTCGTGACAATTTTTAAATATGCAAGCAAAATTATCGCAAAAGTTTAATAGAATTTAATTCCGTTGAGCGTCTTGATTATTTTCTACAATCCCCATTTGCTATTGGTCGTCTTTACTCAATGTCTTTTTCGACTCTTTTCTTGCCTTTTCGTTTTCCTCTCTAGCTTTAGTTATCTTAGAAGCCTAATAGAGAACATAGTTGCATACATAGTTTTACACATTTCTAGAGAGCAGCCTTTTAAACGGAGCAAAAAATCTATTACGTAAAATATCTACCGCTTGCAGAGCAATATCTTGAGTACGAGTTTTACATAGAGCATAGTTTGAAGGGTTTCATGCATATCTAACATGGAATCATTTGGTATAGTGAAAGGGTTTTACCTTCTCTACGAGAGGGACAAGTTCGCCTTTCTTTGCAAGCGATTTCAACAACTCCATTATGAAAGGCAAGTAGTTGTGCTTTCTACGGATATTCTCTCGCTGCAACAAACATAAAGATGGATGAATGAAATGAAGTCAGAGAAATATTTATAGAAGACACTAAACTAATTGAAAAACCGCACTTTGTCAACAAAACTAAAAGAAATTAGTTCCAATAACAAGGAATTCTTCTTCAAAATCACATCAAAGGAAAAGGAAAACTGTTTTCCATTTTCAACAATTTACCCTGTAACTCGTCATCTTCTCGTTTTCAGAGGCGATCACAGATTGATAATGTTCAATCTCAGACGAGATTCTCGATAGACGATCTCTCAACTCACCATCATCACTCGTCGAGAACTAAGAAAAAAACATAACTCAACTCAATTTAATTCAACTCAAATTGTTTGGTTTCCCGACTAAGTAATTTCGTTGGCACACATGGTCATCAGGACTTAAGCAGGTAGGTCCGTCTGAAAATATTACACCAGGAGCTAAACATTTTGATGAACGCCATGTTGAAATAACAGCATTTTCTTTTTGTTACAGAAAATAAAAAGAGGAAATAAATAGAATAATATAGGCTCTGATCAATCCTCTTGAGGGTGGTTCATGAATTTGTTATGAAACTGGTCATGTGCCCTTGAAGGTATGTTCTATTTCTCCTACCTCATCTAACAGTTGCGTTTTCTGAAGATTCAATCTTTGGATTTTGTTGCCGTAGAGAATCTTCTGATCAGAAACGACCGCCATCAAATTGAAAAGAACATCTTCAGTCGAATACCTGAAAAATTTAGATTGTTACCTCCGTGACACAATGTTATCCAAAATAAATTATAGAATTACAAATGAAAACTCGACGCTCTTGTTTCTATAGCAACCCCTTCTTTCTTCACATAGCACAACAACTCTTACTTTTTCATTCTGGTCTCGATGATTGGCTTGCATACACGCAACCAATTGTCGTCTGTGATAGATCCTGAAATCACAAACACCTAATAGCCGAAGATTGATGAAAACACGAAAGCCTCGATTTACTTTTTACTCTAAAATTAATAAATCGCTCCTAGGTTTTAGAGAAGTCAATGAATGGAATTTCCTTTTTTCAAACGCTACCTAAATCAATGGGTCCTGCTTTCAAACCATCCAGTTCGTAGAGACGACCTTTGATTGGCAGATAAGCTACAAAGTGAAACGAGTCCTTCTCTTCGCCTTTGGCAGAGTGATCAAACTCAAACATTTGCTCTCTAATAACGAAAACGAAAATGATGAATTGCTGTGTTATGTACAACAAGTCGAGCGCACGATTTACCCTGACATTTGAAATGATAATCATAACAATTATTATGTGTTTAATCAATAAAAAACGCACAGGGGAGAAACGCACAACAACAAAATACACCATATTTTGTTATGCAGAATAGAGTTAAAAATACGTCTTGCTGTTATTGTTACATCAATTAGGTTGTTAAAGACAACTGAAGCACTTGACATGAGAACGTAGCTCATTAATTTGAGATGAATCGCTTGTCTCTGTTAAAAACAACAAATAACTGTAAAGCATCTACACTGTGTCCCAGTCTACACTCTATATTCCATTATCAATTTTCCATAATAATCAACGAATAAATTTGGCCCAACGTCAATATGCTTAGGATTTTTTCGCTTTGCGCATCAAACTAATAGTATGCTTAATTTAAAGTATGATCGAGTGATTGCCCGACAAATGATGACGTACCGATAGTTTCATTTTCGCGTTCAAAAGCGATGTTTTCCAAAGAATTTGAAATTTTTGTTCTGTAAGCTTACTGCTATTCAATTGTCTCGGGGAAGGGACATTGAACATAAAAGTGAAATAATATATAATTATCAGAGATTCCCCTGCGAAGCAGGAGATACGCTCAGCGGAGATTCCCCTGCGAGGCTGGAGATACGCTCAGCATTGCGTAGATTTTTTTGAAGATTCTAAGCCCTAGTATACTCATGAATATTATGATGCTATGAAAAAAGAGTGTATATATGTCAAAGCAATATGAGCAGTATAAAAATCATTCTAAATCATCAGCAGCACTATGATTTACATTTTTGGCTCATTCACAGATATGCACTACCTTAGGCTTATTCCAAGAACATAACTTCAGAGGTTCGAAAAAAAAGCTTTAATTATAATCATATTTTTTAATTCTCGTACTCGCTAATAAATATATATTTATATTCACAATTTCATGGTAAAAAAAAGCTTTTGTGTAACAATTATTACTAACCGCGCAAAGCTATTGTGCACTTTTTTTATTGTATCAGAGTTGGACAGACTCAAGCCTTTCAACTAGAACAAAAAGATTGATTAAGATTTCAAAACATCAAAGATTATTCTTATGCAGTTTTTCTTAGTATCTCAGAGGATCGAAAACACAGAGGCTACAAGCTTTTAGAAATACAACACACTTTAAGACGACAAAAGCTTAATCTGCAAAAACATTATATTATATAAAATTATAGAATTCCTAACATAGACAGTTAGAATTTTGGAGGCTTAATTTTAATAGAATAGAGAGAACCTTTACTTGTGAGTCATAGAAAATTGAGTTAAAGGCCACAGCTCTGTTCATTTTTTCAGATAAACTTAATGCAAGTCGTATACAATTTCCTGAAAGTTCTAGTAGAGGCTCCTACCATGGGGTCAAACTGTCGCGCAAATTCCTTGAAGGAAGAGAGAGTTTCGCCAAGGTCCAGGTCCAGATGATTGCAGTTGAGGAGGATGCTGATGATGGCTTGCGTTGCGCACGCATTGCTGATGACCTGTGTAAGTGTGAACAGTAAATATCTATAATCTGTATACAAAAAATGTACTCATGAGTAAGTTCTCTTCTTGTATGAAATTGGGAACAAAGTGAAAACCCATTCATTGTGATTGAAAGCCATAGTAATATTAAAACGCAAGCTTAATGATCATCCCATTGATAAATCGTTAACCTGTTTTGCAAAAAATATTTCATCTAGTCGATCGTCCAGCACAAGAGTGCCATCCAATTCTTCTTCCGATCTCCATTTGAAGAGGAAAATCAAACCATGAACCGGCCTGAAAAACAGTAAACACCAAATTTTCCCAGACAGAACTCATCCGGCGATAGCGCAATGGTAATGGCGTTCGGCTCTTAACCGAAAGGTTCTGGGTTCGAGACCATGCTATCACAAAGTTGTTTAGTGAGCAGTTATTTATATATAAATAACGCCGTATTTCATCAAAAATAACCATAGCATAAATGGGAGCAATTAAATACACTAAAACTCCGGGTCGAGGTCTTTATGATAATGCTTAATGAGCGTTCTGGAAGCCTCGTTAAAAACAAACAAACAAACAAACTTACACTACTTGAACAACACTAAATTTACCAGAAAATCACAACGTTTATCGACACAGGGAGTATTAATGATAGCGCAAACAATTTGGGAAATCAAAACAAAGAAAACCTTAGCCGTTGCAACGTATCATCATCAAGTGAGTAAAGCTCTTCAACTTGCACACCACTGCAACCTGCAAAGGGAATCCATAGTTATACTGTCTTTTTGCCGGTGAAGTTAATATTTATTGTTAGTTTCAATTCTTTTGTAATCAACAAAATAATTCAACCGGATAACCAAACATTTCACAGACTTACATTACATGTTTAGTTCACACACAAATTTGTAGACCATAAAATATTTAATAAGCTTTGGGTTGAGACAGCTTCCTGAGATTCGGTACCTGATTACTTTTAAGGGTTTAGTATTCAAAAATAAAGTCTAATGCGAGTATTTCAAAAGAATATATGGGATGGTGGGTTAAAAGTGTCAGATTTTTATATAGAATAACTCACTTCTTCCTGTTATTGTTTGCTATGTCACCAGCTGACGCACGGTTCTAGTCACCCTTTTTTCCTTCTATAGCCTTTAGTTTTCTGTCACTATAATTTTACTTACTGCAAATTTGAAGCCTCCCACTCACCCTCTTGTTTCTTGGGACTTAATTAAGACTTTGCTGGTTCTTAAAACACTCAAAGGAAAAAGTGACCATGCCATTAGACCAATGAGTACTGGTCATTGTTTGTGTGTTTGTTCCAGACCATTACGTGTGAATCTTGGTGTACTATAAATAACAGGCAACCATACAACATTCGTGAAAATGTGGGGGCCAATTTTTTCTATAAGTTGATGCAGAGAGCATGTGCACAGAAGCAAAATGGTATTGAAGTGTTTTGTAACTGAGTGTAAACCAAATTATCTGGGACAGAATGAAAAGGTTCCTGTTTAAAGACTTCCATCAGTTCCTGAGGAATTCCAAGCCATTTCGAGAGATAATATCCCAGATAAACCTGACACAGTTGTTTGTGAAAAACATTTTCCAGCAGGATACCAAACTGTCAAAGTCAAAGGAAAAGTTCAACCAAAACCAGGTATATATATTTAGTTTGTTAATAATAGTAGTCATTTCTACTCTTGTAAACTGCTGTTTCTGGAGTGAAGGGATTTGTCTTTATTTTTGACCACATAGATTTTTGTTGTGTTAATATTTTAGTTCTTGCTTTATTTTAGGTGTATATGTTCTGTTCATATGTTGTTTTCCTCTTTGGAAGTATTACATGAAATTGTTGACATGTATGTAATCTCAATTCAGTCTCCACTATAGTTCGAAGTCACAATTCTTTATTGGTCCTAGAAATTGTCGTTAAATAATTTTCTGATTTAAAAATCTGAAATCTCAAGCTCGAACATGATATTAACTTTTGTTCATGTACATTTTGCTATTATGTTGTGTTTGTGGTGTAATGATGTGTTTGTCCATGTTGGTTGTGATTGTCTATGTCTGGATTACTTAGTAGTCCTAGGCATGCTGATGAGCCCTGAAAGGGCGAAACAATCACAGATTTATCATAGATCCATTGTATCTATTGTTTATTTTAACAAATCAAAAATTTGTCTGTACTTGTGTGCAAACTTAAAGGTATATTAACTATTACCCTATTCCACCAGATCTATTGAAAAACATATGCCAAAGTAAGGAAACATACTTCAAAACCAGCCCCCACATTTTTACAGACATTGCGCGGTGTCAAGGCCTGTTATTTCAAGTACGCCATGGTGTGAATGAATCAGCAAGGAAAGAGTGTGAAGGTCACATTGGCCAAGCAGTCTGTATGAATTAACAAATTATTTCAAATAAAATACAAAGATTATCATTCTATTTTTTCTATTTTTTTGATTTAAGCAGAAAACAATTTCTTTGTTTAGTCATATATATATAGTTATATATATATATTTATAGTATATATTTATATATATATATATATATATTTATAGTATTAAATATTTTTATATTTTCAAATATTATTTAATTGTAATTTATTACAGGGTTACTACATTGTTCAGCCTTAGGCTATTGAGTAACTCCCACCAATATGTCTAAAACCAAATTTCCTTTTGTAATAAAGGTCTTTGTTGTTGTTGTGTTTTTGTATTGAGTTTCCGTATTTATAGTTTATTTTATAATTGTAATAGATATTTTTTGGTAAATAAATAATTGATTGATTGATTGATGAAGTTTGGTCAACTTGTGGTCATCAATTTATTGCTGGGGTGGAGTCAATTGACCATACAAATTGATGGTAACATTGTGTGACTTGTCACTTGATTAAATTAAATACAACCAAACCTGCCTGAGGTTCTGTACATCAATTTGGTTTTAAGTTTGATGATGATGCCAAATTACTGTCCCTTACTTAACATTAATTGACTGTGTGGGGGCAATGGCAGTGAACTGAATGTCTCCATGAAATAAACACTATCGATACTATATATCACAGAAAAAATCTATACTGCAAGTTGCGCACTCAGCGCTGCATCAGATAAATCCGTATATATATAGCTCATTCTTGTCTGGAGGGTTCAAATGATCTAATTTTAGAGGAATTTGAGAACAAAATCAAATCAAATGTTTATTTTGATAAGATGAAGAAGCAACTTAAACATTAGCGACAAAACATTACGAAAAACGAAAATAATATGCAAAAAAGTTTGAGGTCTATAGAATAGCTGTATGAATATCATTTTTGTTTTATTTGTTGCAACTAGCTATATATTATAATATTTTGTTTTAAATCGAAAATTTTACCGAATCCACGAATGAGTTCAGTAAAAATGCCTGGGTCACTTTCAATGAGACACCAATCGCCATGCGGGGAAGCCATCTTAAATGAAACCAGTTACTTCCAAAACGGTCCGGAGAGATATATATTTTTTTAAAATGAAGATTTGTGGTAAAACACCGTAAAACCCTGGGCTTATATTTGGCAGTAAGCCTTTTTTGACGGACTAATATATGCAGAGGGTGAGGCTTATATATATGGAGAATGTCTTTTAAATGAACACAATTTTGCGTAAACGATTAAATGAATTTATTAAATCATGCGGAAAGTACAAACATGTATATTTACATAAAACTTTATTTCAAAGAAGAACGCTTCTTGTTCACTATCGTATCCTCTTTTGTTTCGTAACCGTCTTCTGTATTGTCGTCTGTTTCATCGTCTTCATCCTCATTATTGGTTGGCAAATGAAATTATTTTACGGGTAAACGGCTCCCTTAATGTTAGTGTTAATTCCATACTTTTTGAACTATTTAAAAGAGTTTGACGGTGTGGCAGTGTGGAGCACACTACTCGTTAGGGAATGGTTTGTAACGATTGAACAATGACTGATTGATGTTATTCAGTAGAGGTGGTGTTCAGACTAGAAATGAAAATTGACACTATGTCTGAATAAACAGGAAAAATAAAATAGATGCTGAACACTAATAACAACTGACAACTCAAATTGGACCAGGAATATATACACTGAATAAATAGAAAGTAAATCTAAGATGTCTGACACTGAAAAAAGAAAATGTCCAAAACAAAATGGCTGCCAAACAAGAAAAAACAAAGTACACACAAGTGAAAGACATCTACCAGGTAGCCAGTGAGTACACTTTTTTCTAAACAACCCAGTTGCTAAGGTTTCAGCCCTCAAATTAGCCAAAAAATTAAGCAACTTGCTTAGCAACCCTCAGCCCTGACAGTTAGTTAGCAAGTGTCTCTTTCGCTTTTGGCTTTACGGGGGAAATAGTCGCGTGTTGTGAAACATAAAGAAATCTGCGCCTTCGTGTTAATTTAGTTGCCATCGATCAAGAAAGAACGAACTTCATTGGATATCAAAACTCCCATATTTATACATAAATGTTACAAAGTGAAGGCGAAATGAAAATATTAATTTTTAAACACGAAGAGAAAGTTTGTCGGCTATGGACCAAACATTGAACGTGAATAAAAATTGAAGTTTGCTGTCTTAGCTACTCCAAACCGTATAAAAGAAATCAAAACCCTTTCACAAAACAACAACGCATATATATGACATGACGTGCCCTTTTCTCACCGCAAATGTCGCTACATCAACATTTCTTCGTATATATGATCTTTCCTTTTCTGCTTTTTGAACGGTTTCGTCGAGTTAACCGCTCTGCGCACTTTCAGTTTAGTGTACTCTTCCCCACCGAAAGAATTCAAATCTAAAGTTTTATACACTGAGGAATCATGTCCCTTCAGCTCATCTAGTACGTCTTCGTATTTTTGGCTTTCGGCGTAATAATGTTGGTACCGGTTGGCGTGTACGGATTTTTTATCTTTCGAGCGCGCGTAACATAACGTCAAAAACATGCACGTCAGCGAAAGTAATGTCAAAGCGCATGCACACAGCATCACGCGCCACGATTGGTTCATGTTAACGTCTTTTTCAAGCAGAATCTTTGCGAACACAACCGCAAGAACTTCTAGCAGACCTGAAAGATCATTTTGATTTTTAATGCAAAAATGTTATTTTGACTTAATATTCAATCTTAGACCTTTTAACAAATGTTACAAACCTTGAAATAGACGGTAGTAATACTACTAATAAACGTTTTCCTTATAAAACTATTATTAGCACTCACTCGTGGCCAAAATTTATACTTTTGCCTTGATAAGCCAATTGTTTATACAATATATGTATACCACAGTTTACTTACTTTTTAACACAATTTCTCATTATTGAGAGGTTAATAATTAAATTATAGCATTTTTCACGATTATTGATAGAATTTTTAATCTTTAAAAACAGCGATAAAACTAAATCAGTTTTCTTAAAGGCCCTACTACTCACTAATTTCCAATACTCCTTGAAATCAACTCGCTTTTTAATGTGTTTAGCAAGCTATATCTTTGTTACTTTTTTATTTATATTATATGCATAATAGTTTGTATTTTATTTTATAACGTTTGTTGTAAATTGCTGAGTAGTAAAATATATGAAATGAATGAATGCACTTACTCGCTAGAACGTTGGCAGTAATTATGAAAAGTTTAAACCATAAAGCGAATTGAGCTTGGCGATCTTTCTTCAACCAGTAGACAATCATGCTCATCGCGATGTAGGATGTAAAAGATGATGCCAGTCCTCCCAAACTGCAGGCTTGAAGAATGTGCACTAAAGATCCAAAACACTTCTTTAATTCTTTTTTTGTGTGTTGTTTCTTTGTTTATATGCATTTTATTTTAAAACCTTTTTATTTATTTGTAGTAATTTTTTCGAAATACAAATCGCACTGAAATTGTTTCAACATTGACGAAATGCATAAATATTCCAACGCGAATAGAAACTCGATCATTGGTAGCTATTAGATATCAGGTTTCTGACGTTGACTGTGAAATTTTATGTTTTCTACGTACAGTGGACTCTCTATAACTGTTCAATAAACTTCGATGAATTAACTTTGGCGAAAAATTGACGCACTAGAAACAAAGATATTATAATCCATTAAAAACGAATTAAGGATTTAGAAATACTTTTTAGATCTTTAAAACCTTTCCTCTGGTGACACTGATCACGAAAATTTGCGCCTGATATAGTGACCCAACCGAATACGATCTGATACGATTGTATACGATCAAAGACATACACACAAACAACGTCAAATAGAAACCACTTACGACTTTTCTCCTTGATGAAATGTGACTGGTTTCCATTTAAACTTTTATACAGGTCTTCTGATAAAAAGCAAACATCGTCTTTAGCGAAACATGTCTCCCATAATCCACTGTGAGTAGTCTCATTGTTCCACCATTGTCTTGTAAATATGCTTGTTGCAGTGAGAACGGTCGAAAGACCGATTAAAACCGAACTAAAAACTGCGTAAAGGAATCGAAGCATAACTAGAACTGTGAATATAAACGTTAGTTTTCGAACGGAAAGTGTGTTTGTATCAAGTGAATAACCACGCTATTTAACAGATTCGCGATCCGCCCATCAGTTTTCCTTTGCGCAGCATGCAACTGTTCATGAATTTTTAACTCATATCTATATACCCCTAGCTAGCTGAAACAGCCACAAAACTGCTCAGTAAGTTTATTTTGTTCTTTCGTTATCAATGTTAATAACGGAGAATACCTATGACATCATGGATTGAGCTTTTGTCTTGAAATTCTATACATGTAACGTTTTTTTGACGTCACTTTATAGAAATAGCGAGATTTTTACGAACTGTTTGATATCGCATAATTTATGACAACAAATGACTGTTGCATAATTAATGAAAAGGAAGACGCATGAATTAAGAAGAGAACTTTATGGAGCAGAACCTGTTGCGATAGAAGAATATTTTCAGTATTTTAAATGAAACGTATGTGTTCAGGGACGCTTTCATTTCTTTGATAGGCCCCCTCCCCCGCATGTTATTTACTGATCGAATGCTTTGGGGGATTGTATATGTGCTATACTCGAGCAACTTCTTTTGAAATTTTTTGTAAAAACAACCGTACGAAACTGAACTAAACTAAAAGATTATTATTATTATTATTATTATTATTATTATTATTATTATTATTATTATTATTATTATTATTATTATTATTATTATTATTATTATTATTATTATTATTATTATTATTATTATTATTATTATTATTATTATTATTATTATTATTATTATTATTATTATTATTATTATTATTATTATTATTATTATTATTATTATTATTATTATTATTATTATTATTATTATTATTATTATTATTATTATTATTATTATTATTATTATTATTATTATTATTATTATTATTATTATTATTATTATTATTATTATTATTATTATTATTATTATTATTATTATTATTATTATTAGCGAATATTTACAATGAGGATAAACATTTCAGTGAAAAATACATTGTTATCAATACGCATCCTCATATATGTATGTGCATGAAAAAGGTGAATGATCCTAAAAATATATTATTTATTGACAATTAGTATATAAGTTAAAAACAAAGGATACCATGTAGAGCGTAAACAATCGATATGACCAACTAGTAAGATAAGAAAGTGCAGGCTACGACTGATTTGTTTACGCTCTGCTTGTACCTTATAAATTAAGACTTATAATGATCTTTCAATTCTTTACTGAATTCTTTACCGCATTTTTTGCGAATTTTGTGCGGAAGTTCATTGTACCATTTGCCACCGACATATTTAAACAATTTTTTGCCAAATTCCAGTTTATAACGAGGTCGTTTTACTGAGTAGCCGTTGTTCCGTGTGTTGATCGTCGTGTGTTGATTAAGCTGGAAATAATTCGAGAAATTGTAACACGTGTCAATTTCTAAACATTTCCGTACAGTTTGGCAACAATGTTTTTTGATTAGGTTTTTGATTGATGGCACCTTCTTTCTCGCGACTTTTGAAACTCTCTTTTCCAAGGACTTTAATCTCTGCTGTTGTGTTGCTGTGAACTGAAGCTTTAGTGTACCCATATAGACGAGAATCGGGACAACTGTGGTTATGTCAATCTTCAGTGCAATATCTGCAGTAAGATGATTGTTCAGCGACATCAACAGCTTCACACGACTCGACGCTTTTTTGTAGGACGACTGGAAACTGTGTTTTAGATGGAAACATTGATCAAGAGTGTGACCTAAGTACACGTAGGAGGTAGTATTTGTTACAAGGTGTTCCCTAAAATAAATAGCCAGATTGTGTTCTTGTGCTGCTAACTTCTTGTTGGTACCGAATAGCATCACCTCTGTTTTTCCTTTATTCAAATTTATAATAAATTCATTTTTAGTAAGGTATTCAGCAAGATATTTCAGTTCTTTTGTTAGCAAATTCTCGATACAAGTCATGTCTTTACTTCCATAATATAAGACAGTATCATCTGCATACATCAATATTTGACATTCGCAAAGTTGGTCTACGATGTCGTTGAAATAAAGAATGAATAGCAACGGACCAAGAATTGATCCTTGAGGAACACCTGTAAGGACATCACTTAATGTTGAGGTATCACCATTGACTTGTACATACTGCTGTCTGCCAAACAAATAGTCTGTAAACCATAACAGTTCACTATTGCGTATACCATAAGAAGATAATTTTTTCAGTAAAACGTTATGACACAGCGTGTCAAATGCTTTACTGAGATCAACAAATACAGAACCAACCATTTGTCCTTTGTCTACCATTTCTCTGGTGTGATCTACAAGTATTGTTGAAGCTATATTGGTGGAGCGGTTCTTTCTGTAACCAAACTGGTAGGTGGTAATAAGGTTGTGGTTTTCCAGGTACGATGACAGTTGTGAATGAATGGCACGTTCTAATAATTTTGATAATACTGGAAGTACCGAAATTGGTCGATAATTTGATGGTTCTTGAAGTGACCCTTTTTTATGAATAGGAGTCACCTTTGCTATCTTCCAGATTTGCGGAATAGTGTTTATTTCGATTGATAGGTTCAAAATGAACACTAACGGTTTAGCATGTAATAACGACAATCTTTCAATAGACCGGATGGCAAATTGTCAGCACCAGACGCCTTATTTCTTTTGAATGATTTCAACCGGTTGATAATGAAATTAGTAGTCACGTGGTTTATTCGAAAAATAGCTGTTGTTCTCAGTGGTTTGGCAGGTTTCAATTTCCAAACAAAGTTTGTTAAACGAAACGACTGTTGTTTGAGTAAAATGACAGCATTTTGAAAATATTGACTAAAAACGGTTGCTAGTTTAGATTTGTCTCGTGAATTTTTGTTAGTGACAGTTTTTGCTTTGTATGGAAAAATCTCTTTAAGACAATTCCAAAATTGAGCAAGGTTGTCAGCGTGTTCATTTAAGAGGTTTCTTTGAAACGCAGTTTTTGCCGATTTCATCTTGTTGTCGCATTTGTTTCTAAGGGATCGATACAAATTCCAATCGTTTAAGTTTTTAGATTTTCTTTTTTCAGTAACATCGGTCATCATTCTACGAACTTCAGGGGTTATCCAGTTGAAGGGCTTTCCCTTGACCCTTTTTGTGATGAACGGCGCGTGTTTATAAAAAATTGATTTTACAGTTGTATTGAAGTTGTACAGCTTTGTTTACATCGCGTAACAAGTATAGTGGTGTCCAGTCGACAGTTAAAAAGTCATTATTCATACTTTCGTGATTGTAGTTGGTTAGTAAATGCTTTGAGCTATTTGGTGGTCTATAGAACGTTGCTATGAAAAAACTGTTTGACTTTGTGACAAAAATTTCGATCCACAGACTTTCTATGTTTTTACTCTCCAAATCCTTTCTCCTTTTCCAGTTTCCATATTTTCCTTTATGTAACACGCCACTCCACCTCCTATACCCTTCGTACGATTTCTATTAACGAAATTATATCCTTCAATATGGTATAAGTTGTTGTTATCGAGATGACTTTCGTTGCGAATATGTGTTTCCGACAAAGTAACGATATCATTATTTTTGTTTTGATCAATAAAACATGTAAGGTTTGATAAGTTGTTAAACAAACCTCTAATGTTTTAGTGGACAATCGTTGTCCCTTTCTTCAGGAAGATATTTGTAGGTCTACAGGCGCGCAGGGTGAAATTTAAAAGGGGGGGGGATCGATATTTAAGAAAAAAAGGCAGCTTGAATCCTATATTTACATCTTTTTTCAATTAAAAGTGCGATTACATCCATGCTTGAATGTTTTGGGGTATGTAAAAGAGTTTTCCGGGAATAAAAGGATTTTTAGTAATCAAACATTTCTGATGGTCTATTACAGGGCCGGTGACGCGTATTTTAAAGTGGGGGGGGGGGGGGGGGGGGGGGGGCAAAAATTTTGAAAACTGTATGAATGTGGCAAAAAATGGTTTCACAAGAGTACAAATAAGGGTACATATCCCTGGTTACAAATGCAAACAGAAACCTTCACGAATTATAATATTCACAAATCAGTTATAAAAAGACTAAACGAACATAAACCTTTCCAAAATTATTTATTGTCGAAAAGTAAACATGACAAAAAGTGGTACCAATGAACCAGAATCTATTATTGAAAATTCAGTTTTGTCAACAGTCTTCGAGACATAAGTAAAAAACTCACTTCTGTTTAAGTTTGCATCTTAGAAACGTATATTATAAATTATAGAACAAAATAAGCTTTTTATTTAAAAATCTGATGAAACAAATTTTCCAAAGTAATGGTAACGTTCCTCATACAGGGATACGAATTCGGTCTTTTGAAAACCATTTGCTTTATTAAGACCATTGTTGTTATTCAATTGGCATTCGTTTCATCATTATGGCATAGGTCTACGATGTTTGTGTAACACGTTCTTTAACAAGAAATTTAGTATGCGTACTGTGATATTTGTGTAGTTTTTCGCAAGTCTCCACCAAGATTAGTTAAGCAACCGTTAGGGTTAAGGTTAACCAACCTTGGTGGAGACCTCCGACAAACTACACAAATATCATTAAGAAAAAAACATTTGAGAGCAAAACGATTGGTTGAGGTGGAGGGCCCTTGCAATATTTTGCGGCATAATTTTTTATGAACGTGTTGAAGTGGGTGAAGAAAGATATCTAATATCCAAAGGGCACTTTCGGTCGCACCCAACGACCCCCCCCCCCCCACCCTACGCGCCTCAGGGTTGTATTCGATATCTCCACATAAAAACAACAAACACGAGCTATATTTTCTTTTCACCATAATTTTTCAATGTATCGATGTAACAAAAAGCGATGAAAAGGCATAGCTCACATTAACATTGCCCATATCAGCTTTCCCAACAGTAATACTAATGCCATCAGGAGATACAAAACAATATTTCCGAATACAGAAACTAAGAAATATCATAACTCTCAGCGACACGCCTTGTCTATCCGCCATCTTTGCATCAATCTGAATCCAATTCAGAGAGAGAAAGAGAGTTTAATCAGAAAAGAACCAGATAATGCGACAGACACTTTTATTTCAATTTAAATTATGTAAACATCCTACATGTTGTGAAGAGGGTTGCGAGAAGCTTCATCATTTTAAAGAAAGACTATGTAAGTTTTTGTTGTTGATATTTTGAGCTGCATTTGTAGGTCATCTTCAAAGTTTTCACAGAGATATCATCATCCTTTTAACGTCGCTTTTCCATGCTTGCATGGGTTGGACGGTTTCAAAAGATGATTTTCTCCAATTTTGGAGGTTTAATCATCTGATGGTTTATTGGATGTTTTTACGGCTGGATACCCTTCCTAACGCCAACACCAGTACGAGGAAAACAGTGGCGAGTTAACCCATGCAAGCTGTCAACTTTGTATTTAAAACTCCGTGGCAGCTATGCACCAGGGGCATGGATATGTCCATGAGGTCAAAGATGTTATATGACCCGCATACACGGATTCCATTATATTTCGTAGTCTTATGAAAGCTTGAGCCAATCTTCTTCGGTATAACGCAATGGGAATGGCGTTCGGCCCTTAACAGAAAAGTTCTGGGTTCGACACCATGCTATCAAAAAGTTGTTTAGTGAGTAGTTATAAATAAAAAAAAGTTATTTCATTAATAACAGCAGCACAAATAAGAGCAATCAAATACGCTAAAACTCCGGGTCGAGGTCTTCATGATAATGCTTAATGAGCGTTCTGGGAGGCTCGTTAAAAACAAACCAACATGAAGTATGACGTCAGTCAGTTGTATTCTCCCAAGTACTCGCGTCGTCCAAAAATCCACGAACTCCGAAATGTGGATTTTCATGCTTTTGCTTAAGTTTTGTCAATAACACTAACTGCAAACTTTCTTCAAATTCACCTCTAAAGTTTCTAAACTTACCTCTTGCACTTGTTCAAAAACCTGTGCTAAAAAATTAACTCTAATAAAACATCAGAGCTTTAAAAATGTTTTTTTTAATCATTGACACCTCCAGCTTTTACAACGTGTTTCAGGTTCTATTTTCTTATTGTTTTGCGGTAGAAAGAATTGTACCTCTTTCAACGTCATTTACACCTTTCTCCATTACTTGAAAATCCTGTTTCGATGACTAACTTGAGCGGGAGAGGATCCTTAATGCATGCATGGAGTGGTTGAAATTTTTAACTTATATTTCTTAGTGAACGTATGTCAAGTGTGAGCATACGATCAATATATTCTATTCCATTTAAAACGTTAACAAGCCTGGGAATTTTCAAGCAATTTAATGAACTTCCTTAGGTTTGGGAACATACTGATTGGCCGTACTCCTCGTTCGAGTGGGTATATAATCTTTTGAATAGGTTGCCGTTTCTTCTGAAATGCAGTTTTCTTTTCAAACCAGATGCTGTTCATTTGCTGTTCATCCTTTATACAGCAGGTGTTTTGGAACTTCCTTTCAAGAATCATGAATTATGGATTTTTATATGAAGTGAAAGAGAAGCGTTGTATTTAAACCAGAATAGTTTAATGGGGGAAGGCATGGTTCTCAAGAAAACGTTTTTCAGGTGATTATCAAAAATCTACTTAAATTTGTACGCTTCTTGTGTTACGATTGATATCGCTATTTTCATCAAAAAAAAAAAAACTAAAGAGGAAAGACGAGAGGAATTTTCGAAACCTTGAACCATTACACCTAATAATGAACATTTTTTTATTCGTAATCTTCACAACAACGTTCTTGACGTTTTGTTAACATTTGTTGCTTCTGTTCAAAAAGGACCTGAGTCTAGTGACGAAATTTTGGCGGGAAATCTAGTAAACAGAACGTATAACTTGCAGACCGTAACTGGTCTGTCGGAATGAGCGTAATTTACATTGCCGCATCTTTTTAAAATACGCTACTCTTTGGTAGCGTTGACAGTTTTCTTGAATTGAAAAATTTGCAACTTTTCCTTTTTATTCATTATTCATAAAAGTACATATCGGTTCGCGCGTTGTTTACAATTGCACTGCGCCATTTCGATAATTCTTGCGCTAAAAACGTCATCAAATTGGCGAGTTTTGTACGAGCGACCTGGACCGAGGTACCAAGCTTCCATTTAAACGCAATTTATTGTCTTGTTAGTTCAACAGACAATAGATCCTTTCCCAGAAGCCGTTTTGATTGGTTGTTGGAATTCATGCTTTACATCTTACGTGGTCAACCATGAATATAAACATAGGTGAAAAATTCTTGTGTTTGCTTTAGAAGTTCGACGAAACGCTAGTGGAAGTAAACGCATCGGCAGTTGAAAATAAAAGCAGACAAAAATACTGTAAGTTGGTATTTTCGGTGTGTAACGACGAAGTAAAGACGAAAAAATGTATTATTTTCTGTCAACGTTTATAGAGGGAGAATATAGCTTTTGTTTTCAGGATTGGCTTCTTTAAATACGAAATAAACATTATTAAATGTGTTTGTAGTCGAAAGGTATGAGATATATAATCCTACGACAAATTTAAGACCATAAAATCTGGTCATTAAATTTCGGGCATGCATGAATGTTTAAAGGGTTATTAAATAGATTCTAGTGTTTTCCTGATTTTAGTTTGAAAGCTAGGTTGTATATTTTTGAACAATTTTAGTATGATGGCTGGCTGTAAATATGCTCTGATCATCGAGGTCGAATCGCGAATGAATTCATCGGAAATAAGTGAATGCTATCGCACATTCAAAAAGAATCTCCAGAATACATGTGATTATGTGGAATTGCATGACATCATTCGAGTGAATCAGCATAAAGGCAAAGGGTTCTCTGAAAAACTAAACAAGATGATGAAAGTCTGCAAAGCCATTATTGTTGTTTGTTCGCGGAATTTAAAGAATTATTTAGAAACGGGAAGTGATAGCGGGCATTCTTTACTCAAAAAGAAAGAAAAGGCTATACTTGTGGCGGGATTTCAAAAATACGCCCAAAAGTTGATTCTTGTTACGCTGGATGATGACGCCAGTAACATTCCCGGCATACTGCGCGGCTGCGGAGTACCCATACACGCAACGGCTGCAAATATGAAAGATTTGGATAACGCTATTAAACCCAAAATCATGAGCGAGAATTAACGAATGAAAAAACTTACTGGAGAAGGAAATTTAATTACAATACCTTTGGTTTTTTGATTTCTCTTTTATAAAAAAATTGCATTTTAATTTTCCAATCAATTTATTTCTAATTATCTTATTGTAAATTTGAAAATTTTGAAGCTTAAAAATATATGATTTAACGACTTTCTCTTAACGTGCTATTTTTCCGTCCCATTTCCAGTCTGTATTTCAGTCGAAATGGTAATCTCAATCTGGACTGCATTTTAACGTTCTGCGAAGGCGTGTGTAAAAATTTTAATTTTAAAAACTTAAAAAGGTAAAATAGATATGAGTTCGAAATACGGTAGTATGGGAGAAGAAAAACATCCAGACAATTTACCATTAGTTGGTTTTAGTAATAGTGGTGATGCTAAAGTTCAAATAGATAACAATGATTTCAATCCTGATGACCCTTTTGATGAAGCCGAACATTTTAAGAAGATTGAATTTTGGGATGAGGTGATGTTACTTAATTTATATTATAAACCATCTTAACTTTTAGTACCTAAATAAGTGGTTTCTTCTCAAAACCCATTTCTTATGTTCAAATGTTTCTACTTGCGACGTTCTCAAAAGCGATAGCTCTACCTTTTCTATGAGAATCAAACTTGGTGTTTTTTGAACAAGGTGGACTTTAAGAGTCGGGCCTTTCTGTACTGATGTTTAGTCGTAGCAACCTCCAATTGTTTACAACTATAATTTTGTGGCTTATTTCAAGCATTTTTAATGAAAATAATTAAAATTTTGCTGGTCTACTACTACTAGCTGCTCAGGTCAAGCCACACCTTGTTCCACTTGTAGGCCAATCTCAACCAACAATCAAGTCCAACAGTCCACAAATTTGTGGTCATACAGACAAATCTTTGTATAAACTTTTTAAACTTTATTTAATCCGATACATTCCATTATGTTTGTTGCAGGTCAAAGCGCTTCATGGTTCTGGGAAGTTCACTCGTTCTGAAGCTCAACGAAGAATTCGTGTGAAATATCTGCAAGAATCTACTTTAAAAGAAGACTTGCTTATAAAGATATTAACTACAATCCATGAGAAATACAAGAATTATTGCTACCAAAATTCCAAGCTTGAACTTTTTCCTCTGTTTTTGTTTGAGGTAAATTTTTGTATCTTTAATCAAGGAATTCTGTAACAAAATAATAGCTTTGTATTTTTCATATTAACAAATGTAATAATGACATTCTATTGTCTCAGAATACAACTTTTCAATATTTCAGGTTTGTTTCACATTTTTGTGATTGTGAACTGGAGATTTGAAACACAGATAATATCATCTCTACCTCATTTTTTTGTTTTATCTGGTCCAAGACTTTTGTTTTGATTTCTTTGAAATTATTGTTTATTTAAAAGGTAAATGAGTTTACAAGAGTCATCTTGGAAGACGATGCAAGAAAAGATGAACCAAGATATCCAGAGTTGTTTGATATTCCTTGTGATGGTACCGTAAAAACGATTCTCCATCTTGCTGCCGAGAGGAATTTGACTCAAGTGGCAGACATCATGGTGTCATTATATCCGAAACTGGTTAACGTTACAACTACTATCGATGGTATTGATCTTTATCCACTCCATTTTGCGTTGCAAGGATTTCATGATGAGACTGCGAGTCTGCTGATCAACAGCATGGAAAATTGGAGGTGAAAACAAATATTGTTTTTTCTTTCACTGTCTATGTGATACTTCATTTTGAATTTATTTTCATGAAACATTTACCTTTTTTTGCATATTCCTTTAATTTCTCTCAAAAAAGTGTGGGCTTTCAACCTCATTTATGAAATGATGACAAAGAAAAGATGGCACACTTATTTTCCTTGAGCGGGTTTATTCACTTTTCAGGTGAACTTCTATATAATTAATAAAACAGTACTTTGATGATACTTTTGTGAGGTTGTCCATATTCTGATATGTTTCTTTCTCGATCTCCAATCAATTATGACACAAGGTTGCATGAGATAGACGCCAGCTCAAGTTAGACATTTACTATGGCACAATGTTGCTATTCGACACCACCTTTCAATAACATCACCAATAAATTTTTTGTCGCTAATAGTTTCATTTCATCTGAGAGCATACCAATGTACTCTTCATATTGTTTTTACTCCTTGTAATCTTAATCCATTCTTTGCTGTGATGCTGACCATCTTTTTCTTCTCCGCCTTATTGATACAACTGTTTGTGGGTTTCTTCTTTCCAGCAGCTTCTCTATCTTCCTTTTTGATTGATGATAATGATGAGGATGACATTTCAGCCTGTTTTTTTTTTCGATAGCATCACTATTCACTCCACAATTTCTAAGAAGTTATGACGATATGTAAAAGGTTTTGTAAGATTTTGTGGAATTGGATGAAGTAAAACTGGCGGACTATTGAGTAGCGTGACATATAGAGACGCAATCGTATATTTTGTCAGAAAGAAAACCTGCCATCAAATAGTTTTTTTCTCAGTTTTTTTATTCTAGGATCTGTTTGGACCTCATTCAACTCGAAATAATTGATAAGGAATGAAATAAATGAAGGTTGTCCTAATAAGTGCAAATTATTTTGGTTGCAGTGAAGTTGATTTAAAAGGTTTATGACAACATATATTTGGAAAGTCAATTTTAACCTTTTTTACGGTGTGCAATGATGTTCAGATCCAATTATCATGCATTTCGGTATCACTTACTTAACTAGCCGTTCTCTGCTTTTTAATGATCTGTAGGAATCCTTTTATAACTCCTTATCTTTCTTTCTTTATGGAGTACCAAACTGTTTGTAACTCTCTGCTTCGTAATCACAGAAAGCAAAGTCGAATTAAAATAGTTGTTTTATGTGAAGCTATTTTAAGCGAAATTAATGAAATTGTGATGTTGTTGCGGCTGAAGGTTGCACTTGTCAGGAACGCAGAAAAATAACTTGTTCTCGATTGAAACTTTCTTCCAAGAAAGGTAAAACAGTTGTATGGTGCTATGCGAGTCGTGTAATAAGTCCTTCACATAGGACAGACTATACATATATAAACACACTATGACGGATCATACGCAGAACTTAACATAAAGTTCTTTACTCGAACATTGAGTTTCTCCGTCTTTTTATTCTGTACGTTTACACAACACGCATGCACTTTTATACGCCTTTTTACAAAAATTCCCTCAACAGTAATTAACGAAAACGCAAAACTGTCAAAATAAAGTAATTAGCCGTAACAATGTTGTATGCTAAACATAAAAAATTAAGAGTGTTCATTAATAATAATATGAAAAATGAAAAGCTGTATTTGATTCAAACCTTGATTTTTGTAATTGATGTTGTTAAAGAAGATGCCACGATTTTTAATTGTTTTAGAGTTCGTCACCTTTTTGAATGCGGAGAGCTCGAGGATGCACAGTTCAAATTCAAAGATTACATCATACACCCAAATATGAAGGTAACAGCAAACTTAACTTTGGTATATTTGAATTTACGCAGTGATGCCAAATGGGTAATTTCACTTCAAGAAATGGATCAAGCCTGCTCGTACAATCTTCTTTTTATTTCTGTTTTATATTTGTGTTTATTTGTAATGTTAAATTGGATCTTTAGCATTCAATGTTCATGACAAGATATCTCTTACGCTACAATTTCTTATTTGAAGAAAACTGTGATGTCAATATTGGATTGTCTCATTAACCCGGAGTGGCCTTTTATTCCCGTGAATCCGTTTATACCCGAAGGCGAAAAAGACAAAGAGACTCAGGAATCTGCTTGGTCCACCATTCCCAACATTCCAATTCGTTATCATTTCTACTATCGCCTTCTTGACGGAGATAGCGAGGGACGGGCTGCCGATGATTACGACTTTGATAGGCAAAGTAAATCATGTTTACAGTTGATTGCTGACACGGAAACTCTTCAAAAGGTGAAAATTCTTACATGATTTAGCTGCAATAAATCTTTGTTTTATGACATGTGACATGTCAAATCTCAGGTCACCTAACGGCTAAAATGGTTAGAAAGGTTATGTAAGGCAATTTATTTCTGCTACAAGTTAATATGATTATGGAACTTATTGCAAGCTATGTTTAAGCTCATTTAGCAGAGCACTTGTAGTATCGGGTTTGTGAAGTTGTAATACTGCGAGCCAGTGGATGAGTGGAGTGGAGCAAGTATGACAGGAGTGGCATCTGTCTCATTACTCTTACACTCAACGAATCCTGGGGGGGGCACCTGTTTCCAACTTATATAGGCGGTTTTTCTCTTAGGAGGCGGTTTTACACCCTGTTGTTCGATTGCTGGTGAGAAGAAAGTGGAAGAAGTACGGTTTAAAGAGCACAATGTAGGTTTACTTGCTTGGAAGTGGATGTTCATTTGAAACCTAAACAGTCTACTTTTTGTTAAATGACCTCTTACACCTTTTGTTAAATGTACAATTGGAACACTCAGAAGTTCCGAACATCCCTTGTTGTGAAAAGTATTTAAAATCACGACCTCTTAATATTTGAAGTAATTTAATTTTATAATTTGATCTCATGAAAACACAGGAGTTACCATTTGTTTAGAATCAACTTCAGTTTGTATGCTGTCTTCTTGTTGGCGCTATCATTAGCTTTCTTTCTTCCTCATTCCTCAATCTCACCCACAAGCTATGAGAGTGTTACCGACTATGTTCGCTTAGTATGTGAGGTCATCACTCTTCTATTCACACTGGGATATATATGTTCTGAGATTGACCAAGCTTATAAGTAAGTATTCAAATTATCCGCTTAGACCTTTACCTTGATTTGATTGTCTTGTTTAGCACACAAAGATTCATTTATTCTTACTTTTAAGACTCTTTCTCATAATTAGTGAAAATTACAAACCTTATGTATTGACAAATTTGCATGATTGACGAAAAAGCTAAAGTTGAATTCAACTTTTCAATAAAACAATTTGATGATAAATAAATAATCTCAACATTTATTTATAACAAAGGTGATGTATAATAATAATAATAATATTGTTGGTATTTTTGTTTGTTTTTGCATCTGCGTGATTCTACTGTTTCTTTCTTTCGTTCTTTTCTTTGCATCTGTGTACTATTACCTATGCGTTTTAGAGAGGGTGTGAAGTACTTGAAAGATTTTTTCAATTACTGTGATTTCTTTGGAATGCTGTTCATCCTGCTGCTCATTCCATGTCGCTTCACGCACATACAACAAGTTGAATGGGCACTAGCATCGGTTGCTTATCTCATCAACTTCCTACGAGTGTTTAAATTTTTTCCCGCTCACCAGTGAGTAAGATAAACCGCGAAAAAAATATGTTGACACAAATCGAGAAAATTCCATGAAACCACACACATTTCGTGTAAAATAAACTGGCTCTATGTTGGAAATACATGAAGAAAAAGTAGAGATATATTAATGATAACAGTCATTTCTTCAGCAGAAGTAAACTCTAGATGAAATCTTGTTGTATCTGTCACATTTTAATCACGTTCTTAGGGGTCGTGATAGACCGGTTCAACTCTTATAACTGAAACATCACTCACTGGCCGCCAAAGTCAGTACTCAAAATTATTTGTTTTGAATTGAGAATCTTTGTTAATTTCAAAATTACCCGTGTATAAGATGAAGATTGATGCGTTAGACTTTACTATAGATTACCTAGACACTAGACAACAGAGTAAGAACAATTTACTTTCTAATTTCTTACCACTGTATGGCATTATTTTCGAACTATATGTTCTTATAATATATTACAAAAGCTATATTGAGCTCAGTGTTAATTGAACAATCATTTCTTTCCAAGAACTTTAGGACGTTATTCGCGAACGTTCATGAGGATCATAATTGATGACGTCTCCAAGTTTTCTCTGGTGTTTTTCATCACCATGTTTGCCTTTACCGGTGCGGTGTTCATGGCGTTGAAAGCGTCTACGGGCGTACAGACTGTCGGGTAAGCCATATCATTCTTTTTTTTTGAGGATTTCATAGTTAATGTTGGAGATCTTGCAAAAACATGAATAAATCACTAATATGAAGTGAAATCATTTTTTCTGTGTACTATAGTTTTAGCGGATTTGGCGCAGTGTTCTTGCAGGAAATTCGCGCGTTAACTGAAGGAAAGGAGTTTGCCGATGACTACTCGCTATTCAAGTAAGTTTCGGGCTTGAGCTATATCTTAATTCCACTGCCTTGACTTGGAAAGTAACAGAGGAAAAACAACTGACCCTGCCCCCTGTTTTTTTTTCTTTTCGACGCTGTATTGTAACACTTTAAAGTGAAGTATGGTGTTCATTTTAAAGGCCGATCGTTGTTGTGCTGGTCATGTTGAACATGTTCTGCGTGATGGTGGTGATCGTGAACATTCTCATTGGTCAGATCAGCTACCGGTACGAAGAGGCGCTCACCGGTGCGATTATACAGTTCGATATCGACAAAACGAAGCTGGTTACTAGCATGGAGAGAAGCATGTTTAAGGTAAGAAAATGTTTGGTTTTATTTCAGGAATACAATTCTGTATAGATAATTGTACCCTCAATTGATAATTCAGCATTTTTATCACTATAAAAACCTTTACAAGCATCCCATGGGTATCCGGGTAATGTAACATCTTTGACCTCATGGACATAAGCACCCATGCCCTTTATGCACTGCTGCCACGGAGTTTAAAATGCAAAGTTGTTATCTTGCGTGGGTTAACTCACCACTGTTTTCCCTCTCACTGGGGTTGGCGTTAGGAAGGGCATCCAGCTGTAAAAAAGCATCTGCTCCAATGAATCATCAAATGATTGAACCTACTTTATTGCGGGAATATCATCTGTTGAAAACATCGTCCAACCCCTGGAAAATGGACGTTAAACGATGAGGATGGTAATAAGCCTTTATATGTCTAGGAAATTTACATGTACTATTCTTATTGTCAAAAGGCATTCTCAATTTTTAATGTCAATTTGTCCACACGATATCAAGTGTATTTTGAGTTTCTAATCATGACATGTTAATGCAACAATGATCATGAGATATAAATTGAGTGTGAACAAGCAACATGTAATAACCATTGGTATGACGATGCTCTTGTGAGATGACATCTCTTAATTCGTAACATTCAACTTTGTGCTTTAGAACTACCGAGTGGAGCATTACATGGACGGAGACTTTGTTGATGAAAAGGACCTCGAAGAAGGTTGGTTGAAGATAAATCTTTTCTCGTATCCAACAGTCTCATTAGAAAGAAATTAAGGAAGTTTGTCATTTCGATCGTGTACTACAGGGTAAGGTGTCAACTGCTTTTTTGAAAAGGATGGTAAAGCTGGGAAATTGTATGGTTTTGGAAGTCAAAGGCTAGAAAACCTATACTCAACTTAAAATTTGTTTATAAGAAAACATATTATTCTAAATATTTTCCTATTTGACTAAGGTGGGAAATAGTGTAATTTTCAGTGGGAATCTAAGGTGGGAAATAGTGTAATTTTCAGTGGGAATCTAAGGTGGGAAATAGTGTAATTTTCAGTGGGAATCTAAGGTGGGAAATAGTGTAATTTTCAGTGGGAATCTAAGGTGGGAAATAGTGTAATTTTCAGTGGGAATCTAAGGTGGGAAATAGTGTAATTTTCAGTGGGAATCTGTGAAAAATTTCTAAATTGGGAGGTAGAGACTGGAATTTTAAAATTCCCAGGAGACTCTCTGAAGTAATACATATCCTTGGTCCCGCGTGTTCCAAAAGTTACTATTTCCAGACAGTTCATAGAACACATTTCACTCGCGTTATGCGACTCTTCTTCTGTTGAATTGTTACAGGAATGACGTCAGAGGCTTAAGCAGCTTTTTGATTGGAGCAAATCTTCGTCATATGTCACCGTCTATTTTCTAGATCTGCTCGATGATTGGCTTGCTCTGAAATCTTATTCGAAATCAACAGAAGACAAACTTAAAGCTATACAGTAAGTCACCTTTAAACCATGATCTCCCCTATCGGTATGTAAAGGATGGTTTTCTTTCGAACGTGTTTAATGATAACCGCAATCCCCACGACAGCGGACTGCATTTTCACACTTGTCTATTCTACATTCTCCTTTTAGAAAAGTAATGAACAGCAAAGTGAAAAGGTCTTATCAAGAGAAAGCTGTGGCCGGAGAGAATTAGAGAATTGCTGGTTTTTTCTACTTTCAAAGATTCAACATGCTCTTTGCTGCTTACTGGAAAATGACTGATTAAACACCTGTTTGTAGCTGTTTGATAATATTTTTATTATTATTGTTTTATAAATATAGCGACTCCCGTCGTCTCAAACAAGTTTCCGTTCGGCATTTTCAAGACCATCGTGCTTTCTCTAAAAGACATGACAACTATTTTATCTACAATTGACTTAAAGGCGTTAACAAGGTTATCTATGTAACCTTGCTTGGTTCATGGGTTTTGGTTATTTAAATTTTTTGTTGTTCGTTAAAGAAACAAGAGGCAAACATGATTATATTTAAAAATTGTATTTCAACTAACCCCCACTCCAAGGTTAATCGTGGTGTACTAAGGACACCCATTTGTGCTTATGAAAATTGCTCAACCAATTTGAGCGAGTTTTGGTATTTTTTTACCAACAACTCCATTGCCTTGGCCCCGCGTGTTCCAAAAGTTACTATTTCCAGACAGTTCATAGAATACATTTCACTCGCGTTATGTGACTCTTCTTCTGTTGAATTCTTTCAGGAACTTAATATAGAGCCGTATACTTGAAAAAATACGATATTGTTTTTCTGATGGCGATGAACTTTCGAAAAAACCTTTTTTAATAGATCGTTTGAATCTAAAGCAAGTACACTTGATAAGTAGCCGTGTTATATTTTGCACTTTGTTTTTAACCAATAGGAATCCTGGGAATAGTTGCTTTAACCAATTAGAAAAAATATTGAATTTTGCACTCCTTTTTATTCAATCAAGAAAAAATATTGAGTTTTGCACTCCGAAATATGATATATATTTCCTCGTGATTAGCCAATCACGTTAGAGATATCACGCAACCTATTGATAAACACTTATCGTGATGTCACTACGTTGATGTCAACAAATACTCAATTACCTTTAAGAATCGAATTAAATGATTTTTCTTTCATCCATCTTAATATTAGATCGATTTACAAAAATTTGAAAATTTTAGTCTTTTCTCTCGCGTATTTCTCACAACTTTAGTGTAATGAGTTTAACAGAATGCTGGAATAACGATCATACAATCAACTGTTCTAACTTTTACTTAGATAAGTATAAATTTATTTCTTATCCACAGCAAAATAAAAATGACGGCGGCTTTATGTGTTTCTACGAATCTTTACGATATCAAGTCTGCCATAAACTCTGATCTACCTTATTTAACGAGCCTTTAGGCAAGATTGTACCAATTGTGATTGATTTAAAAGATTTTGTTCGGTATAACGAGGATTCGATAAATCTGGATTTTTTAAAATGGATTGGACAACGAAGAAAAGTTATTTTTCGATACCATTTTATATTCAAAAGAAATTATCCATTTTAATAAGCTTATAATCGCTTGAAAAATGTATCTATCATTGTTTGTTGTTTCCTGCCTTCTAAAGTGTATTCATATAATAAACTGAACTTCTCCGGATGATTTCGCAAGTGAGATGCTACTATTCCACCATAAAGAGACTACAGTTTTTGACAGATTTCAATGATCAAAAATTGCAAATAAAATTTCAAAGTCAAAGATATAATACTGCTCGCTGTAAGCCATAATAAGATTTGATAAAGGACCAATATTTTTGTTCGACGTAACGAGAGATTCGATAAAACCGGTGTTCGTTAAACCGACGTTTTATATGCGAGTTTCCATAGCCAAAAATGAAGGGCCGAGAACTTTTGTTCGACATAACAAGGGATTCGTTAAAAACCACGTTTGTTAGAACGAGGGTTTACAGTACTGCAATTTTCCCAAAAACCTCAGCCATGCTTGTAATGTTTTGAAAACGAGCATTAATTGACAGAGATATAAACAAAAAGCCATTATCAGCATGAAAAATCCTGGAAAAGTTATTTTCTAAGAAGAATAAGAAACGAAGAAACCGTCCAGGTTCCGCAAAAAGCAACCCGAGCAGTTCCAGTAAAGGTTCAGGTAACGACTACATGTTTTCCAATGTAAAACGTCCGTCCAATTCGGAGCGAGGCAACGCTAAAAGGAGTACGCCTGACTTAGAACGCAAAGAAAGCCAACTAAACTGCAACGAAGGCGTCACAATAAACAGATGGATTTACGAATCCGCGGATTATTTTGTGAAAGAAACAATGAAAGAGTGCACTTTGGCTCATGGGGTTGTATACTGTGCACCTGCAGATGTAATAGTGACTTTTTCCACGACTGGGTCATGTGTCAGTATCGCTTAGAAACAGTTAAAAACGAATTTACTTTATTTCGTGATGACGAAGAAAAAAATGCTAGAAAGCTGGCAGCAAGAGCAAAGATTCCTTCAAGTCAAAGGTAAGCCGTCCATCTCATGACTGCGATATTTCGCCAAGTCAATCTGAAGAATGAGATTAGGTGTAAATAGACTGTTAACGACACTGCGCTTTCCCGTGTTTTAGGGGAAAACAAAGAAGAAGAGGCGGGAGGCAGTACGTTCACTAAGATGGAGAAAGCCTTAAAAGGAGAGCGCACAGTGTTGAAAGTAACCAATCACGAGAGAGAACAGCAAAACGCGTACATGGTGATCCGGAATCGTTCGTGATATGTAAAAGCCTCTTTTATTAGTAGCTAGTTTCCCAATATTTTATGAATATAGGAGACTTTCTCAACACCTCTTTGAAACTTTCTATGCTGGTAAAATATTCGTGATTCTTGTTGCTCAATGATTGTTATGAAATAGTTTCGGAAAATATTTCAGGATGAAATTCGTTATATTTCTGATTTCAACCCAACTAAACTTCCTGGGGATTTCTCGGAGGTTCCACTATTGTACATTAGCAACCCAGTTTCTAAACAAACCCGGGAGGTTTTGAACCACCATTCCAGCGCTAGAGAACGAGTAAAGAACGCGTTTGGTAGGCTCATGGAGGCCCCCTTTATCAGACGGACGGTGAAGTGGTGCAAAAATAGGTTTGAAGGCGGTAGCGCCATTCCGCCTGTTGGGAGCAAACGTCAAATGCTTGAACAGTATCTGATTGAAGTATTGAGACCTGAAGACACGCTTCTACTGTTGCCAAACATTAACCCAAGGTATCGAATTCGTAGAAGAAAAGATGAAGGAAGTTACGAAATAAACTTCGTGATTGAAAACAACCTGCCCATCTGGATGAGGTTTTGGATGAGGATAATTCTCATCGTTATTTCGATCTCTGCTTTGAGCATCGAAATTAAATCACAAATTATGAATACGTTTTATTGTAATGTTTCTATAAATTGCAAAGCAAAACTTTCAATATCTCGCGGAGAAGTCATTTTTACTGCACTCTTCTAGATATATTTGGAAAGGGACGCTAATCCAACTCAAGAGGTTCCTGGAGAAAAGAGAGAACTGGTTCGACGTCAACGACGCTGATGCACAAAGACGGTAAAATTGAATTAACTATGATTGACGTATTTGTATGATTGACGTTTTGAACATGGTCAGTATGTTGCGCAATTCATCAAAGAATGCAAAATATGTAGAGCTACTATTGTTAAAATGCATGTATATGACAATGTAACGAATGTATATTTCATTCTTTCGTAGAACCGCTTTACACCTTGCAGCTTCTTTGGCATAGAAGCATTGAAATATTGTTGGATGTGCCGTGTATTGCTGTTAACGAACGGGATTCGGAAGTGAAACCCCCTCTATTTAAGGTTGGGAAGGGAAAACCCCTCTATTTAAGGTCGAGAAAGATCTTCTTTTGATATCCTGTTTACGTAATATAGATCGTTTTGATTTGAAATGTTAAAACTAAATCAGTGAATAATGAATGACGTTGCTTGAATTTAAAATCTCGGACTCATGTTCTGTTCAACGATGAGAAATTTAAAAACACTCTTTTCTAGGCTGTGGAGGTAAAGTCATTGAGATGTGTTAAAGAACTCCTGCAGAATGGAGCTGACGTAGATGTTAGTTGTGCCGACGGGTAGTCTCCTTTTGATTTCGCCCTCCAAGAGTTCGGAGACAGTAAGATTGAGATCATCACAGAGATGCACAAACGTATCAGATACAAAGAGAGCAAGGAAGAAACAATGACGCATCTTCATCATGTATGCTCGGCCAGGAGTGACGTTGAAGTGGATGAAGTAGCTGAACTGTTGTTGGGCAGTTACGTAGATTCCAATGCAGTGGAGGGCAATGGAAGGTAACAATCGCCGTTGACTTTATACATTGACAATTAAGTTTACGTTTGTACGTCATCCAACATAATTGTCTCATAATAATCTCACATCTTTTTCCCTTTTCAGAACTCCGTTGATTTTAGCAACAAAAATGGTCGCAGTAAGCTCGTCTCCATGTTGTTAGAGACCTGGGCGGACATCTTGCACGTGGATTTGAATGGATGTTCAGCCATCAAGTACGCGAAGAAAGGAAGCGAGTATGCTGCTTTAAATCTCACTTTAGTTTAGATTCGCTTTTCAATATTTAACATCCTTAAATAGAAACAGAAAAACAGGTTTTTCTTTTTACCAATGAACATTTCGTTTAGAATTTATTACATGTTGCAAAAGGCTTTCTCGTTGGCAAGCATATTCAACGCTGCAGTAAGTAGTCTAAACCTTCACTGTCTAGCAAACAAATAGTAATTCTAGAGGTTCAAACTGTCAATTAGGACCTCAATTCCGTTTCAAATTCAACAACTGGTTTCTGTTTCCAAGTTTGCCAGACCAATAGTGAAGTAGACAGTTGTAGCAAAGCTGTAGCGGAAGCCATAAAAAGATTGCCTGGGCTTGGTGGATTGGCGTAAGTGTTGAAATTGAATTAATTGCCGGATAAGATGTTAAAACCGTTGAAGGTATTATTGTATGTACAGTGCAACCTCGTTTTAACGAACTAAAGAATGGGCTTTTAAACTAAATTACAGTTTAAATTATATATAGTCGTTTGGTTTCTAGAAGGTAATAACATTAATTACTGTATGAAAAAAAAGCACCAATTTCCACTGCAGAAGTTGAGAAAAGTTGCACTAAAATGCAAAGCAACGACAAACTCTATACATTTCGGTGATTTCAGACCAATCATCTGCTTGATAAGCCGAGAGATTCGTCAATTGTATACTGCTTTACATATTTGAAATTGTGGAATATTTTTTATTCAATTGGTCAACTGTAGCTAGTATTGTTAATATGGCTGCATTGCTATATGTTAACTTTATACTGCCTTCCTTTTAGAATGCCGATTTCATCGTTTTATAGCCGATTGCCTTCCATTAGCGAGAAAGCAAAACAGCATTAAATATTACTTTTTTAAATTTTTAAATTTTCTATACGTATACAAAAAGGGGTTCAGGGTTATTCAAGAGGTGGGGGGAGGGGGTGTAGCGCGTCACACGCAGCGTTGTTTGGAACAAATTGAAATTGAGGTTGAGTTGAATAATGTTGAATGATGTTCAAACAGCTGGCCAAATGTAAACGCTGAGTTAGAATAGAATTGATAAGAAAATAATAAACGATTTTAGAATTTTGCAGACGTGTACTCTCTCTCTACACAAAACGTTGTTAATGCAGATGTACGGAAAATAATTGACCTAATTATAAAATAATGAATCTTTACGAAGGAAACCGTGCAATAAAATAAAACCGTAATTAATTAAACAAAGAAACTGATAGCTTGGGAATAAAGTGTATGAATGTGACAATTGACAATGAAGTACAATTGAATAAAAGAAATTTTGAACATTAAATAAACAATGAAAATAACAATAATAAATCTTTTTTTATATACAACAGGAGGGGGGGGGGGGGGGTAAAAATTATCACTTTAATTGAGGCGAGGGGGTAAATTGGGAAAAGGGATGGGTTTGGGGGGGGGGCGTAGAAGTAATATATTTGTTTTTCTTCGTCGCTTTTGAGGCGTTTCAAGTTCTTCGATGGAAGATCTCAACAAAACAATCAGAGGTTTTGATAAAGATGAGTTAGAATCACAGCAGCGCTAAAAGACACCATGAAATGTGTTTCACAGGTACAAAAATCTCAAGTACAGAAATCTTACAGAAGTTGAAAGAGGTGACTTTAACGACATGGATGGAATCAAAGCAGTTACATTTGAAATCAACGCCGAAAATAAGCATGTCTGCCGCTGACCCCAGAACAAGGAAAATCGCGGACGCATGTTGTCGGGTAGCTCCGATGGTAGCAAGGGTCTCACTCTTGAAAGTGCCTATTTTTGCTACTTTTTTTTGCATTTTTTTGTGGCTTTTTAAAGCCATGTAAAGCCTGATTTTTTGGGTATTTTTTGTTTTTTTTCAATAAATTTCCAAATTTTTTGCTTTTTTGCCGAGTGAGACCCTTGTGACAATTACCAAGTCAAGATCGTGGATTCAGCTCCCACCCTGACCTCCTGCGTTTCAAGTGAAGCTGAGGAAAGAGGGAGGCGGTTAGCATTGCGAATGGACGGTGTTGGCGTAGAACGAATTGTGGAGATAAAATATCAAAGAAGTTATGTCTGGAGACGGAAAAGAAAGTTATTTATTGGTTGCCGGTCCAGTGTCACATCATCCACACGTGACACGTGATGCAGGGTTGCTGCTGAACAACGTCATTTTGAGAGATGGAAGATTGTTTTTGCAACAGTGAAATCATCGATACGAATAAACAATCGCTTCAAACAAACGTCGTTTTTTTTTAAACAAACTTTAATAGTTTCAATAAAGTAAATAATTCAGTATTTATATTTTCATGCTTTTAATATATATTTAACTATGCGCCGCCTTCTTTTTTGTGAAAGACGTGCACTTAAACAAGCAGGAAAAATTTGGTAGAGCACACAATATTAAAGAATGCTCCCCCAAGTAAAAAACAGCCGCTTTTAAACCATTGTAAAACTCGCTGGGCGGAACATCAAGAAGCATACAGCCACTTCCATGACTCCTTTCCACATCTAGTAACCACATTTGAAAAAATTGCGAATGGATTTCAAAGGTATAAACAGTAAAGTTGATTCCCGAACATTTTCCCGACAGACGTTTCCCCGACGGACATTACCCCGACCGGATATTTCCCAGAACGGTCATTTCCCCGACCAAATCGTTTTTAATAGTTCACGAAAAGTGACACAAGTTATTATGTTGAGCAATTGGTGATGAATGATGTTGAGATAAAAGATCACACCTTCAACAAAACGTAATTGGTGTATTATTATTATTATCAAAAATATTTAAAACTTCAGTTAAATAAAAATAAATATTTATAACTGCTATCAATGTCACACCTCTAATGAAGTAATTGCTATTTTGCACATCCACCAACATCAGATATCTATTGTCACCCAAACTCTTCACAACATGCAAAATGTAGGAAAACTAGTCACTTGAAACAGGCCACCGAGAGGGGGGGGGGGGCAAAGTACCCGGGGCCCATGCTAAACAGGGGCCCATAAATATTTGAAATAATTTTTATTTTGTATATCAATGGACTTACATGCTTTAAAATTGAAAAGTTAAAATAATGATTTGGTCTAATGAGTTAGTAGACCTAGAATGTTTTTGCCTATTGCAATGTAGTAAAAATTAGAGATGATGCCTCTTCTTCTGTCGTACGCGCGCTGTCTTATATCTCTAGCCTGGTCGAGGACAGCAACTCTCTCGTGTCAGCGGACATTCATCAGTGAAGTGGGATACGGTCTTGTCAGCATCGCTAAGACTATGTCATCTGTCTTCCACCTCACAAACCGAGAAGCAAACCGCGAGCTGAGAATCATGGTGTACGGCAGTGTACTGCAGTTCGAAGCAACACCAACGTACCTTGGAATGAAACTGGACCGTGCGCTGACATTCCGACAACACCTGCAAAAACTTTCAGCAAAAACATCGTCCCGAGTCTCCTTGATATGCCGCCTTGCCGGAACAACATGGGGAGCTGCAACTAAGACCTTGCACATCTCAACCCAAACTCTTGTCTTCTCAGCAGTTGAGTACTGCGCACCAGTCTGGTTCCAGAGAACACATGAAAAGAAACTGATAGACGTGGCCCTTAACAACTCCCTGCGCATGATCACAGGCTGGCATCACTACTCCGTGAAGCAGCGGTTCTCGCCCTGGCTCGCAAGGCCAAACGTGACATCAACTATCTCTTGCACGCTACGGTCGCTGTGCCTCCTACACGCACACGGCTATAATCACGGCACGCCTTCGTCGGACATGCGCACAAACTCTTGCGTGACCACCACCAGGCATAAACAAATAGACCTAGACCAGGAACCGTTGGCAGGAGGAATGGTGAGGAGCATCAGAGCAATCACGACTCCACAAGTTCATCTAGACGCCAGACAACATCCTCGGCTCCGAGCTTCCCCGCCGCCAGTGGACAACGCTCAACCGCCTGAGATCCGATGTTGGCCGTTTCGCCACCTCCATGAAGAAATGGGGACTAAGTGACTCGGCCGAGTGTGAATGGGGTCACCAAGACCAGGGATGATGCTTACTGCACTTAATGACTAAATTGAGTTAAGCAGTCATACAGATAAGTTACAAAAATCTCATCAATTTCATATTTGTAGTTCAGTTGTTTTAATTACTATTTCTTACAATGTACTTACTATTTCAGTACCTTTTGTGCTTTATCACTAATTAAATCATATTATTTTAAGTTGATTTTTTTCTAATTTATGTGTAGTAGGTTTTATTGGTCTAATACCACAAACTAAACAGACTATAGGTAATACCTATAAGGCCCCGAATAATGACATAGGCCCTTTTCAATAGCCCCCAAAAAAATTGTTTTCGCCTTCCGGCGAAAATAACACTCGCGCTACGCGCTCGTTCTAGGGCCCAACTATACTTCTGCCCTCCATGCTTGTTTTTCTTTTGGCGGCCCTGACTTGAAAGCTGTCAGAGATATACGACATTTTTTATAAAGTGGATTAATTTTCGCGAGGTCAAAAAAATCACATTTCGCGAGTACTAATTTTCGCAAATCAGCCTTTTCCAAATATTTCGCGTGTACTAAATTTTGCGAATCGGCCATCCTCAAATTTTTCGCGAATCATAAATTTTTAGAATTCAAAAAATTTTCTTTTTCAAATATGGGGTTATCATAATAATCAAAAAGCCGGTGGCTTGAAAATTTCCGCACTTGTTAGGATTATAAGGTTCAATTTTAATTTTTAACGTCGATTTTGATGTAGAGACACTGAAAAAACTGTTCATAAGCCCAAAGGGTGCAAAGACATTCGATCTTTCTTCCAAAAAAGATAATAATGGGGAAAAACGTTTTTTCTCAAAAATTTCGCGAGTATTTATTTTCGCGAATCAGCCCTGTTCAATTTTTTAGCGAGTATTAATTTTCGCGAATTGGCCTTCTTTGAAATTTTCGTGAGGACAAATTTGGCCATAATTCGCGAAAATTAATCCACTTAAGGTATCTATTAGAGGATCGCTCAAATTGAAATATCAAGAATTTATTTATTGTATTTAGTGTTTTTCATAGGCATTTGTTTTAGCAGGCTTTTAAATTTTAAAAGAATCCAAGTTAGCACGTGTGACAAACTGAATTGTTGAAATTTGTACCTGTAAGGAATGCTTTTTGCAGCCCTGAACAGTTGGCCACATTCTACTTTTGCCCGAATTTGGTTCTTCACCAACAAATGATTGCATACCCCTGGTATAGTGTAACCCTATCGCAATTAGTATAGAAATCTCATCTCCACATATGCGTATATATATACATGTTTGTTATTGTTAAAAAAGGTATAATAAAATTGGGGTGAGATTTAATGCTGCAATTACACTAGGTGTATTTGTTAAGACTCCGTTTCGAAAATTCCACAAATCAAAAGAAAAGCTAAATGGTCACTCATCTACAGAGTAACGAAAGAGAGCTCTAGACCGTCCATACGCCATACGAGCACAAGCGGCAGACACAGTAGGGGGAAATGCACACAAATCAATGTAGTGACAACGCAAAATATCCAAGAGAATAAAAGCACATTATACCGCATTGTGAATGCTACGGTGCTATATGTGCAAAGCGACAAATTCCCTTGCGTGAACATCGAGACAATAACATAAATCCACTAAAGCACCAACTTCAGAAAACGAAAGTTTTCATTACCATCTTGCATCGTCATACAGCAAGCAACCCTGAGCTTAAGAAACACTTAATTTTTGGACAGGGAAATGCTCGGTAGTACCCAGAGAAACTGTTCAAGAGGAACTTTTAAGTGTTATAGTAAATCTGATTAGATGGTACGATGCCTTGAAGAAACCCCACACTTTGCATTGATTGCAGATGAAACGACATCTGAAAAACTTGAGGTGATGTCAGTAAGCCGCATCAGTGCTTGATTTTACCACCAATCCCGTACAGTGTGAGGTGTTGGTAGAGCTGTGCGACTTCACTAGAAGCATCAGATCAGCTATAAGCACCACTATACAGGAAAGTCTACACCAACACAAGATCAACATAGCTAATTGTTGTGGTCAGGTGTATGATACACACCACCACAATGAGTTGAAATTGGAAAACACGCGCCAGATGCAGAGTATAAATAACTTTAAACCTTGTGATCTGTCACGCTTGTAAGAACAAACCAATATTATGATGGATAGATGCTCTAAATTGTATACTGTAGACTCTTTGACAATTCCCTATCACAATAAATGAAATTAGCAAAAACCAAACCAAATGACAAGAGATGGAGTTGGGATTCAAACACTGAGACACTGGCAAATGGCCTACGACATACCAGACAAAATCTGGCCATACATATTATCAGTTTTATCTTTGCCAAAGAATTGTTAGTCTATGCGGCAACTTGTTTCTTCCCTTCAAGGCTGTCTTGTAGAAGTGTATCTTAAATCAACAACGTTAAAACTTCTACGATGACATTCATAGTGAATTCGAACAGTAGATTGAACGTACCGGAACATGTTGAAGGTATCTGAAGTGGTATAAGCAGTATAATCTACTGAAGAATGCCCATGTTTATACAGTAGACAACAGAATAGAGGTAACTCACACCCAGCCAATGAATGAATATCCCAACATATGAATATACTAATTCCATCAGTCATTTGTAACAAAGTCTTCTGATGAAATAACTGAACTTGCCAGTATTGTGTGATATAGACAAAGTCTTTTGCTGATACCATTTTCTTTCCTAACATCTGGGAGCTTCTCAAGATTCCTGCTATAATATATTGTCAATAGGTAGTAAAGGAGCTGAGCGATCGTTTTCCTGTGTTAGAAGGATACATACTTGCTTGGCTAAAGGAGTAGTACATTGACAATCCAAAGAATATCAGACTGAAGTGAGTAATAATGCTATTACTGCATTGCGATGCATAATCACTTCATCCTTATCAGTCCAGACGAAATATGCCAAAGATATATGACAATACAGCCAAGAGGATGATGTCAGCATCCCTTAGTAGTAATGCTGCAGTAGCTACATAGATATATTTGTAATTTTTGTATACTTCACAATCATTTCCTTTCCGTAAAACACAGCTGTATTGACAAATATTTTTAAACTACATATTTTTATTACCTTCCTAATTTCATTATACATACATGAAGAGTAATGACCTTAAATTTATTCCATTCCCTTGGCCTTGAAAACTCCTGTATTGACTCCGACCCTGGACCGTTAAACTATAATTTAGTTATTATTTATTGTTCAGAACATGCAAATTCGAAGAAAAGATTGCCAAATCAGGACAAGATAGTGTATATATTTTCAGAGATTAACAAGCAAGGATTCTAGTGAAAAATGTCTCAAGAACAAAAAATATTAAAGTTTCTAAACATCATTTTCAAAGTCTTTCGGGTTCTTTCTTGATAAAGCGTGGTGCCTTTTATCAGCAGCATTTATCAGTAAAAGTGTACCAAGAAAAGGCGGAGCAATGTAGAATACTTGATCCATGAAACGTCTGTAGAGATTTGGTGCTCCTTTGGTAAAAAATCCTGCAAACACTTTCTGTTCGAAAGGCGAAAGACAGTACTGAATAATGTTTCTAGATCGTATCAAGTTTCCAAACTCTTTTTTACCCATGTTTAGGGTTTATAAGTAACTAACAGATACGACTGTTGATCAGTTAACCATGTATTTACCGTACAAATACGCATGCGTCAAATCGCTAAAGCTCCACCGCTGTGTCTGATTTCAGTATCAGTGACACAACAAAATATCAATAAAGCGTACCTTACGGGAATTAATTTTCGCGGGAACTTAATTTCGCGGGGTTTTTTTTAAGAAAATTTTGCGGGAAGAAAGGGAATTTAATTTCGCGGATCAACATGATTTGGAAATTTTGCAGGAATTTAAATTCGCGGACAAAGTGTATCCAAAAGTTTCGTGGACAAAGTGTTCCAAAAATTTCGCGGATCCAAATTTCGTAAAATTTTAAAAGTAAGAAATACGAATTTTAGTAACTCTTTATATATAAAATAATATACTCCTAATCGGGAGTTATTTGGAGGGCGCTGATGTTGTTGAGGCTGCTATAGCTGTACCACCATAAAAAAGCAAAAGAAAACACAAATCAAGGGAAAAAGAAGCTTCCTTTTGAAGCAATGTACAAAATGAAAATCAAGAAACCACCATTGTTATTGATTAAACATTGTTAAACTAAAAGTAGTGTTTTCATTGCATCTCTGATTGTAACCTCACAAATTTTAGTCTCAAATCACAAATTTTAGTCTCAAATCACAAATTTTAGTCTCAAATCACTAATTTTAGTCTCAAATCACTAATTTTATACTTTAACATATATACCGTAAAATTTCGAGTTCAAAATTCACATGGAATCACGAAACTAGTTCATAATTACGGGGTAGGTTTATTTACTGAATTTTACGGTATCTAAAATTAAAAAAAGAAAAATTAAAAAAAAATAGGGAATTTAATTTCGCGGACCAAGTGTATCAAAAAAATTCGCGGGAATTTAATTTCGCGGATGAGGAACATTTGGATTTTTCGCGAAAGTTAAATTTCGCGATTTTAACCAAAAACCGCCAAATCTGCGAAATTTAATTCCCGCGAAAATTAAACGTTTGTACGCGGAAATTTCACTTAACTTGAAAATTCATTTACGTTTATAATTATCATTATTTCGAATTTTTATATAAGACATTTACACTTCAGTATATAAAATACTGTTATTCTTGTGTGTCCTGTTGGTTAGTCCTGGCGTACTTAGAACACCCGTTTGCGCCTACGAAATTCGCTCAACCAGACAACTAACCTATTTAAGCTAGACTTGCTTTACGCAACGAGTTTCGCTCAGGAACTCAGTTGAAACTCAGAAAGTAAATGAAATAACTTATTCACCAAGCTACAGTGCCTGATACAAAATGCCATATATTCTCAATTACAAATAGGACCTGGAAATCCCCCCTCTTAAATAACAAAAAAAGGAACAGAGCACTCTGGTCTGGCAAGGAAGTGTATTCAGAAATACAGTCAACATCCGCTATATCGAACCCCATTTTAGCGGAAAAAGTTGTATTTTACATACCTGAAAAAACAATAAACCTAATATTTAGTGATCTGAGAAGTAAAACTGAAGCAAAATGCAAGGTATTTAAGGGTTCATGGGTAATATAATACAATAGAATATTGATATTTGCGTTTAAGTTCATTTTCTTTGAAATAAAGTCAAAATGCTAGATTGTCTTCTAGAAGTTATTAAGTCAAGGACATGCAGTGATTAAAATCAATGTATCTTTTACAGATCAATTGCATTTCATTCCCAAGTTTTGTACCGATTCAAATGCATTTCTAACTTCGATAGACTTTGACTTAGCAACAGGTTCGTCAAATATTTCGATGCCATCGTCTGCATCCATTCCATCACTTTCCAACTGTACTGATTGAATTTGTTCGTCGCTTGTTGGGGTGTCGGTCGTTAAAAGACTTGATTCATTGTCAACAACTTCCGCGGCGGTAAATTCCTTAGGAACTAAGTACGGATTCAGGGGCGGATACATGATTTGTTTCTCCTTATGGGAAGATATTACTCACGCCTCCATGCTTAATTTAATAATTGAGTTTTTAAACAAGGCGTTTAATAGAAACGGGCGTTAAAGAGCCTATATACTGTATGCGAACAGCGGCGGTTTAAGGGTGCGCGGGCCTTTAGGTAATTTCAATTTGCAGGAAAAATGTAGCGAGTATTACAAACTCATTTCTATCATTTTCTCGTGGTGTGAAATGAGACAGATACTGAGAAAGAGTCAATCTTTTTCGCGAGTCCTGTAATTGAAATAGAAGAGAATGGATAAAACTTATTGATGATTTTTTCATTCGCAGGTCTTTGGCAATCTGTCTATTCCCCTCCCCCCCCCCCGAAATCTATTGCTCAATAGCAAGAAGCGCCAACGATGAAACAGTTTACACCCCACTGCGTTTTGAGAATGATTGTTCGCTTTTGCAGTTGGTGACGAATATACACAAATAGATATGAAACTTATGCTCTCATTTGGAAATGCCTCGATTAGATTATTCTCGCTTATCTGTTGGTACATGTTAATTTTGAAAGAAACAGGTCCATTTGTTACGTGAGAAAAGTGCGTAAGTTCCTATTCGAGTTCGCTGTCGAAATCCTGTAGATAGATGTTGTTTTTTGTGGCCTCGCGTAATACGTTTTCTTTGAAACTTGCAATATTGCAACAAAAAATGTTGTCCCAAATTTTTTCGCCCAACTGACACTAATCTAGTCCCAGTACTTTAAAGCAATACAATAATCGTAGGTATTTTTCTATCACCCCCAACAAACAGTGTGTGGTTTACAGTGTGGTGAGTATATCCCGTCTGCTGAATACCACCGTATGCTGTCCATAAATCCGACATTATATAGTTGTTCCTGGCAAAATACTGCCCTGAATTATTGGCAGAGGAGTCGCCGCATCTCTCCTGTCCACTGCGTATAGAATGGTTTCACGGGTATCGTGACATATCCTGCCAAAAACCCATTTGTGGTAAAAAAACTTCCTTCCCCTCCTTGCGTCCTACTCCACTGTCATATTCGGACACCCAATTTGTATTGGGTTCTACAGAAGATCCATGGCACATTGTCTTATCCCCACCTCCTGCGTAGGACACTTTGAGTATACATAACATAATCATGTTTTGGGAATAATCATTCAATCTTTTTAAAGCTCACTTCTACTTTGCGTAGACACGTGAACATGTTGTCAAAAAAATTTGTTTGTAGGGTGAAAAGTACCTAAACGTACTGGGTTAAAGTACTAGGGAATAGGTAGCGTCTGTCTGGCAAAAGAAAATTGTACGAAGTAACCGTTAGGGTTTCCGATTGGGAAACAAAAGTTTCAAATATATAAGAAACGTTGTCTAAGATTGGGATCTTTGTGGTCTCTGAAATGCACCAACATAAAATAATACAGTAGCTATTTTTTTTTATTATTTTTATAATATTATATTCAACCAATAATAAAAACACAATTACAACTGATAAGCGTAGTAAATAACAAAAAAAATACCCAATGCAGTTGATATATATCACAAGTAATATAAACAATAATGCCGTATTTTTTATGGTTAGGGACCTGTAGAAAGCAGGAACTTTAACATCAAGCCCCTATGGTGATTTATTAATGGATATTGTCATGCATAAAGAAAAATTAAAATGGCGTATTACCATAACACTGCATCCAATTTCAGTTTTCTGGGGTTCTTTGATGCATATAAATGTGTGTGCAAGCGGCGTATTGTAATAAACTCCGCTCACACTCGAATGAATTGTCAGGCAATGTAGCTAAATTTTACATTTAGTAGAACAAAGATGTGGCGAAACATAGTTTCAGAGCCTGTGAAAGAGGTTTAGTATCTCTGATAAATTAGTAGACTTATGCTTCCAGCAATCCAGTTCCATGGACACAAGATGAGATGTCAGCAAATCGTCCACATACACGTCAGCAATCTCCGTTATGTCGTTATTTTTTTCTTGTAGAGCAAGACCCAACAATAATTGGACCGGATTTTGGCCCTTATACGGAAGGTTGTCATCGTCCATATAGCAATGAAATTGTAGACACTTCCATCGAAGTATTTTAATTAAGCCAATATTTTATATATTCATTGGTGTTTCTTCGAATTATCTTGCATGATTCCACTCGCGCGTGCATGTAAGTGTTCATCTTTCATCACAACTATGATTTCTCTTTTGGGGCGAAATATTTATCTTAGGAAAACGTCTACGAAGTTGGGTTATAGAATTTTATTAACGACTAACTAACAGTCAGGTCAGCAATTAGATCTGCTGCTACCAATCAAGCTGTAAATTGGTACAACCTGTGTCAGCCTGTGGGCTAGCTTCGTATATGCACTTACAACCCCCAACAACCCCCGATATTCCACGTTAGGAGCTTTCGCATTTTATACAAGTGGCATTGGATAGGCTATGTTAGTCGAACTAATCTTGACTCCACCATAAATACCTACTGCCACTGATGTGTAATTGTGGACTCGAAAAGAAGAAGATTAACGACTGTGTTTTTCGAAACCGAAAGAACTTCATTACACTGGATTTGAATGGACATCGTATCTTAATATAATGGACGATAGATTTGTTATGTTAATTTACCAATATTTTACTGCATATTTAATGAATTAAAATAAGTACAAAACCTCGTGCGAACGAAATATAAACTAAACCGCGCAAAACATAATGTAAATGGTGCAAAACATGAAGTAAATCGCGCAAAACATAAAGTAAACCGCGCAAAACGTAAAGAAAATCGCTCAAAACGTAAAGTAAATTGATCAAAACATATAGTAAATCGCGCAAAACGTAAAGTAAATCGCGCAAAACATAAAGTAATCGCGCAAAACATGTAGTAAACCGCGCAAAACATAAAGTAAACCGCGCAAAACGTAAAGCAAACCGCGCAAAACATGAAGTAAATCGCGCAAAACATAAACTAAATCGCGCAAAGCATAAAGTAAACCGCGCAAAACGTAAAGTAAACCGCGCAAAACGTAAAGTAAACCGCGCAAAACATAAGGTAAACCGCGCAAAACTTAAAGTAAACCGCGCAAAACATAAGGTAAACCGCGCAAAGCATAAAGTAAACCGCGCAAAACATAAGGTAAACCGCGCAAAGCATAAAGTAAACCGCGCAAAACATAAAGTTTATTACAGTTTTAAAATTAACTGCGTTGCATCATTACACCGCTTGAATAATCCATTCCATCTCTTTTTTCTCAGCTTTTACTTTTTTCTAAACAATTAATTTTAACGATAAAAACTTCTACTAAAGAATGCAATCTTTTTTACACTAAAAAATTTAAGAGAAGGAGTGAAAAATGCCAAGACACTTTTAAATTTATGTTAAGAAAACATAGCAGTCCTATTATTTAACCAATGCGGCATTAAAGGATGAAACTTTACTTAATATCATTCGTTGTTCATTTCCTCATAATACACTTCATTATGTTTTCGCTTCATTTAGGAATAGAATAGATAGTATAAAAACTCTCACGTCATTGTCATAAAACGCCAAGAATTTCTCTTCACTGATTGGGTCTTTCCAAATCATTAGGTCATCCAAATAAACAAACAATCCATTTCCAGCCAAAAGGATGTCAAGGATTTCTTCATTTTGATAACTATACTCCTGATACTCTCTTGATACTTCAGCTTGAGTTGCTGAAAACGACATATATAGATATACCAATATTCATTAACCATGTTACTGAGAAGTCCGTAGTGGTTTTCATAACTTATTTTATAACTAACTGGGTCACCCTGCATTAACTGGGCCACCCTGCACTACCTGTGTTTTAAAGAATTGTCAATTAATAATAAGGTTTATTAATAGGTTGTGTGAATATCTGTAACGTGATTGGCTAATCACGAGGAAATATATATCATATTTCGGAGTGCAAAACTCAATATTTTTTCTTGATTGGCTAAAAAGGAGTGCAAAATTCAATATTTTTTCTAATTGGTTAAAGCAACTATTCCCGGGATTCCTATTGGTTAAAAACAGAGTGCAAAATATGACGCGTGCGAATGTTAGAATAATGTAATCGTAAAATCATTGAGTTGTGACGACGTTCATGTTCACGCTTTCAAAGCGTGTTGTATAAGATATTATAGTAGACCTGTTGATAAATTAGTTATCGCGAAATACTCGAAAAATCTGGCATATTTTTTTCGGTTTTTATGTTTTTCTTAAATATTTAACTTGCCTTTAAATATTTAAACCACTGAGCTACAGTGTCATAAAGGCTCGTTGAATATTTTGAAAAACATAAAAACCGAGAAAAATATGCCAGATATTCGCCATATTTTTCTCGTAACTCGCAATAACTACTACTTAATTTAATTTTATTTACCACCTGCAACACTCATCTAATCAAATTATTGAATTTCAAGATTTTGGAACGTAATGAAATGACTACCCCTCCTTGCCACCTCCCAGGGACAAAACAATTATACCGCTTATTGAGCATGACACTCCACTAGGTCCTGATCAGAAATATATTCGAGATTCCTACTACACTAGTGAATTTGGACTAGTCTGATCTTAATACCCCAATCGATTGGGGTCTGAGTGGTCTAGGGAATTAGGATTTGAAGTTAATTCAGGGAAATAAAATAAATATCGGAATTCGGAAGAAAAATAAACAAATAAAACAAAACAAAAAACGTACATGAAAATGAATTACAAAGTCAAAATATCACCTTGAAATCCGACCGACGCCCGTCACCTTAAAATCCGACCTCTTTAACGTTTTTTTTGTAAAACGCATTTTGTATTTTTCACGCATGAATTTTCTTCATCAATCTTGCATATGCACGTGCAAATTTCATGCGTCATTTCTTAAAGTGATTCCGAGGCGGTATTTGGTTTTAAATATGAAATATGATGGTTAAAATATGATTATTAAAACATTTTAAAGTGTCATATAGTCTAATAATGAAGGATTATAAAAAGATATCTTCGTTTAATACTTTTCTGTCATGGCCGCCATTTCTTTCGAACCTACCGCTTCAACATGTTTTTGTTATTTAGCGTCCAGTTCACGCGGCCCGCAAAACGGTTTTTGACGTCATATGGATTATGATTTTAAGAAAAACATTCAAGCGAATAACATAAAGCATATCAATAATTGTCTTTCAAACTTCATCATAGATTTTTGTGCATACCGTAAGCCCTCGAATAAGCCCCCCCCAAAAAAATATTTTTTGCGAAATAAGCCCCCACCCTAAAATATTTTTTGCGAAATAAGCCCCCACCCACGAATCATGGGGAGTTGCTCGATTTTAGCAGAAACAACGCAATTTCCTCTTACTATTTTAAAATTCTTCTCAAATTTCATCTCAAAATTCTCGTATCTGTCCTTTTTTTTGATTAATTTTTCATCGAGTGTTATTGCCATTGTCTGGCAATTTGTTACAACTGTATATTTTTCCGGGTGCCACTAATCCCACCTCACGTTTTCACTTGCTCATTCAAAACACATTCACATCATGCGGATTAACAACTGCATTTGATGGAAGTGAAGACGACAAAATACATTGCTTCACAGAGGGTCAACCGTATAGAAGTGGGCGGGAAATGCTGTCTGAGCAAATGAAACTCATGCACGAGACAGAAGAGGACCCTTTAATCCAAGCAAGAGTGAGATTTGCGCAGCAGCACACGACGATTTGCTAATTGATAAAGACAGCGATGAAGATATTGATATAACTGGATGAAATGTAAAACTTGATAACTTGCTGTCCCTCCTCCACGGGTCCAAAGTGTACGTTCTATGTTGGACAGAAGAACTTTGGGGATTGTTTGTTATTTTAGTAAATATTTTTGTTTCTGTTTTTTGACTGACTTTTTTTTTCTCTCGACATACTTGGACTTAGATATCGCCATGGAAACAACATATCTTACTCACTATATTTTGCTGTTACAGAATAAGCTTTGCATATATCACGGGCCATACTGAATAAGCCCCCCCCCCTAAAATAATTTTTGTGAAATAAGCCCCCGGGGGCTTAATCGAGGACTTACGGTAATCGGCATGTTTTGTTTCACAGCTTACCAATCGAAAAGAGTTGTCATAATTAAATATCATAAATCGATTGAACAAAAGACTAACTTCTTCCTCTTCGTGTACATTGGTTTATATTATATAATCCATTTTTGAAGGGAGAACTGAACTCCCCAAACAACAGGCCCGTAGGAACGATTTTCAAACTTGTGGGGCTAAATTTGTTAATATGGGATCTGCCTAAAAATTGTTCGCCACCGTGGTTGGCGGACGAAGAAAATTTTGACATCTAGATCGTCTAAAACGACTCTCTGGCCAATTTTCTGCCAAAGAAAGAAAAAGATATTTTACTGATATTTTGCTGCAAAATTTTATTATTTAGTAAGCCATGGTTTGAACCCATCGTTGATCTTAGATATGTTTTGATTCTCTTTAATCCAGAGAAACTCCTCTAAGAGACAGCATTTGTTGCTGGTAACACGAGTATTATCTTCGCCAGCTTATAAACTTCTTTTACCAGATTCTTTTTAGCAGAACTGAGCATTTTAAGCTTACGAATAATTAAAGATAAGTTTCTTTCAGTGTTGATTAGGTTCGGAAGCATATCGAGTTGACTTTTTAGGGAAAAAGCAATCCAAATCAACACCATTTACTTCCTGCACTGTTTTAAATTCATCGTCAAATGGTGCAGAAGAAACTGATTTGATCAGAACAGACCAAAGAACAGAATATTTCTTATAATCCGGTTGATCAAAGCGTGACCTACCGCAAACGTTGTTGCAGGCATCTTTCGTTTTCTTAGCAACGAAGGAGGATCAATCGAAAGTTGTTGTTGTAACGCTTTAAAATTTCCCCAAAAGATCTTGAAATTAATGTCGCTGCGTTTTTCTGTCAACAAATTAGTACTACAATTGTAACGTTCATTGTAACAGTTGTAAATTACAACTGTAATTTCTGACCTTCCACAGCAGAAAGCGAACAATTCTGTATAGTTTGGCTCAAGTTGTCAGTGGGTTTTAGAATTTGTGTTCCTAATTTACACCCAAATAAAAATGAAAATCTGCCCATTGTTGCTTTGTAAGTGAAGTAATGTGTTCTATAGCGTTTTGTTGCATTGGCGCCAATTCAATATACTTACTTTTTTTGTGAGACATAATTATAAGAATATAGTTGTTAGATAGTTAGTTGAATTACCGTTCACACACCAAACAAGAAAATTTGCACAAACAATTTTCTCAGTCTCAATGATAACAATGAATTGCAAAAATGCATTGTATAATTACAAATATTTCAAAGTTATCACGTCATTATGAATTGATAATAAGAATTCCTTTGATTTGATTGGCCAATATTTATCGTCTAGATGAAAAGCAGAAGTGGGTTCTACTTTTCGTCAGTGATCGCGCAAAGAAGAACAGAAAATTTGCTAATGTGCATGTATCATCGCAAATTGGTTCTCTTCGCGCGAAGGGTGTCGTCTCGTGGAAATCCACGTTATCATTGATTTCCTCTCCTGATTTCATGAAAATTATGTTATATTACAGTATAGAAATTCCTTTCTTTGTTCTGCTTCAATAAATGTAAAAACGCCATAAAAAAATGTTTGTTAGGAAAGAATCTGGAAAGAATCCCCCCTGTATCTACGGGCCTGAACAATGTTATCTCTGCTCAAAACATTTTGAAGTGCATGCGTTTGATGCTTCATTTGATATGAAACAACCTCTGCTAAATGAACATGACAGGGAAGAATTCGGAGGAAATTGACAAGAGATGCGGTTCCTACTATCTATTCACACAAAATTATGAAACAAATGTCATCAATCGTAATAGAGAAAAGGAATAAGACAAAGGTAGCTAAAGTAATAATAAATTTGTAGCATCTCTCTGCAAATCATTTTTCCAAGATTTTGTTTTCCTACCATGGCAACCCATACCATTACATCATTCACAAACTCATACGTGTCATATACTCAGCGTCCCATAGGTCTCATTATCACCTCATTAACCTTTCCTTTACACGTTTACTCTTGTATATAGCAAAAGAGATTGTAAAGTTTTTATTTTTTGAATTAATGGTTCAACCCACAAAACTATTAAAGATTAAGTTCGAATTAATATGAAAATTGTCATACATGTTTTCGATACAGATACGATAAATTTTAGCTAATTCGAGATGCACTGGAAAACAATCCCACTGTTACCAATTCAGATTTACAAACCGATTTATTGATTTTGCCTTTGAAACTGTGGACGTAAAGTGTGAATAAGCAATTCAAACAGAAGTCCAAGCCAGCCCTTACAATCGTTACGCTTCTACATCGACAAGAACATTGGTGAACTCCACAACTAACTCTGTCTCATGTCAGACTAATATCGTCCGTAAAAAAGCCAAAGTCAGCAGTTTCCTTCACATAAAAAGAAACTGAGTAAACTTGTTAGTTTTAGTTACGCACCAGCCAATCAAACTTGCGACGACGTATTAAATCCGATTGTAAATATTGAAGTAAGAAATAAAACAGCGCAAAGACGTGATCCCCATGTACCGATAATCCCAAATTTAAATACTCCTCCTAAATTAAACCTTGACAATTTGGTAAAGAAAGGATTATCTGAAAACGAAGAAGAATTCAACTGTGATGTTTCATCAATGTATAGTCTGAACAATGACTTGTCAAGCGATGGTTCAATGAGTGAAAGTAACAACTTAACGCAACAGCGTTCGTACATTGTACAAGAGAACTGTTTGTATCAACTATTGCCTTATTGTCCAACCTGTGGTAGGTTTTTTTTTTCTCTATTTCTTTTACGTAAATGTCGATTATTTCTGCACACTTAAAATCCCTAAATTGAGCAAATGCTTATGGGGTCCTACTTGACAGCCTTAGAAACAAACATTTGTTACTACAAAATAACGTCACAGTTTAAAAAGGATCTGAACACTAATTTGAAAATCGGGCCGTTAGAAAATTGGCGAAAATTTGTTTTTAAAAAACTGTTTGCCAACGAATGGTTTTTGCAAAAAAAGCAATTAGTTTTCATTTTTTGTGTTTAACAAAATAAGTTTGTATGTTTTTAGACCGCGGAATCACTTTAAGTAAAGAAAAGCTAAATCATGACTAAATGACATTTACGTATTTTCATTAGATTTTGTCAGGAGCGAATTTTTTCTTAAGAAATTTTTACTGCCTTTATTACAGAAGCATGTAACATTATGATTATATTTACTGGTGTTAGCACTCAGTGTGCGTTCTCCATCAACGTAGAAAAACAGCTGGTTGTTGGCGTCATTACGAACTCCAAAATGATGCCACATTTCTGGGTGCTTTACCGGGATAACATGGTCTTCAATTAACGATGACGCTTTCCAAGACCTAAAAAGAAATTATATTTTACATATTTTTAATTGCTTTACTATTCATGCATAGCCTTCTTTATTATCTTCTACAATTCCGACAAAAATTTCAGCTAAACCCTCTAAACAAATGTACACACAGATGGAAAGATGGTGCGCCAAATTGTAAATGTGAATGTGAACAATTTTAAAAACCATCGCGTAAAATATAGCAACCTAAGTTATACAAACCAATGGGATCATTGACAGAAACCCGACAACCGTCGACATTTAAGTACCGTTTCGATATATTTAGACTTGTCAAATTGATTTTGCTTGTTTCAATTAAGTGATCAGTTTTTATTTTAGCTTTTTTATGAATTAAACAGAAATTTGTATCTAAATATTATTTCTGCCCATGGAAAGCAACATTTTGTTTTCATTTTGATCAATAGCAACTGCATCCTAAATTACTGCTTCAAAAACGTTGACAAAATAAAAACTACGTGCTTTTATAAAAGAAATTTGATATAACTTTAATAGCACTTTGATATAACTGGTGCAAATTCCAATTCATCTTTTTATAAACGTAGTCCAGATATTAAGTGCAAGGTCTAAAGAATCATATGCGATTGCTACAGCATCATTCATTTCGTTTAGGTTTGCCATGATTAATTATGAATGTTGATTTTTACGACGTCAAAAAATCGAAGTGCTTTTCGGCGGCAATGCTTAATGTAATTACCGTAAATGACCGATCTAACGCCCACTCCCGAACTGACGCCCCTCCTAAATAAACGCCCAGAGTTAAAGATAAATTTTAAAACTAACGCCCACTCCCGATTAAACGCCCATTCCCGAATAAACGCCCGGTCCATAGAGAAAAATTAAAATAAACGCCCATGGGCTTTCATTTGATTCACAGCAAAATTAATACTACTTTCTTTAATCTTTAAAGTGTGGATATTTTGAAACAGTTTCACTAATTTTAAGCGTAAAATGTTCATACAAGTTACTCTTTCTATTCAGTTCGTTAAACAACACATCTGCGATCTTGCACAAAGGTGCACAAATCATATTCAAGCCCCCGATGTTAGCTGGAATAAACCTTTCAAGGTCTACATTACTAAAAAATTCGACCAGTGGTTAGCAGAGGGTTTACACGAATTTACTGAAGCTGAAAATATCAAGCAACACCACAGCGGAAAATTGTTCAGTGGATTCTCGAATCGTGGTCACATCTATCGAAAAAAATGATTGCCAAGTCGTTCAAGGTTTGCGCCCTAAATCTCCCAACAAATGGCTCTGAAGATGACCAAAAACATTGCTTTAAGGAGGGTACGACTTGTGAGGCAGGAGCAGAAAAGTTAAAAGCACAACTAGCTGTAATGACAAACGAGGAGATAAGTGATACCAATCTTTTTTCTTTCATTAATGAAGAAGATATGGAGGCTGCAACCCAGCCATTCCACCTCCTCAATGACGATGAAAAGAATGACGAGAAACTTGATATCATGTAGTCGACGAACATCTTCTCGATTATATTACTTTTGTTGATGGACTTTGCTTATTAACGCCCCGCCCTTACTAACGCCTCTCCCAAATAAACGCCCAAGGTAAAATTCGTTTGTTAAAATAAACGCCCAGTGCGTTTAATCGGTCATTTACGGTATGCACAACGAGAACGTTAACGAGAACGATAGGCTCCACCGTTATTGTTAAGTCCCTATTTCTCACACGGTAACGTTATCACACTTTCAAACCTTTAAAACTCATTTTCAGAATGACATTCGTTATAAATGACTTTGGTTCAGTTCAATCCGCCATCTATTTTGTTGTTGTGGGAATCAGTCTATAGAATCTAGCCAGGAGATTTTCCACGCGAGAATCTTTTTGGCCAACAGTTAAAAGGAGCCTCTTTTAACTTATAGTGAGAATGAACTCATAAAACGTCACAAGGTAAGAGATACAGGATATTTTTATTTATATGTTCTTTATTAATTTAAAGCTATTCAAGAGGATGCGAAGGGGGTATGTGAATATACAACTAAGTGCATTCTTCACACCAAATTTGTTTTCAATTAGAGATTAAGATGACATATACTTACTGCTGCGGCTGCGGCTGTGTTTTGACAATACGTAGTTGTTTCTTTGTCTTTTCGTAGGTTATCTTGAGGCCACTCCGTTCTCTGTTCTTTGGCTGACAAAATAATTAACAAGATATAAAATACGTATAAAAGACATTAGCGCAATAAACGCAATTTGAAAAGATGTCAAGATATTGAGACATTTAAGAACGACAGTTGATATTTCAATGTAACTTTGATAGCCGATTGGATGAATATTTGAAGTCGCTGGATATAAGAACTATTTTTAACTAATTGGTTTTTATTTTACATCGAAAGATTCGGTTACTGCGAAACTTTTGAGACGAGTAAATTTGCTTTAAAGGGCTGTCCATGAAATTCAGTCTGTTGTGTGAGATAATATAGACTATATGGAAAATATTTTCATTTCAGAGATGAAGATGCCTCGTAGCAATTCACCTTTTTCAGATTCACAGGGAACTGTATTCATCATTATAATTATTACAGCTTCTTATAATTCTCATAAATGATAGATCTAATTTCAAACTCAAGCCTTTCTCTCCAAGTGGAATAAATTTTAACCAAATGAACGAGCGTCCAACCGTAAAATAGTGGCCATTGGAGAATATTGCAGGGGGGAAACAAGAGAAAAGATGAAATGTGCAAACGTAAAATAAATAAACTAGACTTACCAAGATAACGTCAATGATTACAAACTCCTCTAAACTGTGTTGTGTGCCAAACTTGTGCCATACCGCCAACGCATAACCATAACAATTTGTCTCAATGCATCTAAATTTATAAACGGAATATGGCATATTGTTTACTCTATAAGAATTAAAGGCATTTAGATTTATCTCTGTTTCGCTTTACAACAACAGTAAAGTACAGCTTACGCCATGGCATCTGTGAAACTGTAGTGATAGTCCAGTTTTTCAGGTCTGCACTCCCCCACGCATTTGAGTACATTACCAAGTCGTTCTGGATCGTAAACTATATTATCTTGCGGGAAACTATTTAACTTCCCATTCGAATGGTCATGTTGGCTGCCATCAAAACTGTTTCGCCAAACCAAACCTTCCTTATCAAACGAGTCGTCTTCCTCTGCGTAATAGTAATAATAATAACAGGAAAGAAGATGTGAATTTTTAAAAAAATATCCGTTAAATAAATTAGAAAAAATGTAATATTTATTTTAATTTAATAAGTGAAACGGTTTTTCTACTTTTGAAACAGTATTTTAAATGGCCATTATTTTTATGTTTTTCGTTTATTACTCGTTTTCGCACCTTTTTTATCGCATGACGATGTTAGCCCCTCTTGCCAAAGACTAAATAAGAAAAAATATTGTTATTTAAAGTAAGAACAACTATATATATATATATATTTACTATAATTACCAAATCACTGTTAATAAAATGAGAATCAGTTTCGCCATTGCTGAATGTTTCACTGGTTTGTTAAAATGGGATGGGTTTTATGATTAACAGCCACGTATAATATTCAACAATAATATTCAACATTGGCTGAATCGATGTGCGGCTTTTGACAGAATATATTTTCTTTCATCCATTATTAATAAATTCAATCGTGGTATAAGACACTGAGATTTCCGTTTCAACTTTTTATTTTGCCAAAGGTCTTACGCAATAAGCAACAAAATATCAAAAAATCCATCGTACGCATTTGACATAGATATGTTACGTATAGAATGCAATCCCTCTTTTTGGACGGCCGGTAGAATTCCATTTCTTTTTTTTATCTGTGACAGAAATTTAATAAGGACTCAGAACCATTCTCCATTAAATATTAAACGAAACTACTAAACCAACCATAAAAATCAAATGATATCATAAGTATGATAGTGAGTGGTCCAATGGTCGAAGCTTATGTTTCTTGACGCAACGACCCATGTTCGATTCTCGTGGTCTAGCGGTCGAAGCTTATGTTTCTTGACGCAACGGCCCAGGTTGGATTCTCGTGGTCTAGTGGTCGAAGCTTATATTTCTTGACGCTACGGCCCAGGTTCGATTCTCGTAATCTAGTGGTCGAAGCTTATGTTTCTTGTCGCAACGGCCCAGGTTCGATTCTCGTGATCTAGTGGTTGAAGCTTATGTTTCTTGTCGCAACGGCCCATGTTCGATTCTCGTGGTCTAGCGGTCGAAGCTTATGTTTCTTGTCGCAACGGCCCAGGTTCGATTCTCGTGGTCTAGCGGTCGAAGCTTATGTTTCTTGTCGCAACGGCCCAGGTTCGATTCTCGTGGTCTAGTGGTTGAAACTTATGTTTCTTGTCGCAACGGCCCAGGTTCGATTCTCGTGGTCTAGTGGTCGAAGCTTATGTTTCTTGTCGCAACGGCCCAAGTTCGATTCTCGCTAGATGCAAAAAAAAAATTGTTCAAAACGAGAATTACCTGAGCGCGCGGCATCTTTGGGAAGTGCCTAAGAAACCTACCACGGGTTGACCAAAGCCTTGTGAGGGAAATTTGGTAGACGAATGCTCAAATGGGTATACTTTATCCCTTAGTAGAAGTAGCGATTCACTAAGTACATTTAGCTATTAAAAACCATGATGTATATCATGTCACCACAGTGAACTGTGGTGAATTAAAAAATAATAAAAAAAAAGATAGTGAGTGAACAATCAACTTTAGTGACTTAGTGAATGAATTATATCACTAGGAAATAAATTAGTACCCTACCTTTTCAATATTTCCAACTTAATAAGGTTCTGAAAGACGGTAATCCATATAAATAATATACCCTACACCGCCTCGAGTTGATACATCTCTCTATTAATCCAGAGTCGTTTCCCTCATAATTTATTCGAATTCGGCAAACCCTCATTTTCTAACTACAATATAACGAAATGCTATTATGAAATAGAACAAAAATTGAATAAATCACAAAAACAACGTCTGTCCACGGAAAGCGATTTGATTGGTTGGATTAAACATACGTAATTTTGTTGTGGTGCCGTAAATTTTTTCTTTTGATTAAAAAATCACATTCATGCGAAGAAGACTGCAATAAAATATTTTATATCTTCTTAGACTTAATTGCCGTACTATGATTACTATGGCCACTGGGATTACCTTCACTTTGCCACAGCTCAGTAATCCATACAGCTCATTTCTCGTTGAAGGTTTTTACATTAAACAATCTTTTTGACCAACATCGTACCAACGCACAGAAAATAACAATTTACAGAGGCGGATCTAGAGATTTCTTTTACTGGTGTACTAAACAGCTGTATATCTAAGGAGCCGTCGCCATAGTTAGCGGCAACGGGCTAAAATTCTTTGAAAATTAGACCCCCAGATTGGCTTAAAAGGGCCCTAAATTACTCTTCGATTAGTCAAAAAAGTACAAAAAAACATAGAAATTTAACTACACTTTCAGTGCAGAGAAGAAAATGCACGAGTTATGAGTTATTGGTTAAAATTTTTTTCTTTAGTCATCATCTAAAATATTCATCATTTTCAATCTTTTCGGGTACTTCAATTATTGAAGTTCAATGCAAGCATATCAATCAATCGGTCGTAATCAAAGGTTTTCTTTTTGCGAACGTTCAGTAAAACGAGTCCATTGAATCGGTCCAGAACACATAATAAAAATTGATTTGATTAATTGAAAATTGCATCTGAATGCGAAGGAAAGCTACGTTAATATTCATTGCTATAAAGTTAACAAACATGCAGTAACTAAAATAAAAATTGCATGCACTAAGGTTTACCTGAGTCATGGAATTCCGGAGATAGGTTTTTACGCGACGCAGTGTTGAAATTGAACGTTTTCAAGTGCATGTTGTTACAGGTAAACCAATAAGGATTCTCAGCACGCGATAAATGTTTGGAACACACCTCTGAACATTACCGTCAATGTTTCCGGGATGGCAGGTAGGGGTGCCTTCTGGTGTGGACTTTTTAACCAGAGATTCTCCGACAGGTCTATCTCGGCATCAATGGTCTCGAAGAATATTTTCTAACAAACACCTTCAAACGTGTCTCCAGTTAGGGTGTGCTGCCATTACTGACGGAATACAGTAAAATCCATTTACCACTTTCAATGAATCGGAGTCGAAGCGAGAGCGGAGCTCTTCGAGTACCTATGGAACATAAAAAGAAACTCAGTCAGTTGAGATGGATAAATAAGTCAGTGTGATAAAAAACAACAAAGTCTAATGTCAAATGCATTATGTATAACGTTACATTTCAATTAAAAGAATATATGTATTGAATGCAAATGATTAACCTCATCAAGACATGGGACTGTCAAATTCCTTTGAAAGTACCGGAAATAACTGAATAAGCGCCCAGGGCGCTTATTAGAAATTTTAACTTTCAGAGGGGGCGCTTATTCGGCAAGGGTGCTTATTCATTTGAATCAAGAAATCGATAAACATATAAATAACATAGTATCTAATAAAAGTCAAAATAAAATTTCAAATACTACAAACTGAAGAAAACGAGAAGTTGGACTTGTTATTCCTGCAAAGTACATCGCAAATACCAAGGATTTGCGGGTCGCCAACATTCTTAAAAGGATGCTGGAGAAAGAAAAACAACATATTCACATTTTGACATAGAATTTGACATAAATCGGCATGTAAGAAAAATGCCTATATTTAATAGTTAATAATATCATAATATCGTCTTAATATCAATTTTTGTCTTTTATACGTTTGTTTGAATAAGCGCCCCCTTACAACCCAGGGGGGGGGGCGCTTATTCAGGAGGGGCGCTTATTAATATGTTTACTTCTATGGGGGGGGGGCTTATTCGGCAGGGGCGTTTATTCGGCAGAGGGCGCTTATTCAGTCATTTACGGTATGCTTCTTTGTGGTCTTCGGCCAGTGTGTTGAATCGGTACAGCTGCCGTTGTGTTAACCTTGGGATCTTCGGATTGATCTCAACTTCTTTTGCCAGATCCACTGCCGCTTGGTACCACTTTCGGTAGTAGTCAATGTTTTGCTTCGAAGTATTGAGGGTTTCGATCACGTTGGAAACTGAACGGTAAGCTTGTAAAATGCTACAAGTAAAAAAATGTATGTTGTATCGTCACAGTCATAGTCACAGTCATGTTTAAGTTATCAATAGAAAATAGTAGACACAATAAAAAGAAATAACAAAAACATTAGACTTATCCAGATTAGGCTGATGGAATTTAGATATAAGTTTAGGGTCATTCAAAATTTCTATGCGGCATACATTCATTATTTTTTTGAAAAGCAAAAAAGAAAGCTGATTTTACCTCACTCGTTGGTAAATGTTAAAAATGGCAGAATAATCGAGTAAAGGTGCACTGAATCAACAAAAAGTTAAACTTTTGTCTGCCAATCAGATGATAAAAACTGTATGTAACATGATTTTAATCATGGCATTATACAGGATTCTTAGTCTTCCGTCAACGTATTCCGTTACGTATTTTTTCGAGTCGGGGTCATGAGTTTTTTTCATGATAAAAATATCGGTTAAAGATGCAAATTTCAAACTGATAACACATAAAAGAATGAGACAGGTCAACGTTGACAGCGTTTAAACCTCAGATGTTAGCAATATTTTATGATCTCTTTACAATTTCTGGAAGATTATAATCAACAAACAGTGGGAAGGTACGAATGTACGTCAGCAAGATACCATCCACAATATATAGAGATAGGCTCATAGCCACACAAATAATACAGCTTTTCAACAGGATCAGCGCAATCGTGATCTCTTACAAATATTTCAAGTCCATGAGGTAACTGAACATTCTCTAAAAATCAAGAAAAAGAACCATTCAATAAATGGATTCAGAATTAACTTCATTGTTTCGTTCCAGTTTACAAATTAATGATAAAAGCACTTACCAAATAGAAATCCACCTGTAAAACTGATATCTCCAATCATTCTGTTGTTTAGCATTTCCAGCTTTTGCCGATTCATTTTTTTTTCGAAAAGACCAGACGCCACTTGTCACATTCATCACATTGCAACATTGTGTTTGTATTTTTTGCATGTTGGATAGAAGGAGAGAATTGCAACTTTTTTCTCTTGTTTGCTAGGCAAACTGCCAAGCTTGGGCGACTCTGAAACGTAGTAGTAAAAATTTGCAAATGCATCACTTTTAGAGAAGTATTACAATATTTAACAACTATTAATAAATTACTTTTTTAGTTGTTTTCCCGTACATTTCTTCGAAAGGCCTATAATGACTATCAGCCGCAAGTTCTGGGTCAGGCAAGAATGGTAACTCTTTACAAGTTTCATCTCTCAAATACAAACGCAATAGAAATTGAGATTAAATAGGTATTTCTGATTACGTATACCCGCAAAGACCACATGAGACGGAGGAACATTTTTCTGATTTGAAACGTATAATGTTTCTTTAAAATGATCTTCAAGATATGTCTTGAGTAATAGCAAGTTTTTTAGCTCCTTCTTGGTGGTTTTATCCCGCTATAAATAAAAAAATGTGCTAGGAAACTACAGCCATTAATTAAGTTCAATATTTTCGATCATTCTTTTTACGCTTTAATCCTTACAGAATTGTTAAAAAAATGATAACTAAACACACAAGCACAAATTGGTTTACCTGAACATTAAAATCAACTTCTTTGCACCGTTCCCAAAAGTCTTGGATAATATTTTCCTTTGCTGCACAAAACATTTGAAACAAGGTTGATTTTAATGATAACCTTGTCATCTGTGCACTTAGCAACTCAACAGGATCGCTCATGGAGTCCCTCATCTCCTGTCAAAGTTGATCGGTCTTAAGGCAATCTCTCATTTCTTTTACAATGTTTGCTTTGACTAAAATTAAAAACAAATTGTCTTAAAAGTCCGCAGAATGGAAAATTACCGGCACACAAAAAATTATCGAGAATTTCTTAAAATTGTGAATTTACTGTCATATCAAAATCAGAGGTGAATTTTGTAGCAACATCGTCTGGAAAGGCTGATGGAAAAATTCCTCTCTGGTTGCGGTCTACAATGTCATCATACTTTGTTTTAAGTATGGGCGAATAAAGAAATAGTTCTAGGGAAACTGCGGCGCAAAAAATTTCATGAAGTGCATAAATTTCCAGAATGAAATGATAATTTTCTTTTCGTGTTATTTTTAATGAACACCTTAACTTTTAATAAGGAACAACTTGAAGCTGAGATTTTGGTTTATATAATTTACATTATTTTGCAAAGTAACATGACCATTTTTAAAATAAGAACAGGCTGTTTTTACAAAGGCTGTAAGGCTGTAAAGATGAGGTAAAACGACAAAAATAAGCATTACTCGATATTGATATTGATAGTAGCACCTGCTACCAATGCCATTAGTGAAAGGTCATTTTCAGCATTGAAACGAGTTAAGAGCTACTTGAGGTCAACTATGGGACAAAACCATCTGAACCACTTGATGATTCTACATGTTCACTCAGAATTGACAGACAAAGTTGACCTTATTGAAGCAGCTAAGAAACAGCGGAACAACGACGCTGGAAAAAAGATTTTTGGGACATTTTCTGAAAAAGATTGGCTTAGCAACAGCAACTAAGCTTTATTCACCTCAGAGTTGTCTTATTATGTCTTAACGTATTATGTATGTCTTAAAGTTGCGAAAGTTTGCCTTATTTATAAATCCGGGGACAGCTCTTTCCTAGGCAACTACCGACCCATCTCTATATTACCTTTTTTTCAAAGATATTAAAAAAAATTATGCACAATTGTCTACACACCCACATATGTAAAATTAACATTTTTTTCCCCAAGCAGTTTGGTTTTAAAAAGAACACTGCAACTGAACATGCTATTTTGCAATTAACAAACGAAATTACACAATCCTTTTCAAAAAATGAGTTTACTCTTGGCGTTTTCCTCAACCTCTCAAAGGCCTTTGACACAGTTGATCACAAAATACTGCATAAAAACTTGATAATTACGGTGTAAGGGGTAAATGCATGAAAATGCATGGAAAATAAACGTTAATATATATATATATATATATATATATATATATATATATATATATATAGAGAGAGAGAGAGAGAGAGAGGTTTCAAAGTTATTTAAGTAATAGAACACAAATAATTATGTGTGAAGAAAATAATAGCAATTATTGTAAAATAACTTGTGGAGTGCCGCAGGGTTCTATATTAGGACCACTTTTATTTCTTGTCTATATTAATGACTTCCATAAATCCTCTACGTTATTGTCACCTATTATGTTTGCAGACGATACTAATATATTTATTTCTGATAGAAACATAGATCGGCTGTTCTTAAAAAATGAACAAGGAATTGGAAAATGTTTCTAATTGGCTCAACGCAAATAAATTAACCCTTAACACTCAAAAAACAAAGTATTCTCTTTTTCACCCTTTATCAAAGAGAAGTTTTATTTCTAAACAATTACCGATTCTAAAAATAAATGGCGTGATAATTCAGAGAGACTGTGTCACTAGGTTTTTGGGAGTTCTTATTGACGAGAATTTCACCTGGAAGCTTCACATTTCTTACATTTGTAAAAAAATTTCTAAAAGCGTAGATATTCTTTATAAAGCTAGGAGTTATTTGAACAAATGTTTATTAAAACAACTTTACTTTCATGAGGGGATTTTTTCTGGGAGATTTTCTCCTGATACCCTGTCAACCAAAGCTTTACACCACATATTCAGTGCCGTATCTAGCTACAAATGTTTTTTTTGGGGGGGGGGGGGGCTAAAAATGTGCCGCCCACCATGGTTGTGCGGCGAAAAAAATTTGACACCTAGAACCTCTGAAACGCCTATTTTAGCACTTTGGGCATCAAATATTTATAAAAATGAATTGCAAAACATCTTCGAAGAGATAGGGAAAAAAGTATTACAAGGAGATTTAATGATTTAATTTAATTAAAATCCCCTCATGAAAAAAAACCATATAAATCAGAAAGCTGCAACATCTACTACTACTTCATATGGATAATAAAGCACCGATCACCGATCAGCTAACTTCCCCATTACCCCTGAACTAATTTTAATGAAACTTTGCACAAATATTTTATAGTACCCATATAAGGTTTTGAAATATTCAGGGTTTTGAAATTCCGAATAAAATTATGATTTCATGAATTTTTGGTATTGCTACAGTATTGCTACATAGAGCTGTAATTTATTTATTCATTTATTTATTACGAATATTTATACAGGATAAAAAGTTCAAAATAAGATATATATAAGCTATATACAAATTCTGTTCTTCCGTACTTAGTTCCTGAGGAATTTACCGCCGCGGAAGTTGTTGACAATAAATCAAGTCTTATAACGACCGACACCCCAACAAGCGACGAACAAATTTAATCAGTACAGTTGGAAAGTGATGGAATGGATGCAGACGCTGGCATCAAAATATTTGACGAACCTGTTGCTAAGTCAAAGTCTATCGAAGTTAGAAATGCATTTGAATCGGTACAAAACTTGGGAATGAAATGCAATTGATCTGGAAGAGATACATTGATTTGAATCACTGCATGTCCTTGACTTAATAACTTCTAAAAGACAATCTAGCATTTTGACTTTATTTCAAAGAAAATGAACTTAAACGCAAATATCAATATTTTTCCGCGTTTTGTTCTCCTAATCGGGAGTTATTTGGAGGGCACTGATGTTGTTGAGGCTGCTATAGCTGTACCACCATAAAAAAGCAAAAGAAAACACAAATCAAGGAAAAAAGAAGCTTCCTTTTGAAACAATGTACAAAATGAAAATCAAGAAACCACCATTGTTATTGATTAAACATTGTTAAACTAAAAGTAGTGTTTTCATTGCATCTCTGATTGTAACCTCACAAATTTTAGTCTCAAATCGCAAATTTTAGTCTCAAATCACTAATTTTATACTTTAACATATATACCGTAAAATTTCGAGTTCAAAATTCACATGGAATCACGAAACTAGTTCATAATTACGGGGTAGGTTTATTTACTGAATTTTACGGTATCTAAAATTAAAAAAAGAAAAATTAAAAAAAATAGGGAATTTAATTTCGCGGACCAAGTGCATCCAAAAAATTCGCGGGAATTTAAATTCGCGGATGAGGGATATTTGGATTTTTCGCGGGAATTAAATTTTGTGATTTTAACCAAAAACCGCCAAATCTGCGAAATTTAATTCTTGCGAAAATTAAACGTTTGTACGCGGAAATTTCACTTAACTTGAAAATTCATTTACGTTTATAATTATCATTATTTCGAATTTTTATATAGGACATTTACACTTCAGTATATAAAATACTGTTATTCTTATGTGTCCTGTTGGTTAGTCCTGGCGTACTTAGAACGCCCGTTTGCGCCTACGAAATTCGCTAAACCAGACAACTAACCTATTTAAGCTAGACTTGCTTTACGCAACAAGTTTCGCTCAGGAACTCAGTTGAAACTCAGAAAGTAAGTGAAATAACTTATTCACCAAGCTACAGCGCCTGATACAAAATGCCATATATCCTCAATTACAAATAGGACCTGGAAATCCCCCCTCCTAAATAACAAAAAAAGGAACAGAGCACTCTGGTCTGGCAAGGAAGTGTATTCAGAAATACAGTCAACATCCGCTATATCGAACCCCATTGGTAGCGGAAAAAGTTGTATTTTACATACCTGAAAAAGCAGTAAACCTGATATTTAGTGATCTGAGAAGTAAAACTGAAGCAAAACGCAAGGTATTCAAGGGTTCATGGGTAATATAATACGATAGAATATTGATATTTGCGTTTAAGTTCATTTTCTTTGAAATAAAGTCAAAATGCTAGATTGTCTTTTAGAAGTTATTAAGTCAAGGACATGCAGTGATTCAAATCAATGTATCTCTTCCAGATCAATTGCATTTCATTCCCAAGTTTTGTACCGATTCAAATGCATTTCTAACTTCGATAGACTTTGACTTAGCAACAGGTTCGTCAAATATTTTGATGCCAGCGTCTGCATCCATTCCATCACTTTCCAACTGTACTGATTGAATTTGTTCGTCGCTTGTTGGGGTGTCGGTCGTTATAAGACTTGATTTATTGTCAACAACTTCCGCGGCGGTAAATTCCTCAGGAACTAAGTACGGAAGAACAGAATTTGTATATAGCTTGTATATATCTTATTTTGAACTCTTTATCCTGTATAAATATTCGTAATAAATAAATGAATAAATAAATTACAGCTCTATGTAGCAATACTGTAGCAATACCAAAAATTCATGAAATCATAATTTTATTCGGAATTTCGAAACCCTGAATATTTCAAAACCTTATATGGGTACTATAAAATATTTGTGCAAAGTTTCATTAAAATTAGTTCAGGGGTAATGGGGAAGTTAGCTGATCGGTGATCGGTGCTTTATTATCCATATGAAGTAGTAGTAGATGTTGCAGCTTTCTGATTTATATGGTTTTTTTTCATGAGGGGATTTTAATTAAATTCAATCATTAAATCTCCTTGTAATACTTTTTTCCCTATCTCTTCGAAGATGTTTTGCAATTCATTTTTATAAATATTTGATGCCCAAAGTGCTAAAATAGGCGTTTCAGAGGTTCTAGGTGTCAAATTTTTTTTCGCCGCACAACCATGGTGAGCGGCACATTTTTAGCCCCCCCCCCCAAACATTTGTAGCTAGATACGGCACTGAATATGTGGTGTAAAGCTTTGGTTGACAGGGTATCAGGAGAAAATCTCCCAGAAAAAATCCCCTCATGAAAGTAAAGTTGTTTTAATAAACATTTGTTCAAATAACTCCTAGCTTTATAAAGAATATCTATGCTTTTAGAAACTTTTTCACAAATGTAAGAAATGTGAAGCTTCCAGGTGAAATTCTCGTCAATAAGAACTCCCAAAAACCTAGTGACACAGTCTCTCTGAATTATCACGCCATTTATTTTTAGAATCGGTAATTGTTTAGGAATAAAACTTCTCTTTGATAAAGGGTGAAAAAGAGAATACTTTGTTTTTTGAGTGTTAAGGGTTAATTTATTTGCGTTGAGCCAATTAGAAACATTTTCCAATTCCTTGTTCATTTTTTAAGAACAGCCGATCTATGTTTCTATCAGAAATAAATATATTAGTATCGTCTGCAAACATAATAGGTGACAATAACGTAGAGGATTTATGGAAGTCATTAATATAGACAAGAAATAAAAGTGGTCCTAATATAGAACCCTGCGGCACTCCACAAGTTATTTTACAATAATTGCTATTATTTTCTTTACACATAATTATTTGTGTTCTATTACTTAAATAACTTTGAAATCTCTTTCTCTCTCTATATATATATATATATATTAACGTTTATTTTCCATGCATTTTCATGCATTTACCCCTTACACCGTAATTATCAAGTTTTTATGCAGTATTTTGTGATCAACTGTGTCAAAGGCCTTTGAGAGGTTGAGGAAAACGCCAAGAGTAAACTCATTTTTTGAAAAGGATTGTGTAATTTCGTTTGTTAATTGCAAAATAGCATGTTCAGTTGCAGTGTTCTTTTTAAAACCAAACTGCTTGGGGAAAAAAATGTTAATTTTACATATGTGGGTGTGTAGACAATTGTGCATAATTTTTTTTAATATCTTTGAAAAAAAGGTAATATAGAGATGGGTCGGTAGTTGCCTAGGAAAGAGCTGTCCCCGGATTTATAAATAAGGCAAACTTTCGCAACTTTAAGACATACATAATACGTTAAGACATAATAAGACAACTCTGAGGTGAATAAAGCTTAGTTGCTGTTGCTAAGCCAATCTTTTTCAGAAAATGTCCCAAAAATCTTTTTTCCAGCGTCGTTGTTCCGCTGTTTCTTAGCTGCTTCAATAAGGTCAACTTTGTCTGTCAATTCTGAGTGAACATGTAGAATCATCAAGTGGTTCAGATGGTTTTGTCCCATAGTTGACCTCAAGTAGCTCTTAACTCGTTTCAATGCTGAAAATGACCTTTCACTAATGGCATTGGTAGCAGGTGCTACTATCAATATCAATATCGAGTAATGCTTATTTTTGTCGTTTTACCTCATCTTTACAGCCTTACAGCCTTTGTAAAAACAGCCTGTTCTTATTTTAAAAATGGTCATGTTACTTTGCAAAATAATGTAAATTATATAAACCAAAATCTCAGCTTCAAGTTGTTCCTTATTAAAAGTTAAGGTGTTCATTAAAAATAACACGAAAAGAAAATTATCATTTCATTCTGGAAATTTATGCACTTCATGAAATTTTTTGCGCCGCAGTTTCCCTAGAACTATTTCTTTATTCGCCCATACTTAAAACAAAGTATGATGACATTGTAGACCGCAACCAGAGAGGAATTTTTCCATCAGCCTTTCCAGACGATGTTGCTACAAAATTCACCTCTGATTTTGATATGACAGTAAATTCACAATTTTAAGAAATTCTCGATAATTTTTTGTGTGCCGGTAATTTTCCATTCTGCGGACTTTTAAGACAATTTGTTTTTAATTTTAGTCAAAGCAAACATTGTAAAAGAAATGAGAGATTGCCTTAAGACCGATCAACTTTGACAGGAGATGAGGGACTCCATGAGCGATCCTGTTGAGTTGCTAAGTGCACAGATGACAAGGTTATCATTAAAATCAACCTTGTTTCAAATGTTTTGTGCAGCAAAGGAAAATATTATCCAAGACTTTTGGGAACGGTGCAAAGAAGTTGATTTTAATGTTCAGGTAAACCAATTTGTGCTTGTGTGTTTAGTTATCATTTTTTTAACAATTCTGTAAGGATTAAAGCGTAAAAAGAATGATCGAAAATATTGAACTTAATTAATGGCTGTAGTTTCCTAGCACATTTTTTTATTTATAGCGGGATAAAACCACCAAGAAGGAGCTAAAAAACTTGCTATTACTCAAGACATATCTTGAAGATCATTTTAAAGAAACATTATACGTTTCAAATCAGAAAAATGTTCCTCCGTCTCATGTGGTCTTTGCGGGTATACGTAATCAGAAATACCTATTTAATCTCAATTTCTATTGCGTTTGTATTTGAGAGATGAAACTTGTAAAGAGTTACCATTCTTGCCTGACCCAGAACTTGCGGCTGATAGTCATTATAGGCCTTTCGAAGAAATGTACGGGAAAACAACTAAAAAAGTAATTTATTAATAGTTGTTAAATATTGTAATACTTCTCTAAAAGTGATGCATTTGCAAATTTTTACTACTACGTTTCAGAGTCGCCCAAGCTTGGCAGTTTGCCTAGCAAACAAGAGAAAAAAGTTGCAATTCTCTCCTTCTATCCAACATGCAAAAAATACAAACACAATGTTGCAATGTGATGAATGTGACAAGTGGCGTCTGGTCTTTTCGAAAAAAAAATGAATCGGCAAAAGCTGGAAATGCTAAACAACAGAATGATTGGAGATATCAGTTTTACAGGTGGATTTCTATTTGGTAAGTGCTTTTATCATTAATTTGTAAACTGGAACGAAACAATGAAGTTAATTCTGAATCCATTTATTGAATGGTTCTTTTTCTTGATTTTTAGAGAATGTTCAGTTACCTCATGGACTTGAAATATTTGTAAGAGATCACGATTGCGCTGATCCTGTTGAAAAGCTGTATTATTTGTGTGGCTATGAGCCTATCTCTATATATTGTGGATGGTATCTTGCTGACGTACATTCGTACCTTCCCACTGTTTGTTGATTATAATCTTCCAGAAATTGTAAAGAGATCATAAAATATTGCTAACATCTGAGGTTTAAACGCTGTCAACGTTGACCTGTCTCATTCTTTTATGTGTTATCAGTTTGAAATTTGCATCTTTAACCGATATTTTTATCATGAAAAAAACTCATGACCCCGACTCGAAAAAATACGTAACGGAATACGTTGACGGAAGACTAAGAATCCTGTATAATGCCATGATTAAAATCATGTTACATACAGTTTTTATCATCTGATTGGCAGACAAAAGTTTAACTTTTTGTTGATTCAGTGCACCTTTACTCGATTATTCTGCCATTTTTAACATTTACCAACGAGTGAGGTAAAATCAGCTTTCTTTTTTGCTTTTCAAAAAAATAATGAATGTATGCCGCATAGAAATTTTGAATGACCCTAAACTTATATCTAAATTCCATCAGCCTAATCTGGATAAGTCTAATGTTTTTGTTATTTCTTTTTATTGTGTCTACTATTTTCTATTGATAACTTAAACATGACTGTGACTATGACTGTGACGATACAACATACATTTTTTTTACTCGAGGTAAGGGACATGTTGCTTTTTTAAACTGCTGTTGACTGATATTCATAATTAGTTGGCGTGACCGGCCAATTTTTCAAAATTAATATTATATACAGTACAAATAATTATTTATATATTTTTCAGACGATTCCACGCGGAGCATTCTACAAGCTTACCGTTCAGTTTCCAACGTGATCGAAACCCTCAATACTTCAAAGCAAAACATTGACTACTACCAAAAGTGGTACCGAGCGGCTGTGGATCTGGCAAAAGAAGTTGTGATCAATCCGAAGATCCCAAGGTTAACACAACGGCAGCTGTACCGATTCAACACACTGGCCGAAGACCACGAAGAAGCATACCGTAAATGATTGAATAAGCGCTCTCTGCCAAATAAACGCCCCTGCCGAATAAGCGCCCCGCATAGAAGTAAACATATTAATAAGCGCCCTTGCTGAATAAGCGCCCCCCTGGGTTGTAAGGGGGCGCTTATTCAAACAAACGTATAAAAGACAAAAATTGATATTAAGACGATATTATGATATTATTAACTATTAAATATAGGCATTTTTCTTACATGCTGATTTATGTCAAATTCTATGTCAAAATGTGAATATGTTCTTGATTCGTGGAATTCATTATCCCCGGAAATGATACGGAATTCGTTCCAGTCATGTGCGTTGAATCTGCCAACTGATGGCTCAAAAGACGAGAATATACGTTTTAAGGAAAATCAGCCATGCAAGAAGGAAAAGGAGATACTTGCCTCTCAACTGTCCATTTTGACAGAAAAAGATGAAAATACATTTACCGAAATCGACGAAGAAGATGTCAACGAGGCTACTCCAAACTTTTTGCAAATTGACTCTGATGACGAAGAGGATGACGATATAGATATTTGCAGCTAACATTTTCATCAGTTTGTAGTATTTGAAATTTTATTTTGACTTTTATTAGATACTATGTTATTTATATGTTTATCGATTTCTTGATTCAAATGAATAAGCGCCCTTGCCGAATAAGCGCCCCTGCTAAATAAACGCCCTCTCTGAAAGTTAAAATTTCTAATAAGCGCCCTGGGCGCTTATTCAGTTATTTCCGGTACTTTCAAAGGAATTTGACAATCCCATGTCTTGATGAAGTTAATCATTTGCGTTCAATACATATATTCTTTTAATTGAAATGTAACGTTATACATAATGCATTTGACATTAGACTTTGTTTTTTTTATCACACTGACTTATTTTTCCATTTCAACTGACTGAGTTTCATTTTATGTTCCATAGGTACTCGAAGAGCTCCGCTCTCGCTTCGACTCCGATTCATTGCAAGTGGTAAATGGATTTTACTGTATTCCGTCAGTAATGGCAGCACACCCTAACTGGAGACACGTTTGAAGGTGTTTGTCAGAAAATATTCTTCGAGACCATTGATGCCGAGATAGACTTGTCGGAGAATCTCTGATTAAAAAGTCCACACCAGAAGGCACCCCTACCTGCCATCCCGGAAACATTGACGGTAATGTTCAGAGGTGTGTATCCAAATATTTATCGCGTGCTGAGAATCCTTGCTGGTTTACCTGTAACAACATGCACTTGCGAACGTTCAATTTCAACACTGCGTCGCGTAAAAACCTATCTCCGGAATTCCATGACTCAGGAAAACCTTAGTGCATGCAATTTTTAATTTAGTTACTGCATGTTTGTTAACTTTATAGCAATGATTATTAACGTAGCTTTCCTTCGCATTCAGATGCAATTTTCAATTAATCAAATCAATTTTTATTTTGTGTTCAGGACCGATTCAATGGACTCGTTTTACTGAACGTTCACAAAAAGAAGACCTTTGATTACGACCGATTGATTGATATGCTTGCATTGAACTTCAATGATTGAAGTACCCGAAAAAATTGAAAATGATGAATATTTTAGATGATGACTAAAGAAAAAAAATTTAACCAATAACTCATAACTCGTGCATTTTCTTCTCTGCACTGAAAGTGTAGTTAAATTTCTATGTTTTTTAGTAATTTAGGGCCCTTTTAAGCCAATCTGGGGGTCTAATTTTCAAAGAATTTTAGCCCGTCGCCGCTAACTATGGTGACGGCTCCTTAGATAGTATATACAGCTGTTTAGTACACCAGCAAAAGAAATCTCTAGATCCGCCTCTGTAAATTGTTATTTTCTGTGCGTTGGTACGATGTTGGTCAAGCGAAAGTTTAATGTAAAAACCTTCGACGAGAAATGAGCTGTATGGATTACTGAGCTGTGGCAAAGTGAAGGTAATCCCAGTGGCGGTTCATAGTACGGCAATTAAGTCTAAGAAAATATAAAATATTTTATTGCAGTTGTTGTATTTTTTGTTATGTTGATTTCGTGCCCACAAAGACATTGCCTTAGTAACGCACGATTTCATTGATTCTAACAGGTTTTCTGGCGTTACAAAAGGCTATGTCCCCAATGACCATTTCGCACGCGCAGTTTTGTTAAGTTTCTTTGTTGTTTCTAGAAGTATTTATAGGGAAGCACTGGTGAGAATCTTTTATCTCATCAGTGCGAGTTATGTACGGATACGTGTTGTTTATGTATATGATTTTGACACGCGTAAAGATATTGAGTACCATAATTCACTGAGTTGAAATTTTCTTGACGAAGTCAATCAGTTTGCGAAGCAAACAGAAATAGTAATATTTCACAATAACTCGCAAGAGTGTCAACAAGTTGTCGAGACGAAGAGAGAAGTTTTGATCGCAAAGAAAAGAAGTTACAAACGAAACGAAGTTTCCGATATTTGTAACTTTATCTGAAAGAATTTTACATTTGCTTTGGTTTTTATTGTTGCTTCGTAGCTGTTGTTGATTTAGTTTTTTTTTGGCTTGTTTGGTTCGGCCCCTGACTGATTGTGTTGTGTTGTGCAGCAGTTTCCGCATCGCGAGCCGCCGTTTCCTATTGTAAACAACTGTTTCCGCACTTCCCATTTATCGTTACTAATATTGCGCAAACCGTCCACCTGGTCTTGCAGTAAAAAATTTCGCTTCTCCATCCACCTGATCTTGCAGTAAAAAATCTTGCTTCTCCATTCGTTATCATCAACAATAGAGCAAAACAAATCTCAATTAAAATGCAAGCGTAATGGTAAAAAGTAGACAATTTCAAAATCTATCCAAGAAATCGAAACTTTTGTCGCTGAAAGAGGAAGTCGTACCACGGTACGTTATTTGAAAGATTCACTGAGCGAATTACTCGAAACTACTATGGTCTTGCATGAAGAGTTTATGTTACTCCTGGAAGAGAACGATTTGGAATTCAATGATCAATGGATGGAGGAGCTTTCACTTAGAGTGAATACTTGTTTCGCCAGAATTGAGAGTTACCTCATTGAAAGACAGAATGACCCTTCATCTTCAATATAGTCTCGCAAAACCAGACAAGAGATCAAACTGTGGAGACAAGATGTTCCCGAATATTCAACCAGAACGGTATCAGAATACATTGAAAATGGAAACTTACATGAGGAAGTTAAAGCAAGTCGTTATATACCATATGAAGACGAATTCGCAGACGCCTTTTCACGAATTTACATTGAACCACCTGAAAACAAAACCTTAAGTGTCCGCCGCAGTAATAGCTTACCGCAAATGTCGCATACCCAAATGTATAAATTGAACGAAAAAGCGAATACAATGGACAATTTTGAGTTTGCGAATGACAGATTCAATTTATACGATCATTTCGAAAATAGTTCAAACATAGAACAGCAGACAAGTATCACAGTTAGAAAAAGACCGGATGAAACTAGATATGTTCAAACCCTTATCGATAGTCAGAATCCGATACGTACATTAAATTATGAAGATTATGAAAGTAGACCAAATAAAGGAGATCATCGCCTGTCGGCCATGCATTTCCAAAAAACGTATTTCGCCGATGCTGCCGATAAGAAGCAAGCACCGAAGGCTGAAATATGTAGAAGAAAACGAAAGGAGAACAAAGCTTCGAAAAAAGTTAAAACTTCAACCGGAATACATGACAAAATCATCAGAGAATCGCATCCTCTCCGTAGAAATGCCGTCGACGATTGGATTGATGATCTTGACCTTTCTTGCCTTTATATAGGGACCGAAACTCCTGAACAAACAGACATTCAAATGCAACTACTCGTTCAGCAAAGACTACCAAGACAAACATTGGTTATGTTCGACGGTGAAGCAGATAAATAGATTAAATTCATATCAAAATTCCACGACCTCGTCCATAAACAGCCGTTTCTTGATGCCTTTCAAAAACGGACGTACCTTGTACAACATCTGGAGGGTGAAGCTCTGAAGTCAGTAGATGGTTTCGGGAACGATAGTAGAGGTTATGTGGCATCATTAAAACGTCTCAAGTATATGTTTGGTAACAGAACCTTAGTCGCTCATGTAACTATCAGAAAGATGACAGGAGGTAAGCAACTAGCCGAAGGAGATGATAAAGCACTCACCAAATTTTACTATTCGTTATCATCTTGTTTAAACAACCTGCAAAAGATGAATTACGTAGGTGATATCTGCAGTACCGATGTTCTTCGTCAGCTTCTTGCACGACTCCCGAATTATCTTTTGCAGAAATAGTCGGAGTATTCTTTTCGCTTACGCCAAAGGGAGGAACCTACCCTTTACCATCACAAACAATGGCTTCAGGCACGAGTGATGGCGTCTAAAGACCCATATTTGCCACACAATAAAGGGAAAAGGATCAGTACGTTACAAACGACCACATCTAAAAAAAACCCAAAATGCTGTCCATGTTGTAAAGGAAACCAAATGCTATTCAAATGTGACGCCTTCAGGTTGAAAACTGATGATGAAAAACTCACCCTTGTCAAGAAAAAACAGTTATGTTTCAACTGTCTGAGTGACAGTCATGCAGTCAGACGGTGTTTTTCAGAAAGAAAATGTTACGCGAAGGGATGCAACAGACGTCATCATTGTCATTGTCAGTCAAGCAATCAAATTCCAGTGAAGGCAAAAAAAACATTGAGATGAAATCTGATCAAACAAGTAAACCTAGTCAGATCGTTGGTGTCATGAAAAGTAATCGAAGCGTCTACTTGCAGATCGTACCTGTTAAAGTCAGTAATCCGAGAGGTGATTTGATAGAAACCTATGCTCTACTTGATAGTGGCAGCCAGTGTACAATTGTCACGAGATCTCTTTGTCGATCGCTCAACTTATCTGGAAAAGTTAAGAAAGTTAACCTTGGAACAATAAAGGATGACGAAGTCATGAGTGCGAAAATTGTTCGTCTGCATATTTCTTCGATGGATGGAAGCTTCTCCTCAGAAATTAGAAACGTGTATTCACTTCCAGATAAAAACTTCAACGTGCCTGGTCAAGACGTTCCTATCACTTCTGAAACAAAATGGAATTATCTGAAGGACGTAAACTTTCCAGACGTAAAGGCTGATCAAATCCAGATCTTGATTGGTGCAGATGTTCCAGATGTTCTCATTTCCAGTGAAGTGAGGAAAGGAGGTACTGGATTACCATATGCATCAAAGACACCGTTAGGATGGACATTAGTTGGAGTTTACGAAAGCGGTACGACAGGCTTTCTGCTCTCCACAGTTGGACACATTTGTAAGACGGAATACAGTTCTGATGATGAGTTGTCTACTCTTGTTAGATACTTTTGGGAAACGGAATCCTTTGATACGAAATTCAACTTCGAATCTTCTATGTCACTGAACGACAAGAGGATACAGAAAATTATGGACGAAGAAACTACCTTCACCAATGGGCATTATGTGGTACCCATGTTATGGAAATCTGACGTACAACAACTATCAGACAGTCTACCAATGGCGAATAGGAGACTTTCATATTTAACGAAGAAATTCCAGAAAGATCAACAATACTTTAACATGTATCACAAAAACGTTAAAGACTATTTGCAGCAAAATCACGCCCGAAAGCTAACAGAAGAAGAAATCCTAACAAAAACGAGTAAGACCTGGTACTTGCTACACCATTGAGTTGTTAACGTAAACAAACCAGGTAAAGTTAGGATGGTGTTTGACGCAGCTTCGAAATCGTATGCCCAAAGTTTAAACGCTAATTTATGTACCGGTCCAGATTTACTCAATAGCCTCGTAGGTGTCCTGCTGAGGTTTAGAAAACATCGTATAGCTGTTGTAGCTGATGTTGAAGCAATGTTTCATCATGTAAGACTCAAATCCGCCGACGCTGAAGCTGTCCGGTTTTTATGGAAACCAGACCCTTTCAGTAATGAAAGACCGGAACATTACCAAATGTTGGTGCACATCTTTGGTGCCACAGATTCACCTTGCTGCGCATCTTATGCATTAAAAAGAGCAGCCTTGGATCAAACAGGTGATTTTCCTGAGGTAGTTATCAATACGGTTTTACGAGACTTCTACTTTGATGACTTGCTGGCATCTGTCCCAACCAAAGAGAAAGCACAACATTTAATCAAACACCTCGGCAAATTGATGGAAAATCGAGGTTTCAATCTCACGAAGTTCAACAGCAATTGCCAAGATGTTTTACAAGTGGTACCGGCTGGGAAACATGCAACACAATCATCACTGGCATACGAAAATTCGATTGCTCGAGTTCTTGGCGTCAAGTGGGATTTGAAAGAGGATTGTTTCATGTATAATGTGGACGTTGAAACAAAACCTGTGGAATGTACAAAGAGGCATATTCTCAGGAAAACCGTAACAATCTTTGATCCATTCGGTTTCTTAACTCTTTTCACTCTCATAGCTAAGCTGATTCTTCAAACCCTTTGGAGACTCAAGACCGACTGGGATGATCCAGTGGACGAAGATAGCCAACAAAGTTGGAACCGGTGGTTAGACGAACTCTCGCAAAAATCACAGACAATCCGCATCCCGCGAAGTTTCAATATGAACTCCAGGTAACCCTTACATTACCACGGCTAGAACTTCAAGGAGCAGTTATGGCTGTACGGTTGAAAGAAACGATTGTAAACCAATTAAATTACAATTTCCATGCTATATATTTCTGGACAGATTCCATGTTAAACATCCAATACATTAACAACAAACAGAAAAGATTTAATGTGTTTGTTGGTAACAGAGTATCTGAAATCCGTCATTATTCAGAATCTTCACAATGGCGATTTGTACCAGGGAAATTAAATCCCGCAGATCTTGCTTCAAGAGGAGCTGGTATGGACGAAGCAAATAAAGATTCAGTGTGGTTAAATGGTCCTGCTTTCCTGAGATTGAATGAGAATGATTGGCCGTCGACTGAAATGTTGCCGCTCAATTTAAAGGACGCCGAGATTTGCATCAATCACCTTTCAAGTAACAAAGACGACAATCTCGCTAACCATTCAACAACGGGTGAAAGTAAGGTAGAAAGTTTTATCGACTACAACAGATTTTTATCTTGGCAAAGACTCGTACGTGTAATAGCGTGGATAATGGTTTTTGTATGGAATTGTCAACTGAAACGACGACATCATGAATCTGACCGACAATTAACTCTTGAAGAAGAAAACGTCAGTAAACTGAAGTTAATTAAGTTTATTCAAAAGGAATCCTTTGGAGAAGAAATACGCCATCTTAAGCGAAAGGATCATCTATTTTCAAAGTGTTGTTTGTACAAACTGGACCCACTTTTGGACGACCACAAAGTTTTGAGAGTTGGAGGAAGATTGAGGTACGAAGATTTTTCATACGCAACGAAACACCAAGTTATTCTACTTGCCAAACATGTAGCTGTTCGTTTATTGGGACGATATCTCCATACTTATTATGGTCATGTTGGTAAAGAACACCTGTTATCCTTGCTGCGACAAAAGTATTGGATTGTTGGGGGACGTGTGATGACTAAGCAGATCACACAAAGTTGTATTTTTTGCCAGAAGATGAAAGCGAAACCAACGTTCACCAAAATGGCGAACTTACCAGAAGACAGAATCTCTACTGCAACATCGCCATTTTATCATACTGGAGTCGATTATTTCGGACCGATACTGGTGAAGGTTTTGCAAAGTCGTGTGAAGCGATGGGATTGTTTATTTACATGCCTTACAACAAGAGCGATACATCTTGAAGTTGCTCCCTCCTTAGAAGCCGACGATTTCATCAACGTGCTTGAACGATTCATCTGTAGAAGAGACAGTCCAAAGATAATTTGGGTTAGCGATGACATAAAAGACTTGGAAGCACTCACTCCAAATCATTTCATCATGGGAAGAGCTTCAAAGAATTTGTCACCTTGTGTGACATATGAACGTAACGTGACGCCGAGACAAAGGTGGAAGCAAATCCAATTGATGGCTCAACAGTTCTGGGATCGGTGGCTCAGAAAATATCTACCAACACTGACGACGCGAAGCAAATGGGGACAAAGTGCGAAAAACGTCTAGGTCGGTGATCTCGTAATGGTCGTGGGAAACGAACAACGCGGAAAATGGTTGCTTGGACGAATCAATAACGTATTCCCTAGTCGAGACGGTATTATCAGGAAAGTCGAAGTCAACACGAAATACAGACAATATATTCGATCAATGGCGAAGATAACCCCATTGGAACTCTCATAACCTTTTTGAGAGATTATCTCAAGGATGGGGGTGTTGTATTTTTTGTTATGTTGATTTCGTGTCCCCAGAGACATTGCCTTAGTAACGCACGATTTCTTTGATTCTAACAGGTTTTCTGGCGTTACAAAAGGCAATGTCTCCAATGACCATTTCGCACGCGCAGTTTTGTTAAGTTTCTTTGTTGTTTCTAGAAGTATTTATAGGGAAGCACTGATGAGAATCTTTTATCTCATCAGTGCGAGTTATGTACGGATACGTGTTGTTTATGTATATGATTTTGACACGCGTAAAGATATTGAGTACCATAATTCACTGAGTTGAAATTTTCTTGACGAAGTCAATCAGTTTGCGAAGCAAACAGAAATAGTAATATTTCACAGCAGTTTTCTTTGCATAAATGTGATTTTTTTAGTCAAAAGAAAAAATTTACGGCACCACAACAAAATTACGTATGTTTAATCCAACCAATCAAATCACTTTCCGTGGACAGACGTTGTTTTTGTGATTTATTCGATTTTTGTTCTATTTCATAATAACATTTCGTTATATTGTAGTTAGAAAATGAGGGTTTGCCGAATTCGAATAAATCATGAGGGAACAACTCTGGATTAATAGAGAGATGTATCAACCCGAGGCGGTGTATAGTACCTATATTATTTATATGGATTACCGTCTTTCAGAACCTTATTAAGTTGGAAATATTGAAAAGGTAGGGTACTAATTTATTTCCTAGTGAAATAGTTCATTCACTAAGACACCAAAGTTGATTGTTCACTCACTATCTTTTTTTTTATTATTTTTTAATTCATATACATCATGTTTTCTAATAGCTAAATGTACTCAGTGAATCGCTACTTCTACTAAAAGATAAAGTATACCCATTCGACCATTCGTCTACCAAATTTCCCTCACAAAGCTTTGGTTAACCCGTGGTAGGTTTCTTAGGCACTTCCCAAAGGTGCCGCGCGCTCAGGAAATTCTCGTTTTGAACAATTTTTTTTTTTGCATCTAGCGAGAATCGAACCTGGGCCGTTGCGACAAGAAACATAAGCTTCGACCACTAGACCACGAGAATCGAACCTGGGCCGTTGCAACAAGAAACATAAGCTTCGACCACTAAACCACGAGAATCGAACCTGGGCCGTTGCGACAAGAAACATAAGCTTTGACCACTAGATCACGAGAACCGAACCTGGGCCGTTGCGACAAGAAACATAAGCTTCGACCACTAGACCACGAGAATCGAATCTGGGCCGTTACGACAAGAAACATAAGCTTCGACCACTAGACCACGAGAATTGAACCTGGGCCGTTGCGACAAGAAACATAAGCTTCGACCACTAGACCACGAGAATCGAACCTGGGTCGTTGCGACAAGAAACATAAGCTATGACCACTAGACCACGAGAATCGAACCTGGGCCGTTGCGACAAGAAACATAAGCTTCGACCACTAGATCACGAGAATCGAACCTGGGCCGTTGCGTCAAGAAACATAAGCTTTGACCACTAGACCACGAGAATCCAACCTGGGCCGTTGCGTCAAGAAACATAAGCTTCGACCGCTAGACCACGAGAATCGAACCTGGGCCGTTGCGACAAGGAACATAAGCTTCGACCGCTAGATCACGAGAATCGAACATGGGCCGTTGCGACAAGAAACATAAGCTTCGACCACTAGATTACGAGAATCCAACCTGGGCCGTTGCGTCAAGAAACATAAGCTTCGACCGCTAGACCACGAGAATCGAACCTGGGTCGTTGCGTCAAGAAACATAAGTTTCGACCACTAGACCACTCACTATCATACTTATGATATCATTTGATTTTTATGGTTGGTTTAGTAGTTTCGTTTAATATTTAATAGAGAATGATTTTGAGTCCTTATTAAATTTCTGTCACAGATAAAAAAAAAAGAAATGGAAATCCACCGGCCGTCCAAAAAGAGGGATTGCATTCTATAGGTAACATATCTATGTCAAATGCGTACAATGGATTTTTTGATATTTTGTTGCTTATTGCGTAAGACCTTTAGCAAAATTAAAAGTTGAAACGGAAATCTCAGTGTCTTATACCACGATTGAATTTATTAATAATGGATGAAAGAAATTATATTCTGTCAAAAGCCGCACATCGATTCAGCCAATGTTGAATGTTATTGTTGAATATTATACGTAGCTGTTAATCATAAAACCCATCCCATTTTAACAAACCGGTGAAACATTCAGCAATGGCAAAACTGATTCTCATTTTATTAACAGTGATTTGGTAATTATAGTAAATATATATATATATATATATATATATATATATATAGTTGTTCTTAATTTAAATAACAATATTTTTTCTTATTTAGTCTTTGGCAAGAGGGGCTAACATCGTCATGCGATAAAAAAGGTGCGAAAACGAGTAATAAACGAAAAACATAAAAATAATGGCCATTTAAAATACTGTTTCAAAATTAGAAAAACCGTTTTACTTATTAAATTAAAATAAATATTAAATATTTTCTAATTTATTTAACGGATATTTTTTTAAAAATTTACATCTTTTCTGTTATTATTATTACTATTACGCAGAGGAGGACGACTCGTTTGATAAGGAAGGATTGGTTTGGCGAAACAGTTTTGATGGCAGCCAACATGACCATTCGAATGGGAAATTAAATAGTTTCCCGCCAGATAATATAGTTTACGACCCAGAACGACTTGGTAATGTACTCAAATGCGTAGGGGAGTGCAGACCTAAAAAACTGGACTATCACAGCAGTTTCACAGATGCCATGGCGTAAGCTGTACTTTATTGTTGTTGTAAAGCGAAGCAGAGATAACTCTAAATGCCTTTAATTTTTATAGAGTAAACAATATGCCATATTCCGTTCATAAATTTAGATGCCTTTAATTTTTATAGAGTAAACAATATGCCATATTCCGTTCATAAATTTAGATGCATTGAGACAAATTGTTACGGTTATGCGTTGGCGGTATGGCACAAGTTTGGCACACAACACAGTTTAGAGGAGTTTGTAATTATTGACGTGATCTTGGTAAGTCTAGTTTATTTATTTTGCGTTTGCACATTTCATCTTTTCTCTTGTTTCCCCCCTGCAATGTTCTCCCATGGCCACTATTTTACGGTTGGACGCTCGTTCATTTGGTTAAAATTTATTCCACTTAGAGAGAAAGGCTTGAGTTTGAAATTAGATCTATCATTTATGCGAATTATAAGAAGCTGCAATAATTGTAATGATGAATACAGTTCCCTGTGAATCTGAAAAAAGGTGAATTGCTACGGGGCATATTCATCTCTGGAATGAAAATATTTCCCATATAATCTATATTATCTCACACAACAGACTGAATTTCATGGACAGCCCTTTAAAGCAAGTTTACTCGTCTCAAAAGTTTCGCAGTAACCGAATCTTTCGATGTAAAATAAAAACCAATTAGTTAAAAATAGTTCTTATATCCAGCGACTTCAAATATTCATCCAATCGGCTATCAAAGTTACATTGAAATATCAACTGTCGTTCTTAAATGTCTACTAATAATAGCATTTTTTTTCAAGTTGCGTTCATTGCACTAATGTCTTTCATACGTATTTTATATCTTGTTAATTATTTTGTCGGCCGAAGAACCAAAGACCGAGTGGCCTCAACATAACCTACGAAAAGACAAAAAAACAACTACGTATTGTCAAAACACAGCCGCAGCCGCAGCAGTAAGTATATGTCATCTTAATCTCTAATTGAAAACAAATTTGGTGTGAAGAATGCACTTAGTTGTATATTCACATACCCCCTTCGCATCCTCTTGAATAGCTTTAAATTAATAAAGAACATATAAATAAAAAATATCTCTTACCTTGTGACGTAAGATGACGTTTTATGAGTTTACTCTCACTATAAGTTAAAAGAGGCTCCTTTTAACTGCTGGCCAAAAAGATTCTCGCGTGGAAAATCTCCTGGCTAGATTCTAAAGACTGATTCCCACAACAACAAAATAGATGGCGGATTGAAGTGAATCAAAGTCATTTATAACGAATGTCATTCTGAAAATGAGTTTTAAAAGTTTGAAAGTGTGATTACGTTACCGTGTGAGAAATGATTCTTTAGACCTTACACTTAATATCTGGACTATGTTTATGAAAAGATGAATTGGAATTTGCACCAATTATATCAAAGTGCTATTAAAGTTATATCAAATTTCTTTTATAAAAGCACGTAGTTTTTATTTTGTTAACGTTTTTGAAGCATTAATTTAGGATTGAGTTGCTATTGATCAAAATGAAAACAAAATGTTGCTTTCCATGGGCAGAAATAATATTCAGATACAAATTTCTGTTTAATTCATAAAATAGCTAAAATAAAAACTGATCACTTAACTGAAACAAGCAAAATCAATTTGACAAGTCTAAATATATCGAAACGGTACTTAAATGTCGACGGTTGTCGGGTTTCTGTCAATGATCCCATTGGTTTGTATAACTTTGATTGCTATATTTTACGCGATGGTTTTATGATATTTTTGATTTAAGCTGTTATAAAACCGTTGATTGTTGGCTGGTTTGAATCAACTTTTTCTGTTTAAAGTTTTTTTACTTCATCTCTTTCCCTTTCTTCATAGTACTACGCATACACGAGGGTCAATATGAAATACAAAATTGTTCACATTCACATTTACAATTTGGCGCACCATCTTTCCATCTGTGTGCACATTTGTTTGGAGGGTTTAGGGGAAATACTCTGAAGAATAGCTCTGATGGGAAATTTAATATCTACATTTGAACGTAAAAGAAATTACTTGAATCGGACAGTCCGACATCGATTTCCAGTGAATAAACGTGTTGCGTTTTGTAACAATGAAAAATGTGACCCACTAAATATTGTTTTTGTCGGAATTGTAGAAAATAATAAAGACGGTTATGCATAAATAGTAAAGCAAATAAAAGTATGTAAAATATAATTTCTTTTTAGAGGAAATTATGTGAGTACGTTATTGGCAATTGAAGACCATGTTATCCCGGTAAAGCACCCAGAAATGTGGCATCATTTTGGAGTTCGTAATGACGCCAACAATCAGCTGTTTTTCTACGTTGATGGAGAACGCACACTGAGCGCGAACACCAGTAAATATGATCATGATATTTCATGTTACCGTAATAAAAGCGGTAAAAATTTCTTAAAAACTTATTTTGTTAAACACAAAAAATGAAAACTAATTGCTTTTTTGCAAAAACCATTCGTTGGCAAACAGTTTTATAAAAACAAATTTTCGCCATTTTTCTAACGGCCCGATTTTCAAATTAGTGTTCAGATCCTTTTTAAACTGTGACGTTCTTTTGTAGTAACAAATGTTTGTTTCTAAGGCTGTCAAGTAGGACCCCATAAACATTTGCTCAATTTCGGGATTTTAACTATGCAGAAATAATCGACGTATAATATAATTTACGTAAAAAATAAAGAAAACCTACAACAGGTTGGACAATAACGCAATAGTTGATACAAACAGTTCTTTTGCACAATGAACGAACGCTGTTGCGTTAAGTTGTTACTTCACTCATTACTTCTTCCTCTCGTCCTGAACCATCGCTTGACAAGTCATTGTTCAGACTATACATTGATGAAACATCACAGTTGAATTCTTCTTCGTTTTCAGATAATCCTTTATTTACCAAATTGTCAAGGTTTAGGAGGAGTATTTAAATTTGGGACTATCGGTACATGGGGATCACGTCTTTGCGCTGTTTTATTTCTTACTTCAATATTTACAATCGGAATTATACGTCGTCGCAAGTTTGATTGGTTGGTACGTAACTAAAACTTTCAAGTTTACATTTAGATAAACTCAGTTTCTTTTTATGTGAAGGAAGCTGCTGACTTTGGCTTTTTACGGACGATATTAGTCTGACATGAGACAGAGTTAGTTGTGGAGTTCACCAATGTTCTTGTCGATGTGGAAGCGTAACGATTGTAAGGGCTGGGTTGGACTTCGGTTTAAATTGCTTATTCACACTTTGCGTCCACAGTTTTAAAGGCAAAATCAACAAATAACTCATCGGTTAGTAAATCTGAATTGGTAACAGTGGGATTGTTTTCCAGTGCATCTCGAATTAGCTAAAATTTATCGTATCTGTATCGAAAACATGTATGACAATTTTCATATTAATTCGAACTTAATCTTTAATAGTTTTGTGGGTTGAACCATTAATTCAAAAAATAAAAACTTCACAATCTCTTTTGCTATATACAAGAGTAAACGTGTAAAGGAAAGGTTAATGAGGTGATAATGAGACCTATGGAACGCTGAGCATATGACATGTATGAGTTTGTGAATGATGTAATGGTATGGGTTGCCATGGTAGGAAAACAAAATCTTGGAAAAATGATTTGCAGAGAGATGCTACAAATTTATTATTACTTTAGCTACCTTTGTCTTATTCCTTCTCTCCATAACGATTGATGACATTTGTTTCATAATTTTGTGTGGAAAGATAGTAGGAACCGCATCTCCTCTCAATTTCTTCCGAATTCTTCCCTGTCATGTTCATTTAGCAGAGGTTGTTTCACATCAAATGAAGCATCAAACGCATGCACTTCAAAATGTTTTGAGCAGAGATAACATTGTTTGGGGAAGTCAATTCTCCTTTCAAAAATGAATAAAATAACATAAACCAATGTACACGAAGAGGTAGCAGTTGGTCGTTTGTTCAATCGATTTATGATATTGAATTATGAAAACTCTTTTGATTTATGATATTGAATTATGAAAACTCTTTTCGGTTGGCAAGCTGTGAAACGAAACGTCCCGATTATTGTTACATTGATTATGACAACCAAAAACACAACAATGAGGCATTTCAAACGAAAACACGAACTGGCAAAGTCATGTGCTTTTACTTCTTTGATCGTATTGTCAAAAGCAGTTACCGTAAGTCCTCGATTAAGCCCTCTGGGGCTTATTTCGCAAAAAATATTTTAGGGTTGGGACTTATTCGAGGGGGGGGGCTTATTCAGTATGGCCCGTGATATATGCAAAGCTTATTCTGTAACAGCAAAATATAGTGAGTAAGATATGTTGTTTCCATGGCGATATCTAAGTCCGAGTATGTCGAGAGAAAAAAAGAAAGTCAGTCAAAAAATAGAATAAAAAAGTCAAAAGTATTTACTAAAATAACGAACAACCTCCATAGTTATCAAGTTTTATCAAGTTTTACATTTCATCCAGTTATATCAATATCTTCATCGCTGTCTTCATCAATTAGCAAATCGTCAGGTGCTGCTGCAAAAATCTCACTCTTGCTTGGATTAAAAGGATCCTCTTCTGTCTCGTGCATGAGTTTCATTTGCTCAGACAGCATTTCCCGTCCACTTCTACACGGTTGACCCTCTTTGAAGCAATGTATTTTGTTGTCTAATGGCAACAACACTCGCTGAAAAAATAATCGAAAAAAAGGACAGATACGAGACTTTTGAGATGAAATTTGACAAGAATTTTAAAATAGTAAAAAAAATTATGAGGAACTTTCAAAGGCAATTATTGATATGCTTATTGTTATTCGCTTGAATCTTTTTCTCAAAATCATAATTCATATGACGTCAAAAACCGTTTTGCGGGCTGCGTGGACTGGACGCTAAATAACAAAAACATGTTTAAGCGGGAGGTTTGAGAGAAATGGCGGCCATGACAGAAAAGTATTAAACGAAGATATCTTTTTATAATCCTTCATTATTAGACTATATGACACTTTAAAATGTTTTAATAATCATATTTTAACAATCATATTTCATATTTAAAACCAAATATCGCCTCGGAATCACTTTAAGAAATGACGCATAAAATTTGCACGTGCATATGCAAGATTGATAAAGAAAATTCATGTGTGAAAACTATAAAATGTGTTTTACAAAAAAACCCGTTAAACCTTGTTTACATTGTCAATATTGCTTTCAATATTGCTTTCAATGTTGAAAGTCCTTTCAACCGTACTGTTCACATTTATTCAATGGTTTTGGTTTGCGCGCTCAATATTGGGCGCTCTTGAATGATGGCCGGACAAAATTCTTTTTCTTGGATATAAATGGAGAGAGAAAACGACGTTGTCATTTGTGCTACCGCAGCTGTTATTGTCGAAATTTTGTCAAAAAGAAAAGAAGAAAGAAAAGAAGTGTTTGGATGAAATGCTGGTTGGCTGATAGAGACCGCAAAGGTGCATATAACAACATTATCACTGAATTGAAGCTCAGTGACAGAGAACATTATCGCCGCTACCTTCGGATGGACAGCGCCACATTTACACTGCAAAACTTCAAGACGAATCCAGCTGTTGTCGGTAATTGTGGAATGTCTTTGATCCTTTTGTTAATGTTGAAAGCAACATTGGCGCGAAACCCATCCTGGAGAGGTTTCGGGCAACATTGCTTTCCACACGCAATGTTGCTTTCAACCTTTCAACGCATGTGTTTACACTTTCAATCTGGACCATGGCGATCTTTACTAACAGGCCTCGGCAACGGCAATTTGATTTACAAAACTGGGGGCCGATTTTTTGCATAAATATACAGCTATTAGAATCACAAATTGTGTATTTTTACTTAAAGAATGGGACTTTTAAACAAAAAATGACACATAGTTTCGTGAAAACTACATTTTTTTCAATTTCCAGAAACATATAACAAATATATATAAAAATTGCCATATTAAAGCTAAAAACATCAAAACAACTAGCTAATTATATATACATTACAACTAGATAAATTATATATATATATACATTCTCATTCATATTGACTTTCAGTATATTAAGTTAAGCTTCCCCTAAAAACAGTATATAAAATATACTAAATTTACAAAAATGAATTATGAACAAAAAATAACAATAATAAATATTTTAAATAAAAGTAATAAAGAGGTTTTATTGAAAAATACATCATGGTGTGGTATATAGCTATATATATAAATAAGAAGAGGCAAAATGTTAACTTTTTACTATTTTATGGTTAATAATGGAAACTTTAACATTTTAAGTATATTTGACGGTGTTATTAATTAAAAAGTTATTTTATTAAGTTACTAAAGTACAAGGAATGTACATGTACATTATCCTTGATTATATTAAACACAAACAAAAACATGGTCCATTGACAAGCATTATCTGATGGGATGTTTAAACCTCCCCGATCAATACTATCGGTAAAATTGCCATATTTGTTATGGTAAAAAGCAGTTACGTTTAACATATCCAATTCACTGGGTCCCTGATCTTTTTGAGTTTTACGTAACCTGCTATATAAACAAGAGACGTTTTTGTTTCTAATGGAACTGAATCCTCAAACTTATTATTATTATTATTATTATTATTATTATTATTATTATTATTATTATTATTATTATTATTATTATTATTATTATTATTATTATTATTATTATTATTATTATTATTATTATTATTATTATTATTATTATTATTATTATTATTATTATTATTATTATTATTATTATTATTATTATTATTATTATTATTATTATTATTATTATTATTATTATTATTATTATTATTATTATTATTATTATTATTATTATTATTATTATTATTATTATTATTATTATTATTATTATTATTATTATTATTATTATTATTATTATTATTATTATTATTATTATTATTATTATTATTATTATTATTATTATTATTATTATTATTATTATTATTATTATTATTATTATTATTATTATTATTATTATTATTATTATTATTATTATTATTATTATTATTTCAATCTTTATAGAGGATAATACATTTCAATAGTTTGTAATATATAAAATAAACACTGCTATCAATATGGGTCCTCTCATTAGAAAAGAAATTAGTAATTAGTATGACGAAGTAGACTTGGAGAAAGTTAAAATAGAGTGTATAGTTGACCAAAAAATAGAAGTAAAATCGTGGTCTATGAACAAAGAAGTAGAAAAGGATAAAAATAAAATTGAGTTGAAGATCTTTGACTTATCAACTTTAGAAAATTTCATGAATAGAAAATTAATAAATTAAAAGTAAGTGATTAAAACGTCAATTATGTACAATTAAAAGTCTCGTTAAAATATTTTGCTCCTAAATAGTAAAATGCTCTTTTTCCGAATTCTAATTTACATCTCGGCAGCTTCAGTTTTTTGTTATTACTTCTGATATTCATGCTGTGACTTTGCATTTGAAAGTAATTTTGAAAGTTACTGGAAACTTTATTATTAATGCAATCAAGAACCAGTTTAACAGTGCGCTCTTTAGCTGTATTCTCGATAGATGGTACTTCTTTCCCTATAATTCGTTTTGAACGTTGCTCAATCGATACCAGCTTTTTAGTCTGTGTACTAGTCAGGTGGAATTTAACAGATAACACGTACGTTAATATGGGCATAATTGTAGACATATAGACTTTCATAGCTGCATTCTGATTCAGGTAATATCGTAGTTTCGCTAAGAGCTTTAGACGTGAACTGGTTCTTTTGTATGCTTTGTCGAAGTTTTGATTCAGCATAAGATTACTGTTTAGTGAGTGACCGAGGTAGTTGTAAGCATTGGTGTTGTTGACAATCTCCCCCTTGTATCGTACTTCCATGGGTCTTGCTTGTGCAGCAATTCGCTTTGCTGTCCCAAACAGCATAACTTCCGTTTTACTCACGTTCATATTAATAACTAGCTCATTCTCTCGCAGTTACTCGTCTATTTGTTTAAGCTTCTCGGTGAGCATTTCCTCGACTGTAGCAACATTTTTTCCACTGCAGGTTATGACAGTGTCGTCAGCGTACATTACAGTATCGGAATGTTTGAGAACTTCAGTAAAGTCGTTAAAAAACAAAATAAACAATAGAGGTCCCAAAATGGACTCCTGTGGGACCCCTGTCAAGCATGGTTGTAATCCAGATTGAAACGATTCGATTTGAACATACTGCTTTCGTTGAAATAAATAGTCAGTAAGCCATTGCAGTTCGTTTGCATTTACACCGTACGATGGAAGCTTATCAAGCAAAGCACCGTGGCTCAACGTATCAAAAGCTTTGCTGAGATCAATAAATGTTGCACCGACAAGAAGCCCTTGGTCAACCTGTCTCCTGATGTTGTCTAAAAACAAGGTAGTAGCCAGGTTTGTTGACTTTTTCCTCCGATATCCAAATTGGTTGTCAGCTAGCAGGTGTTCCTTTTCAAGAAAGTCAGTAAACTGTTGATGTACTGCTTTCTCTAAGATCTTAGACAGTGTAGGTAAGACTGATATCGGGCGGTAGTTGGCTGGATCGGTCGTTAGGCCTTTCTTGTGTATTGGAGCAACTTTGGCTATTTTCCATAATGATGGAACGGTGCACGTTTTTATTGACATGTTAAGAATGTGACATAGAGGTTTTGATATTTGACTACGACAGTCCTTCAACATGCCAGCTGGTAATCCGTCTACACCAGCAGCCTTTTTACGCTTAAAACATTTCAACTGATTTAATACAAAAACATTGGAGATGTACGTCAGATGAAATCGCTTTTCAGTTCGTAATCGAAAACGCCTTGACGATTTCCATACAAAATTGGCTAAGGTGTTGGACTTTTTCTTTAGAACGTTTACTGCAGTAGCATAGTATTTGCTGCATTTTTCGACAAAAGTCTGGGTTTTTTTTACACTGGTTGAATTATGGCTGGATTTACTAGGAAATATCTTTTTTATACATTTCCAGAATTGTTTTGCGTTGCTAGAAGCTAACATCTTTCTGTAGAAAAGGCTTTTGGCTGATTTTAGTTTGTTATTAAAAGAGTTTCAAAGTTTTTTATAAAGGCTCCAATCATCGGGTTTCTTGGTCCTTTTTGCCTTATTTAAAAGTCGATCTTTATCAGCTTTCATCTTTTTATTGTCATGGGTTAACCATTCGCATTTTTTTCCTCTAACCTTTTTCGTCACAATAGGAGCGTGTTTATCAAAAACTTCTTTAACTGTTTTACTAAAGTAATCACCAGCATCATTCACATTTTGTGTTTCATATAGAGGATTCCAATTAACTTGGTCTAAGTCTCTTACCATTAAATCATGATCGTACTTTGCATAATTTCGACATGTTATAGTTTTTGGTGTAAACTTTCTATTATTGATTTTCCGCACGCATCCGATTAGATCATGATCACTAATACTCCAGGGGAATACTCCGTTATAGGCGATTGTGTCTGGATTGTTCGTGTTAATTATATCTATTAACGTTTCCGATTTACTGGTTGTGCGTGTTGGTGTTTTAATGACTTGCGTGTAACCATGTGAACTGAATGTATCTTTAATGTCTTTATTGTCTCCCGCTTTCTTATAGTCAACATTAAAATCTCCAAGGATTATCACTTTTTTTTGTTCTTTTGATACAGTTAACAATATCTTGTTGAGAGATTTGTTGAAAATTTTCGGTGTAAACTTTGAAGTGTTCGGAGGTCTGTAATAAACAGCGCATAAGAGATTTTTTGCTTTGTTGCTGTTGATTTCGATCCAAATATTTTCAGATGTTTTAGTTTCAAGATCAAAACGCCGTTCCCATGATAAGTTATCTCTTATGTAAAAAGCAACCCCTCCACCATTACCTTCAATTCTATATTTTTGAATAAAGTGATAACCTGTATGCAAATTTTCATTGTCGTTAAACGTGTCTGTCTTTATATGGGTCTCAGAGAGTGATAAAACATCTATGTCTTTGCATTGATCTAACAAGTGCTCTAAGTGTATAAAGTTTGTAAAGATTCCTCTCACGTTTTGATGGAAAATCTTTATATATACCTCTCTTTCTTGTAAAGTTTTTCAACGTTGTAATACAACTTTCATCTGCTACGCTCTCATTTCCATTAACGTTAACTTCAAAAACTCCAAAACTACACAACAACAAAAATATAAGGGGCAACACTCGCATGACCTTCCTCTGCGCCATCTTGAGTTCTAACAAGGCAAATTATCAAAAATTTCAGATTAGGATTCATTTAACAAAAATACAAGACATGTGAATGACTAGATCCAAAAGAAATCATTTCTTTAATGATAATAAATGAGGTATGTTTAAAATAGAAATTTTTCTATGACCTGCAGAACATTTATAAAATAGGTGCCTCCAGAACCTTGCCTCAGTTTTTCTAAAGGATTAGTAGAAAACATCCCCAAAATAACATACTTATGAGAATTTAATAAAGAAATTTGGATAACTCAACTTAGTCCATAACATGTACAATAAATGGAAGAAGAAGTGTCACAGGTCAGCTATTTTATACGGTTACCTTGTTTACCACCCATCGTTAAAGCCATATCCCAAAATTCAAGGATTACATTTAATTTAAAGTCATATGGATCTGAAATCACACTTTGTAGCTTATCATTCTTTCTTATATCTGCTCCTAAACCTTTGACATTGCATTCAGTATTTTACACCAATTTAAAACCTTTGTAATGAAAAAAGCAGTATCACTGTGGTCATAAATATCTAGCATTTTGAGATGTGTCAATAATGCCTTGTATTTTCTATTAGAAAAGGCACGCAAATAAGTTGAAACTTTCTGTCTTTCAAAGGCCTGGGTGAAACAGAAACCTCGATAATTTTAAAAGACTTTGGATTCAAATTGGTTGTTTTAAGTATGACCATTTTGCTATTTTAATTATACTATTATAAAAAAAAATCAGCTCATGAGTTTTTTTCTGTTAACCAGTTATTGTGAATATTTTTAAGTGTATATACAAAATCAAAGAAAAAAAAATCAAATCAAGGTTTATTTGGAACAGTGTTGAATTGCTTTAAAAACGCTGATTATTTCTATTTCCATCACAAACACTAAAGTCTAATGTTTCCACTAAAGTCCTTAATAGATTCAACTGTTGTTATGGACATTTGATTGAATAAAACTAAAGAGTTCAATTTAGAAACAGGAATCATTTTAGAAATAAATGATGGTCCACTCAAAAAACATGATAACATAACACCTAATACTGTATTATTATTTGTATTTTCACAGTCAATGTTGAAAGCAACATTGAACGCAATATTGACAATGTAAACAAGGCTTTAAAGAGGTCGAATTTTAAGGTGACGGCAATAATATTTTGACTTTGTAATTCATTTTCATGTACGTTTTTTGTTTTGTTTTATTTATTTATTTTTCTTCCGAATTCCGATATTTATTTTATTTCCCTGAATTAGCTTCAAATCTTAATTCCCTAGACCACTCCTAATTGATTGGGGTATTAAGATCAGAATAGTCCAAATTCACTAGTGTAGTAGGAATCTCAAGTCGTAATTCACGGTTACACCGGTTTACAAACCAGACCATTGAAGACAAACTTTCCAACCGAAATATATTTCTGATCAGGGACTAGTATAGTGTCATGCTCAATAAGCGGTATAATTGTTTTGTCCCTGGGAGGTGGCGAGGAGGGGGTAGTCATTTCATTACGTTCCAAAATCTTGAAATTTAATAATTTGATTAGGGGAGTGTTGCAGGTGGTAAATAAAATTAAATTAAGTAGTAGTTATCGCGAGTTACGAGAAAAATAAGCCATATTTTTCGAGTATTTCGCGATAACTACGTTATCAACAGGTCTAACTATAAGATATCTTATATAACACGCTTTGAAAGCGTAAACATGAACGTCGCCACAACTAAATGATTTTACGATTACATTATTCTAACATTCGCACGTGTCATATTTGCACTCTGTTTTTAACCAATAGGAATCCCGGGAATAGTTGCTTTAACCAATTAGAAAAAATATTGAATTTTGCACTCCTTTTTAGCCAATCAAGAAAAAATATTGAGTTTTGCACTCCGAAATATGATATATATTTCCTTGTGATTAGCCAATCACGTTACAGATGTTCACGCAACCTATCGTGATTAGCCAATCACGTTACAGATATTCACGCAACCTATTGATAAACCTTATTATTAATTGACAATTCTTTAAAACACAGGTAGTGCAGGGTGGCCCAGTTAATGCAGGGTGACCCAGTTAGTTATAAAATAAGTTATGAAAACCACTACGTACTTCTCAGTAACATGGTTAATGGATATTGGTATATCTATATATGTCGTTTTCAGCAACTCAAGCTGAAGTATCAAGATATTTTGGTTATGGAACTGAAGAAATCCTTGACATCCTTCTGGCTGGAAATGGATTGTTTGTTTATTTGGATGACCTAATGATTTGGAAAGACCCAATCAGTGAAGAGAAATTTTTGACGTTTTATCACAATGACGTGAGAGTTTTTATACTATCTATTCTATTCCTAAATGAAGCGAAAACATAATGAAGTGTATTATGAGGAAATGAACCACGAATGATATTAAGTAAAGTTTTATCCTTTAATGTCCCATTGGTTAAATAATAGGACTGGAGTGTTTTCTCAACATAAATTTAAAAGTGTCTTGGCATTTTTCACTCCTTTTCTTATTTTTTTTAGTGTAAAAAAGATTACATTCTTTCTAGAAGAAGTTTTTATCGTTAAAATTAATTGTTTAGAAAAAAGTAAAAGCCGAGAAACAAGAGATGGAATGGATTATTCAAGCGATGTAATGATGCAACGCAGTTAATTTTAAAACTGTAATTAAGTTGATGTTTTGCGCGGTTTACTTTACGTTTTGCGCGGTTTACTTTATGTTTTGTGCGGTTTACTTTACGTTTTGCGCGGTTTACCTTATGTTTTGCGCGGTTTACTTTATGTTTTGCGCGATTACTTTATGTTTTGCGCGATTTACTTTACGTTTTGCGCGATTTACTTTACGTTTTGCGCGATTTACTATATGTTTTGCGCGATTTACTTTATGTTTTGCGCGATTTACTTTATGTTTTGCGCGATTTACTTTATGTTTTGCGCGATTTACTATATGTTTTGATCAATTTACTTTACGTTTTGCGCGATTTTCTTTACGTTTTGCGCGGTTTACTTTATGTTTTGTGCAATTTACTTCATGTTTTGCGCCATTTACATTATGTTTTGCGCGGTTTAGTTTATGTTTCGCACGAGGTTTTGTACTTATTTTAATTCATTAAATATGCAGTAAAATATTGGTAAATTAACATAACAAATCTATCGTCCATTATATTAAGATACGATGTCCATTCAAATCCAGTGTATTGAAGTTCTTTCGGTTTCGAAAAACATAGTCGTTAATCTTCTTCTTTTCGAGTCCACAATTACACATCAGTGGTAGTAGGTATTTATGGTGGAGTCAGGATTAGTTCGACTAACATAGCCTATCCAATGCCACTTGTATAAAATACGAAAGCTCCTAACGTGGAATATCGGGGGTTGTTGGGGGTTGTAAGTGCATATACGAAGCTACCCTACATGCTGACACAGGTTGTACCAATTTACAGCTTGATTGGTAGCAGCAGATATAATTGCTGACCTGACTGTTAGTTAGTCGTTAATAAAATTCTATAACCCAACTTCGTGGACGTTTTCCTAAGTTAAATATTTCGCCCCAAAAGAGAAATCATAGTTGTGATGAAAGATGAACACTTACATGCACGCGCGAGTGGAATCATGCAAGATAATTCGAAGAAACACCGATGAACATAAAAAATATTGGCTTAATTAAAATACTTTGAAGGAAGTGTCTACAATTTCATTGCTATATGGAAGATGACAACCTTACATATAATTCAGCGCAGTATTTTGCCAGGAACAACCAGAATGTTGGATTTATGGACAGTATGCGGTGGTATTCAGCAGATGGGATATACTCATCACACTGTAAACCACGCATTGTTTCTTTTTTGTTGGGGTGGGGAGGGGGGGGGGATAGAAAAGTACCTACGATTATTGTATTGCTTTAAAGAACTGGGACTATATTAGTGTCAGTTAGACGAAAAAAATTTTCAACAACATTTTTTGTTGCAATATTGCAAGTTTCAAAGAAAACGTATTACGCGAGGCCACAAAAAACAACATTTATCTACAGGATTTCGACAGCGAACTCGAATCGGAACTTGTGCACTTTTCTCGCTTAACAAAAGGACCTGTTGATGCAGAGATCATTGATTCTTTCAAAAAATCATCAATAAGTTTTATCCATTCTCTTCTATTTCAAATTCAGGACTCGCGAAAAAGATTGACTCTTTCTCAGTATCTGTCTCATTTCACACCACGAGAAAATGATAGAAATGAGTTTGTAATACTCGCTACATTTTTCCTGCAAATTGAAATTACACAAGGGCACGCGCACCTTTAAACCGCCGCTGTTCGCATACAGTAAATAGGCTCTTTAACGCCCCCTTCTATTAAACGCCCTGTTTAAAAACTGAATAATTGAATTAAGCATGGAGGCGTGAGTAATATCTTCCCCTAAGGAGAAACAAATCATGTATCCGCCCCTGAATTCTACCATTTTGTCCTGTTTCTATTTTTAGTAAAAGCTGTAATATATATTTAAATTTAATTTTAGTCATCATTTAGTTATTTTTTACTTAAATTGATTCCGAGGTCTAAAAACATACAAACTTATTTTGTTAAACACAAAAAATGAAAGCTTAATTGCCTTTTGCTTGTCAAAAACAATTCGTTGGCAGACTGTTTTAAAAACAATTACGCATTTCTCTAACTGTTCTCAAATGTTGTTACAACATTTGCGGCCCGATTTTCAAATTAGTGTTCATATCCTTTTTAAACTGTGACGTAGTTATGTAGTAACAAAGGCGTGTTTCTAAGTGTCAAGTAGAACCCATGAGCATTCGCTCATACTGAAAAAAAATCCTTTTTGGCAAATTCTTTAACAACACGTTGTTAAATACTTAGACTGCACCAATTGGGGTCCATTGAGGACCATTTAGTCCCCCCTATGTATCTTTGGATTGAAAAATGGTATTGACTTCAAATTTGGCAGAGAGTAAGTACTTTATAATTTAATTCGATCTGGCGAACAAAAATTATAATTACGTCATTATTTTTTTGCTGACGTCATTAAAACTCCCCAAAAAGGTCTTTTAGGCCTTGTGAAATGACAAAATCAATTGCGAATGTTGGAACCTATATTTTTGGATTTTTTGTAGTATTTGTACCAACTATAAAAAAAAATGATTGTGTAATAGTTATGACGTCATTGGCATCGTAAAAATAAGGAAATTTTCATAAAAAAGACATCAACATTATTCAATAACCAAGTTAGAAGTTGGTTCCAGCATTTGAATAAATTTAACAAAGTAGAGCCTATTGTGAAAAAATCCTGACGTCATATTTGAATTCTCTGAAAAATTTGTGAAAGAATGATATATAACAGTGTATAGTTTACTTTCACTAAATTTTAGCCTAATGGTGACGGATGAAAATACAGAAATAATAAAAAAGAGTGCCGAAAGAGAGTAATCTTGTTTATATAACAAAACAATAAAACAAATAAAGTTGTTTTAGACAAATTCCAAAATTTTTATATTTGGGATTTTGGTCATGTCAATAAAATGCCAGAATGCTCAAGGTGAGCATAATTTTTCAAAATAAAAATTTTACCATAATATTCCTATATAAATTTTAGGAAAAGTCAGAAAATTTCAAGGTCATAGCATGTTTCTTTAAGAGGTTATTTAAAAAAAACTGGAGGGGGGACCAAATGGTCCCCCCCAGCCTGAATAGGGTTTGTTATGAAAATCGTTGATATTTGTATATAGTTCTTCTTTTGTTTATTTTAGGTCTATATACATATTTACAACTGATACATGTACTATAGTTTTGTGTTGAATAAAGCCTTGTTCCAGGAAATCTTCTCAGTATATTTACAACAATTTATTCAACACATAACTATGAGCAAAGCATTGAAGCCGTGTCGATTGGATGTTGATCCAAATTCTCCTAAAGCTGCCAAGGAATGGAAACACTGGAAAAGGACTTTCGATAACTACATTACGGAATGTGGAGAAGGTGCTCCAGACAAATTCAGAACTATGGTCAACTTTGTATCTTCAGATGTTTTTGATTATTTCGAGGAATGTACAACGTATGAAGAAGTTGTTGAGACTTTAAAGAAATTGTATGTTAAAACACCCAACACTGTATTTGCTCGTTACCAATTAGCTTCACGAAAACAAAAACCTGGTGAAAATCTTGACGAATACTTGGAGGAATTGAAGAAACTTAGTAAACATTGTAACTTTGTTTCTGTTTCTGCAGAGGTGTATCGCTCAGAGATGATTAGAGATTCATTTATCAATTGATTGTCATCAAATTATATCCGCCAACGTCTCCTGGAAAGTGCAGAATTAACTCTGGAGCAAGCGCAGGATAAAGCGCGAACACTTAATCTCGCTCAAAAGAACTCCGAAGCATACACCCAGAACACTAAACCTACTGTTGCAGCAGCCTCAACATTTGATGTCATAGACGATCCAGAAAGCCAATCATCTATTGCAGCGTTAAGAAAAAGGACAACACAAACCACCCGTAAGAAATTGTGTTATTTTTGCGGTGGTTCTATGCATGCTAGTCGATCGTTGTGCCCAGCCCGTGATGCAACTTGTCACAACTGCTCTAAGACAGGTCATTTTTCAAAAGTTTGTCAGTCCAAAAAGGATGCCAGTCTATCCACCATCTTCTCTCTATCACTCCGTGCAATAACTGCTGCTTGTCCACATAACCTACGTCATGCTTCGATTCCTGTGGTTGTAAATGGCCTAACAATGGACGCACTGATTGATTCGTGTAGCTCTGACAGCTTCATTAGTGAGAATGCCTTTAAACGACTCAATGTCCAAATGACTCGTTCCAACAAACTAGTATCCATGTCACTTACCTCAATGGAATCTACTGCAATCGGAAGTTGTAAGTCAACCCTTTTAGTGAACGATCGTGAATACCAGAATATTAAATTAGACATTCTTAAGAACCTTTGCAGTGATATCATTCTTGGGCATGATTTTCAAAAACAACATAGTAAAGTGACATTCCAGTTTGAAGGGAATCAACCAGAATTTATGGTCAAACCTCTTGTCAATTCCTGTGTGACTGCACTAGATGAACACAAGTCATCCACACTCCCTACATCACTCAAAATGTCCAAAAAACCTGGATCAGTTGCACCACCTGAACCAGTCACACCACCTGGAAGTGACAAATTACCTGAACCAACTTCTTCACCCTTACCAGCTTCTACGCCTGAATCAGCTCCACTACCAGAACCAGCTTCTCACTCCAATGTATTACCAACAAAGTTTGCTGATGTCACACCTCCGTCTCTTTTCAAAAGCTTGCCAAAGGATATCAAACCAATCGCAACAAAGTCGAGATCTTTCAAGAAAGACGATAGAGACTTCATCAAAACCGAAATTCAATCACTTCTTAAAGCAGGAAGGATCCGACGAAGTGATTCTGCTTGAAGAGCTTAAGTTCTTGTTGTCAAAGATGAATTCAACCGTCACCGTAAGAGGCTCTGTGTAGATTACTCTCAAACAATTAACTTATACACTAACCTTGATGCGTACCCTCTTACACGAATTGATGATATGGTTAACCGATTATCAAAGTATAAATACTTTTCAACATACGACCTCAAAAGCGCATCCAATCAAATCCGATTACAAGAGTCCAAACGAAAGTATACCGCCTTGGAATGTCTTGGAGATTTGTACGAGTTTGTTGTAATGCCATTTGGCGTAACAAATGGTGTGCTGTGTTTTCAACGTTCTATGGATGACTTAGTGAATGAGGAGGGACTCGAGGACACTTTCCCGTATCTTGATAACGTAACTATCGCGGGAGTTGATGAAGCTGATCTTAAAGGAAACGATCTTGCTTTCCAAGTAATGATCAAAAGACGAAACATAACCCTAAACAATGGCAAAACTGTACAATGTGCATTATCAATTGATACTCTTGGTTACCGAATCAGTCAAAACTCAATCAAACCAGATCCCGAAAGATTGCGTCCATTACTAAATTTTCCACCTCCTTCAAGTGCTGCTTCCCTTAAACGAGTTTTGGGTATGTTCGCCTACTATGCAAAATGGATTACTCAGTTTTCCGACAAGATTCGACCCCTTGCTGAATCAGAAACCTTTCCGCTAACCAAAGCTGCTATTGAATCATTTATTGCTATCAAGAACGAGCTCGTAAAAGTAGTGCTTGTTCCAATCGATGAGGACATACCATTCGTAGTCGAGTGTGATGCTTCAGACGTAGCCATATCTGCTTCACTTAATCAAAATGGTCGTCCAGTGGCGTTCATATCGAAAACTTTATCGAAAAGTGAAAAATGGTATCCAGCTGTAGAAAAAGAAGCTTTTGCTATCATAGAATCTGTCAGAAAGTGGAACCACTTGCTATCACGTCAACCATTTACCCTAATTACTGACCAACGTTCTGTATCATATATGTTTGATAATCGAAAACGGACTAAGATAAAGAACAATAAGATCCAAATGTGGCGTATGGAACTGGCTGAATTTTCATATGTCATAAAGTATCGGGAAGGAAAGAAGAATGTTGTAGCTGACTTCTTTACACGAGCTCATTGTTTAGTAGTTTTGAGTAACCTTGATGACATTCACATGCAGCTCTGTCATCCTGGTGTTACCCGCCTCCTACATTTCGTCAAATCCAAAAATCTACCATACTCTACCGAAGATGTCAAGCGAGTATGTTTCAATTGTAAGATTTGTGCAGAACTCAAACCACAATTTTACAAAGGTGTTAAAGGAAAATTGATTAAGGCGACTCGACCAATGGAAAGGTTAAACCTAGATTTCAAAGGACCTCTTCCATCTGTTACACGCAATAAGTATTTCTTGACTGTCATTGATGAATATTCTCGCTTTCCTTTCGTTATCCCAACTCCTAATATTTCAACACCTACCGTTATAAAATGCCTTGATTCGATCTATTCCTTGTGTGGCATGTCAGAATATATGCATTCAGACAGGGGAAAATCATTTATGTCGGCAGAACTTGTGAAATATCTTACCGACAGAGGAATAGCATCGAGTCACAGCACACCGTATTACCCTATCGGTAATGGTCAAGTTGAACGCTACAACGGTATAGTTTGGAAAGCTATTCGACTAGCTTTAGCATCAAACGGACTTCCGGTGTCACATTGGGAAAGAGTACTTCCTGATGTATTACATTCTATCTGCTCTCTTTTAACAACTGCAACGAATTCCACACCTCATGAACGTTTTTTCAATTTCCAACGTAAATCTAGTCAAGGAAAATCATTGCCGTCGTGGTTGACGCCAGGTCCAGTATTCCTCCGTAAATTCGTAAGATCAAGCAAGAATGATGATCTTGAGCTAACCCATGTCAACCCCACTTACGCGTACGTTCAACATAATGATGGCCGCGAGTCAACAGTTTTGCTATCCGACCTAGCGCTATATCCAAGAAATGACGAGAACCAACAGCCTACTAGTAGCGAACTAGAAATTCCTATTGAGCGAGCAGACACTGCTCTTGAATCTGCTTGTGATGAAACAGTGAAAGAAAGTGAAGACGTGGTTGTAAATCAAGAATTAGAAACAGAACTAATGAATCCGTCTACAGACAATTTACGACGATCCACACGTACAAGACGTCCACCTCAGAAGTACGGATTTGAAGAAGACTGAGAAAACTTCTAACCGACGGAGAATGTTGTGAAAATCGTTGATATTTGTATATAGTTCTTCTTTTGTTTATTTTAGGTCTATATACATATTTACAACTGATACATGTACTATAGTTTTGTATTGAATAAAGCCTAGTTCCAGGAAATCTTCTCAGTATATTTACAACAGGGTTAAAGCAGATAATCCAAAGGAACGACTAAAGAAATGGAAAGAGCATTTTGAAAATCTTCTTGGACAACCTCCAAATATCAGTTAACAAGAAATCATAAGGGTAGTTGAAGGCATACTACCAATTAATATAGACGATTTCACACGGGAGGAGTTGTTAAAATGTATTAAAACCTTTAAGAATGGGAAAGCAGCTGGTGTAGATGAATTCTCTGTAGAAGCTTTGAAGACTGAAGCTTTGATAGAACCACTGCTTGATGTGTGTAACATAAATTTTTATGGGGATAGACCAAAAATATGGGGGAAGAGTGGTCTAAAACCATTACCAAAGAAAGGAGATCCGGGAAAAACTGGAAACTACCGAGGTATCAGCTTGACTGTGATTGCATATAAAATCTACAACAAAATGCTTCTTCATCGAATAAGACCTCATTTAGAGCCAATTCTGCGCATGAATCAAAACGGTTTCCGCCCAAAGAGATCCACGCTAGCGCAAACATTAACTCTAAGAAGGCTAGTTGAAGGCATTAAATGGAAAAATCTACCGGCTTCACCTTTGTAGAGTTCAGTCTTTGACTCAATCCACGGTGGAAACTTATGGATGTAATGGAAGCATATAGAATTCCACCCCTAATCATAAAGGCAGTTAACACATTGTACCTGGAAACTGAAGCGTAAATGTTATCTCCAGACGTTGTTACAGAGATTTTCCAAATTCAAGCTGGAGCACTTCAGGGCGATACTCTAATTTTCATCTTAGCACTTGATTATGTTCGGAGAAAAGCAAATACTCTTTTGTGCTTAATTGTAAAGGGGGTCCTTGCATCGCAGTTTAATTTTTGTGTTTTGATTGAAATAAAAGACTTTGCATTGTAATTTTCATCGTGTGAATAAGAATAGTACCTAATAATTCGATCTAAAACATTCGAATCTCTTGAGAAGTTTTGGTAATAATTACTATGTTTCTTCAGGTATTCACGCTTTTTGGACATCTCATGTTCGCGAAAAATACTGGATGTGTCTCGATTTTTGTTTGATGCAGCGTTTACATGCGTGATACGTATGTCAAAAAATGCTGTTTGGCCGCATTGCCAAAAATCATTTGCTTTTATGTCGAGTCTTGCGTTTTTGATGGGAAGCAGATCAGGTTCTGACATAACATTATGGCAAACTTTGTCCAGAAGATTAGTGAAGAGATCTTTCACCTTATCGTGTCGCTTCGAAACAAAACCACCCTTCTTGCAAGACAGGGCATGTTTTACGTCAAACTTCTCCCCACAAGCACAAAAACTTAGCAGGTGGTTCAGTGGGATGTTGTAACGGAGTCTAAGGGCATTGCGAAATTCCTCCTTGTTTAGATCAAATCCTTGATCTAAAAGAGGGAGAGCATTAAGCCACGAACTTGCTCCCTTGTCCTTGTTTAACAAACTGTTTTAGATCATCATTAATACATGTTACAACGTGCTTCACATTGTTATCTAGGGTGGTCTGCTTTAATTTATTGAGTTCTATTTGTGCCATTAGTATGTTTTCATTATTTTTGAAATCAAAGAACATTTGTTGGTCAAATATTGCATCAACGCGTGGCTTTGTAATGAGAACGGATCTCGAGAATTGATTTTGTGCTTCAGTACTGAGTGACGTAATACCGAGCCCTCCTAAACGAGTAGGGAGTTCTTCAATGAATATCAACTATAATCAATGAAAGGTCCTACCTACAACGAAAAGATAAATGCAAAGAGCTGCTGATATTTTAACTAATAATAACGGAACATCAAGCAGTTTCTATAGAGAAAACAAAATGTTCATGATTTACTGTGAGGCCTTCGAAAGCGGTGTTAAAGTTTTGCTTTCAAAACAGTTGATCAAATACTCTCGCATTTTACGGATACATAAGCAAGCATCCATTGGAGTTGGGTCATGCAGGAATAATTCTTTTACTTTGTAATTCATTTTCATGTACATTTTTTGTTTTGATTTATTTTTTATTTGAATTCATAATTATTTTATTTCTCGTCATTTGATTCGAATCTTAATTTCCTAGACCACTCCTAATTGATTGGGGTATTAAAATCAGACTAGTCCAAATTCATTAGTGTAGTAGGAATCTCGAGTCCTAATTCACGGTTAAACCGGTTTACAAACCAGACCATTGAAGACAAACTTTCTAACCGAAATATATTTCTGATCTGGGACCTAGGGAAGTGCCAGGCGGCGTAATTGTTTTGTCCCGGAAGGTGGCGAGGAAGGGGTAGGCTTTGCGTTCCAAAATCTTGAGTGTTACAGGAGGTAAATTAATTAAATTAAACCTTATTATATATGTATATGTCGTTTTCAGCAACTCGAAAGAATGTTTTTCAAGCATCATTGACATCCTTCTGGCTGAAACAGGATTGTTTGTTTGTTTGGATGACCTAATGATTTGGCAAGACCCAGTCGGTGAAGAGTAATTTTTGACGTTTTATGACAATGACGTGAGAGTTTTTATACTATCTATTCTATTCCTAAATGAAGGAAAAAGTAAATGAAGTGTAAGTAAAGTTTTATCCTTTAATGTCCCATTGGTTAAATAATAGGTCTGGGGTGTTTTCTCAGCATAAATTTAAAAGTGTCTTGGCATTTTTCACTCCTTCTCTCAAATTTTTTTAGTGTAAAAAAGATTGCATTCTTTAGAAGAAGGTTTTATCGTTAAAATTAACTGTTTAGAAAAACGTAAAAGCTGAGAAAAAAGAGATGGAATGGATTATGCTTTGGAATGTTATGGAATGTTATGGAATGGACTTGAATGCAGCGCAGTTAATTTTAAAACTTTATGTTTTTATAAACTTTACGTTTTGCGCGGTTTACTTTATGTTTTGCGCGATTTACTTCATGTTTTGCGCCATTTACATTATGTTTTGCGCGGTTTACTACATGTTTTGCGCGATTTACTTCATGTTTTGCGCCATTTACATTATGTTTTGCGCGGTTTAGTTTATGTTTTGCGCCATTTACATTATGTTTTGCGTGATTTACTTCATGTTTTGCGCCATTTACATTATGTTTTGCGCGGTTTAGTTTATGTTTTGCGCCATTTACATTATGTTTTGCGCGGTTTAGTTTATATTTCGCACGAGGTTTTGTACTTATTTTAATTCATTAAATATGCAGTAAAATATTGGTAAATTAACATAACAAATCTATCGTCCATTATATTAAGATACGATGTTCATTCAAACCCAGTGTAATGAAGTTTCGAAAAACATAGTTGTTAATAAAAATTTATAAACCAACTTCATAGGCGCTATCCTAAGTCAACAACGAGAAAGTCAATCATAAAACTCACCGCAAAATATTTCGCCCCGAAATAAAATCATAGTTGTCGCTTATACGCGCGTAGAACAATCATGGAAAATGAACCCTTAAATGCACAACTAAATGCACGCGCGAGTGGAAACACCGATGAATATATAAAGTATTGAGTTAAAATACTTCGATGGAAGTGGAATTTCATTGCTATATGGAAGATGACAACCTTCCATATAAGGGCCAAAATCCGGTCCACTTATTGTTGGGTCTTGCTCTACAAGAGGAAAATAACGACATAACGGAGATTGTTGACGTGTATGTGGACGATTTGCTGACATTTCATTTTGTATCCACTGAAATGGATTGCTGGAAGCATAAGTCTACTAATTTATCAGAGATAGTAAACCTCTTTCACAGGCTCTGAAACTATGTTTCGCCACATCTTTGTTCTACTGAAGGTAGAATTTAGCTACAATGCCTGACAATTCATTCGAGTGTGAGCGGAGTTTATTACAATACGCCGCTTGCACACACATTTATATGCATCAAAGAACCCCAGAAAACTGAAATTGGATTTAGTGTTATTGTAATACATTAAAAACAAAAAATTTCAGACAGAAATAAATTCGCTCGATTCTACTATTTCTGATTTTGGCTATTTTATTTGTCAGAAGAAAGTGTTTTATTACTAGTGATGGTATTAGTGTCTCATTTAACTTATCAAATGGGGCTACAGATAAAGATTTCTACTTGATGTCAAGTTTGTTTACTTTAAGAAGAAATGGTTTTCCTATCAGAAGTTCTATAATTTTCTTGCTATTACTTGCTGGAGATATTGAGGTTAACCCTGGCCCTTCACTTCAAGATACGATTAACGAACACACTAATATGAGAGGTTTGAAGATGTTTCATCTAAATATTCGTGGGTTTCATTCCAATTTTGACGAAATCAAAGACATTTTGTTGAACTGCAAGGTTGATATTTTCGGTTTCACTGAGACATTTCTTACAGACAGAGATACATTCGATTATGTTATCCCAGGTTTTTCCTTCGTTCAAAAAAACAGAACAACAGGAAGCGGAGGGGGAGTACTTGTCTACATTCGTGATGATATAGATTTTACAATTCGAGATGATTTGCAAAGCGATGATTTTGAAGGGATCTTTCTTGAAATTTCTCCGAAAAAATCAAAACAGTTTTTAATCTCAATCGCTTACAAACCACCAGATTCATCAAAACATTTGTCAAAAAATTTTGTTGAGATTCTTTCTCGAAAACTTCAATCGATTTTGAATGACAAAAAAGAGCTAATAGTCCTTGGAGACCTCAACGTTGATTATAATAAAAAAGACAATCAGCGAACTATTAAAGATCTTTTCGTCGTAAATGGCTATGAACAACTAATCAAATCTTGCACGCGCATTACCATGGAAACAAAAACTTTAATTGACGTCGTTCTTTCAAATACACCAAACAATATATCGCACGCTGCAGTTATCACAACAGGCTTGAGTGATCATAGTTTAATTACTTGTACCCGTAAAATGAACAATGTGAGATATCAACCGTCCACAATAAAGTTTAGAGATTTCTCTAATTACAATGTAAACACTGTGAATAATGAATTGCTACACACAAATTGGGATGCAATCTATAATGCATCCTCACCAGAAGCAGCCTACAGGAATTTCGTTTTGATTCTCTCTAAAGTTTTGAACAAAAATGCACCATTTATTCGGAAAAGAATCAAGGGAAAACCTTCGCCTTGGTTGTCAACGGAAACCAAAAAAGCTATGAACGATCGTGATCGTCTTCTACGCAGAGCACGTAAATCGAATAACGAAGCCGACTGGTCAGCTTATCGCCGCATGAGAAACTATGTTACCAATCTCGTCCATCACGCCAAGCGCTCTTTTTTCAAAGACCAGTTAAATGAACATAAAAAAGACCCCTCGAAATTTTGGAAATTGATCAAGAAAATCTTTTCAGTAAAGCAATCGTCGTATGTTGCACACAAATCATTTATTGTTGAAGATGAACCCATTTCCGACAAACCATCAATAGCAAATGGATTCTGCAACTTTTTCGCCAATATTGCTTCTAAGTTGAAGTCTGCAGCATTTCCACTGAAAAATGTCATCTGGAGCCATTATCCCTTCCATCGGCCGCAACAAGTATTTGATTTTGTTCTTGTCTCAGATGTTGAAGTCCTTAAATATCTGAGGAACTTAAAACGTAAATGCGCAACTGGTTTAGACAACATTCCAAGTTGTTTTTTAAAAGATATAGCATTTGTCATCGCTAAACCGTTAACACACGTCATTAATGTATCTCTATCCTCTGGTAGACTACCAAATGACCTGAAAAATGCCCGTGTCAACCCAGTTTTCAAATCAGGAAAACGACAATCGTTTGATAATTACTGACCGATTAGCATCTTACCAATCCTATCGAAAATCTTCGAAAAATGTGTATACAAACAGCTGTCTGATCATCTTGAGCGACACAACCTTCTTTCCGACCATCAATATGGTTTTCGTTCTCGTCGATCAACTGAAATCGCTGCGACACACTTAACTGATCATATACGTTTTGCCATGGACAGTGGTAAATACACCGGTGCAATCTACATCGATCTCCATAAAGCGTTTGACACCATCAGCCATTCAAAGCTAGTCAACACTCTTCAGAAGTTTGGTGTTTCGGGAAATTCTCTCTCTTGGTTTACCGATTATCTTTTTTTTCGCTACCAGCAAGTCTCATTTCAAGGAACCCTTTCAACTCCACAACCAATATTCTGTGGTGTTCCCCAGGGTTCGATCCTGGGTCCCCTACTCTTTATCACATATTTCAACGATATCACAAGCGTAATTAACTCTTCTCACATACTGATGTATGCTGATGACACAGTCATTTTCAGTTCACACAAGGATATAGAAACTATTGAAAAAAAACTTACGTCAAGATTTCAATGCACTCTCCACATGGCTGTACGAAAACGAGCTTATAATAAACCCTAAAAAGGGTAAAACAGAAATCATGATCTTTGGCACGCAGCCAAAGTTGAATAAGCTTGATGAGCATCCAATTTCCATCAAGCACAATGAAATTGCTATTAACATAACACAAACATACAAATACCTTGGAATTTACCTGACACCCTCATTGAATATGTCTTTTCATATCATGGAAACCATCAAGAAGGCATCGACAAGACTCCGACTTCTCAAGAAAACTCGTGGATTTTTGGACGTAAAAACTGCAAAACTTATCTACCAATCCCTCGTCTTACCAATTTTTACATACAGTTCACTCAGTATCTATGGTACTACACCCAAATATCTGAAGGAACGCATCTCAGCAATTGAAAATCGTGCTGAACGTGTAGTTGGCTGTCCGGTTCCAAAGCGTGAGGAGGTTCTTGAAAAGAAAATTTGTTCATTCGTTCATCATTGTTTATACGGCAATAATGTTGACAACGTGTTTAATGACTATTTTGAATTCAAGAGCACCACAGCGAATACAAGAAGCAATGGAAATAAGCTTTTAATTCCAAAAATAAAGCTTGAGGCGGCTAGAGCCACTTTTAAATATCAAGGGGTGAAATTATTTAATTCACTACCTCTTGAGGCAAGAACTGAAGCTAATTTCAATAATTTTAAAAGTTTTTTTAAATATAATTTATCTTAATTTTGCTTTCATTTACGTTTCAACTACTACTTCCTACTTCAACTGTTCTTTTATTAATTAATTTTTAATTTTTTTAATAACATTTTTAATCTTTATTTTAACAGGACAACCGTGATAACAGTGTAATTATATATCTACTGAGAGTTCTTTCCTGTATAAATTTCGTTAATAATAATAATAATAATAATACCAGTAGCTAGATTTCAAACAAAAAAGCGCGGCAGACCTACCTTACTACCAGAAGATCTTATGAAGAAAACGATTGACACAGTAAGAGCTTTACGCTTAAAAAGGGCTCCCATCAGTGTGAATGTCATAAATGCTATGATGAACCAAAAGTTGAAAATGATAGAAATAGTGCAGATAAGATAAAAATTTACGATATTAATGAAGAAATTTGTGATGTATTAGACGACGAGGTCATCATATATATAATCGACTGCGAAGAGTTTCTCAATTACATTCTATCTACTGCCATATTGACTGGGGCAATGAGAATATTCCTATGTAATGCCTAGAGGTTAAATTACAGCAAGTGATTGACGTTAAATGTGAAATTTCAAAATTCCTATCATTTTAAAAATTTCGGTCACTAAAAAGTTCGGATACCAAAATTTTCGGTCATTAAGATTTTCGGACCACTTTGCTTGTCCGAAATTAACCTAGTCCGAAATTTCTCGTTGTTAATGTACTGTATTATTTGATGAAGTTGTATTTCAGAGACCACAAAGATCCTCAATCTTCAGCAAAAAAACGTTCCTTTATATATATATATTTGAAAGTTTTGTTTTCCAATGGGCTTTAAACAAGCAAACAGAATGACAGCATAAAAGGTCACTGGATTCGAGTGTAACTCATATTTCAAACCTAACCTAATCAGAAATAAGAGAATTTTGGGAACTATTTGTCATACGTGAATCATGTCTGAAAAGTGGAAATCTGCTTATCCATGCATTCTTCATTATGTATATATGTTACGTATAGGAGTCGAGAAAACAATGTTTCGATCCCACTTAAAACCCGCTGGTTACGGGCCTGTAGACATGCTCTGTAGAAAGTCCGGCATTTTAAGAACAATGAAAAGGAAAAACACACGTTATTTTGTAATTAAAGTCCTAAGTTAGAATCAAAAGTATTGTTTAGTTTCTTAAAGCAATAATTTATATCCTATTTGCAAGATCCCACAAAATAAATATATACAAGTCCCCATATTCCTAGCGGCGCAGAATATAGATTTGTGAGGAGCATAAGTCAGTTTCCTCAGTGCGTATGAACTCAAAATATCGCTAGGTTTTTGCGATTATCATATTCCTGCTTTACGAAGCTCCATATCAAATTTGTTTACAGTCGAAATCTCAAACTTTCACTATCTTGAACTTTTTCTTTGGTCCCTTCCCAGTAACTTACCTAATAATTCCATTCGGTATCTCGTACCCCGCTGTCTTGAACTTTTACTGAATGTCGAACGAAGCTAATAAGGCATTCTTATAAAAATCAAACCGACTAGAGTTGGCGCTAGAGATAGATAGAGTGAAGATTTTGAAAATCACATTTTGAAACAGTTCTCTGAAATATTGTTTGTAACAAGTTTTTAACGGTTTTGTTCTTTTTGTGACGATTAACTTTTTATTATAATAGAGATCGCTGGCATCGATATTGCGTGCGTCCACTCATCGTTGAATAGCTTCCTTGTGAGTTTTGATTCCACATTTCCTGAAGGTAGCAGTTATCTTAATTGCATTCATACAATGAAAACAAAATATCGAGTCGCTATTGAGGTCGTAGTGCGTCCATTTTAACTGGTTGTGTTTTTATAGGTAGCGCTATTTGGGAGAAAAATCTAACCCTTAATGGACTTTGACGAGCTGTAATTTTGGTTTCGACAAACAGGAAAACATAATGGTACTATTTATAATTGCATCAATACTCAAAAGTATTATTGTACGTGGATTTCACAGAAAAGAAATTTTACTGGCTGTTTTTAACCTTAAAACGACACGTATTGATGATCTATCTAATCACTCTCCATGTTTTGTGTCGTATGATAGCAGATCTCAATCGATCAGTCCAACTTAATTTCGGCATTCTCTTCAACTCTTCTTTGTATTCGCTTATCTTTTTCAGCGAAAGACTCAGATCGCCGATCTTAATATACTTAAAGTTCACTCCGTACAACTTCGATAAAGAGCGATTCAACGACAGCAACTCCTCTCCCTGTTTAAAGAGAATGCCTTCAGTGTTTTTGTGAAAACCTTTCGCAAGAAGCTCCATCTCTTCCATAATTTGATCGCAAAACTCTTTCAACTTCTTCTGTCTAGCCAACAAAACATCTGTAAAATTAAAAATATATGAATCGCCGAAAGACATCAGACGCGTTTTAGGCGTACCTAATGATGTCTTTATTCGGTAGCGAGATTTCTTTGCTTGACCTCTTCTGAAAAACTCCCACGCAATACCGATAAATAGACCCGACATTATCATAATGCCGAAGATCATGACAATCTGTTGATAGATCGGAGCATGGACATTGATAAGCGGCAAAAAGGTTTCGGGCATCAAGCGAAATCTGTTTTGATGCCTCTGAAATAATATCATTAGTAATCAATTATGTTAACTAGAAAATTAATCACCTTCTTCATCTTGACAATATTTTCATCGGTTAAATGCGGGTTATCCTGGATAAATCCTTCCATGCACGTTTTTAACAGTCTCATTTCACCAGTGAGTAGAGCTGCGGAAATGGAAAATATACGTTCCTTACCTTTATAGACCGAGAACTCACCGCCGAATTCACTCTCCACAGAGGGATATGTTTTCGCGATATTGACGCCAGTGGATGACAATTTTGAGTTGAAGGCTTCCAAGGAGAATTGATCGATTAAAGCATACCTCGTTCTGCCACTCTGTAGAGCATCAAACAAATCTTCGTAGGAATTGTACTTTGCTGGAGAACAATATGGTGGTATGACAATTAATGTCATAAAAACCATTTACCATTGCTGATGTTCATGCGAGTTGCCGCCCATTTTCTTTCCGTTGAGTTGGTCCTAACTGAAATCTAAATGCAAAAATTTGAAAGATTTAAAATGAAAATAGTTAAGGTCTGAAGCCTTACCTCGTCTCTTGGATATACTGACTGATGTTTATTTATACGGACCAACAAGAGGGAGGAATTGACGTTTCCGACGCAAATGCATAGGAGAGACAAACCAAGAAATATCCAGCAAAGGAAAATCGTTTTACCGTGAAATGTTTTTGGAACTTTATCGCCGTAACTGAGTTTGAGAAATATATGTGAATGTTGAGCAACATCATCCGCTTATACATCTGACTTACCCGACTGTGGTGCTCGTTAATACAGCCATATAAACTGCCTCAAACATGCCACATAACGTGTAAAAACTGGTCCTTTCCTCTACATTCATTGGCTCCTTCGTATCGACAATAAGTGTAATATAATTGTGAAACAGGAAAAAAAGAGTGTCAATACTTACCAAGAAAAAAAAAACAGTTCCAAACAAACAGCTGACGATGACATACAACAGAAACAGTTGAATTGACGTCATTATGTTGCGAGTAATTGACTGCTCATTTCGAGTGATTAGTTCTTCGGGCGACTCGTTAGCGCTGATTAGAACAAAACCAGGTGATTGCAGCGTATTTACAAACGCACCATTGTGCAATATCACATTTGGATTCCGGTAAGGAAGGTACACTTCGCTATCATTGCTCTTTCGAGTTAAAGATAAAAGGTGTTGTTCGGTGGTAACATCGGCTTTTTTGTATATGAAATGTACAACGTTTTTGAAGGAAGTGCATCTCCCGGAGCAGTGAGATATAGCCCGCTCAGTTGTACCTAACATCAAACCTTCTGGTGAGCTTTCCTTCGAAGGTACGACAAACGGATCAATGTATATGTAGTTGATTGCGACTTCAGGATGGAAATACCGACATGTTTCTAAATGAAAAATCCATGTGATATCTACGAAAAAGTCTTTTTTTCTTGCAAATTCGACTGCGCTTGCATTGGTTAACCTAGCATTATATTCGGATTAAGATTGAAAATTAGCTCATGATGGTGAATGTATATTTAAATTGAGATTGAGTAAACATCAATGATCGAGGAAGATGCCACCGCCATTCCATGAAAGTTAATGGGATCACCGTTTGAGTCTGTTGAATGCTACTGCGACGATATGCTATCATGAGTCCTCTTGTGGAACAAACTTTGGATAAATACAGTGAAAACAAGTGGAATTTTTGCAATTACTTTACTAGATTTGATCAACCAACTTTTCAAAATAATCATGGGAAATTAACTTAAACATGTAAGTTTCGAAAAAAATTATTTATTTTACTTCGAATTGCAAGGGGAATTGTTCGAATTAATGAAACCCCACTGTATATTAATATTTTACCAAATTTTACACTTTTGCCGTATCCACCATCGCCGGCAGATGTATAGGCTGCAATCTTTAACGCATACAGCGAGTAAACATTTAAATCGACGAGGTGGTGATTTGTTGCTAAACTCGCGGTGCGAAAAAACTTCCAACTTTCCGTCACAAAATTTGAACCGTATCTCAGTCGCTTATATGCAATTACGTAACCGCCTGGAGTACCTAACCAACTGCTGTTAAAAATGGCGGACCAAGTCACTGTAGTAGCCTGGGGGAATTCATAGCTAGTTGCGGACACATTTTCCGGCGTCCCGGCTGGTTCTACATACGATAATAATTTGGGAGAATAATACCAATGCGACACAGTTAATCACTTACTCCCTTCTGCAGTGGTACAAATAATCTCTTCTGATGGAATGCCTTCTCCATCGGCTGTCCACGCTGATATCGAGAATGTATAAGCTGCATGTGTAAGCAAGGGGTAAACGAGTGCGCTGGTACGCGAGTGTGCCCGCGTAAGACTTCTCGAAATAGTCGAGTTATCTTTGCGATAGTAAATAATGTAGCGAGACCGTGTACCCTGCAAGTAAAGGTCAGGAGCATGATCCCAGCAAAGTGTAACCGAGTTGTACGAATTCTCGCAGCAACGCTTGTTAATGACAGAAACGACGGGCGCTGAAATATAATGTCTGTGTTTCTTAAGTAGTACCGGGTTAAATAGCTATTTCATACTTCCTGTCATTGTTTTCACTGTAAACGATTGGTTGTTTGAACCTTTGTATTTTGTGTTGGCCGCGATCGTCAAGCTGTACACGGAATTCCCGAACAAGTCGTTAACAGTCAAATTTAGGGCATTGGAACTGGTGATAACAGTTTGCCTGATGCATATAATTTAATAGCCATTAACCGCGAACTTAAATAAAATATTTATAAGGGAAAAGCCTCAAGGTTAGCACTTACAGCGTTGTTTTTAGAGTTCCATTATAAAATGGATCAGAAGCACTTCTCCGTTTCCTTCTTACAGCTGTTGAGGATTTTATTTCGCCTAAAACGGTGTACCCTCTAAGTTTTCCCGGCAAATCTATGATGGGTTCCCAGGATGCTATAACTCGATTGACTTCAATATTTGAAAACACGACTTTCCGAGGTGTGTTGACTGGAGCTAAAATATTACCAAATTATTTACAAAAAATAACACATTATTAATTTTAACTGACTAGATAAAATTTTGCAAACTGGGTTTTGAAAACATTTTGAAAAGAAAATGTCAGAAATTCGCGAATGTTAAATTATTTATTTTTCTGATTAAAAAACGCAAATAGCACGCATACAACGTTTAAATCGGACACACCTAATTCGTCTGTTTCCATGGTTATTCTGTATTTGCTTTTCGGCCCTTCTCCATAAGCATTTTTCGCGTACACGCTAATATTGTATTTTACGTAAGCCACAAGACCAGTCACATTCCAAGACGTATATGGGTAACTGAGCAAAAATGACTTATATGAGTAACTGAGCAAAAATGACGTATAAGGGTAACTGATCAAAATTGATGTACATTGTTGACTGAGTAATAATGATGTATATGGACAAGCGAGAAAAAAATGATGTATATATGGTATGGGTAATTGAGCAAAAATCACATAGATGGGTAACTGAGGAAAAATGCATTGCACAAACACTATATAACTATAATTCCTCTGAAACATCTCATTTATATACGGAAAAACTTTGAAGATGATCAATCGAGTTTACTCACTCAATGCAGATATCAGCAAAAGATACTTCATTCTTCTCCACAAGTAAACACAGCTGACGCCCGTCGTCTCCACCCCATTTATCTGGTGGCAGGTCTGAACATTCGACAAACGCCCACATGGAACTAATGTTCCGAACGCTTACATTATAAGGGGTTGCCAGTGGTACTATAAATATCGTTTAAAGCAAACAAATTTGGATCTTTCAGATTTTTTCCTTATACCTTTACTTAATGTATTCACTGATATGCTCTCTGATGAATTACCACATCTGGATTCCGTGCACGCAGATACCCAACACATGTAAGTCGCATTTTCAATCAATCCCGACACTACTCCGTTCTGCGCAGTGGATGTTGACGTTGAAACATTTCCCGATGCGCCCGAACATGATAAATGGTATTCTGATATAACTTCGCTTCCTTCCCCTGTTAGCCAATTCAATTCAATTTCGTCGGAACTTAACGCTTTCCCTGTTATGTTTTGCAGCGGTTGGTTGGAAACTGAAACAAAATGAATGTAAAATGCCTAATTCTTCACACTTCAAATGCGCTGGATTATGGTAAATTATGCATATTTAAATGAGACTTGTGTCAGTCTGGACGCTCATAACTCGAAAGGAATTCGTATTAGGCATTAGAAGTATTATATTTTCTGATTCAGCATAACCACGCAAAGATTTTAAAAGTATAACAAAAAAGTTTTTAAAAATTTTTTAAATTGAAAGTTACTTTACAGTCAACCCTTTCAAAATAGTTTATAAATATATGTTGCTGAAAATGCTGAATGTCATGACGGGCTTAGTTTTCTGATAAAGATATAAATTGTAAGTTTATAGTGGTTAAGTTTGAAACTTAAGTTTCCAATAAAGGGTAGGAAGTTGAGTAGGTATTCCTTTGACAATTTCAATACAAAAAAATGTTTTTCCAAAGTCCCGTGAATATTACTCATGGATAAAAGAAGTTTTTAAATTTGATTGAAACACTTTCAATCAATGCTTTGATAAGAGGTGAGTAAAAAATATTATTGTTTTTAGCGCGCCACTTTGCGAAAAGTTTCTTACATTGCCCTTAATCTTACTTAGAAAACGGTCATTGCCCCGGGTAACGCCGTGGGTACTTCTGTTAGTCTTTCTTGTTAACATCTTCCTCTAATAAAAGTCCCTACTAAAATTCACACCCCTCTAATGATGGACGTATACAAGTTAAATCGTGACATTGTCAGTTTCAAGGCCGGCTTCCACTTCAATTGCTGTGGTCGTCGTACACAGCGCCCGAAAACGTTGACGTCGCTACATAGTCCGTGAAACAATCGTTTTAGACCACGAATATTTATTACGAATTTCCGGAATGACTCACACAAAATTCAAAGAATTGTTGCAAATGATTGGCGAAAGCTTTCTTTGAGACAACTGTCGTCGTGGATCCATAAGTCCCCCCTCCCGTAAGAAAGGTTGTGTGTAACCCAACTTCATTTCGTTATAGGCGATGCTTTTATTACTATAGGAAGTGGTTATCGCATGAGCCGAACTAGTGTAGGACGCATAGTAACAGCAACATGTAAAACATTTGCTTTTTATTCGGACGTATTTGTATTATTATTTTGAACACAAGAAATTATGAATGGTTAGATTTTGTCACGACGTTCAGCGAACAGGACGAAATCGCAAAAAAGTCAAAATGATTTGGCTCAAGAGCGCTTGAAAATTATTGCGCAATCCTGAGTGCTGTGCCGCGCGCCTAGTTCTGCGACCAACGCGATTGAAGTGGAACACAACTTTTAGGCAATATAATAATTCCTTTGCCTTTAGATTTGAGGTTTTCGTTACCTTCGTTAGTTAAAGCTATAATATTGATGTAGGAGTATTTTTTTCTTACGAATTAAGATAATACTGTGTAGAATATCTTACCAGGTTCAATGGACGTAATCAACAATAGAAAGATAATAACAGCTCTCAAACTTCCGCATATCTGAAATTCATAGAAACATACAATTATATGAATTCACAAAGCTTCAATTTTAGATCTGCTTGTATTTTAATTTACATCGACGATCTTTCAAACGCCTCCATATTCTCAACCTGATTATCTTCTCAGACGACGCTAAACATTTTTCTCATAAAAGCCTAAACACTCTATTAGATACAGTGCTATCATTAAACTATGCTAAATCCGTAATGTTTGCCGACGATACCAACCGAATGTTTGCCGACGATACCAACCGAATTTACTCAAACTTTTCAAAATAATAACCGTGATTTAACTACTATTGGAGAAAGGCTAACAAACATGTCGCATGTAAAACTAAATATATAATTTTTCACAACTCAAACTTATAAGCTGGTACAGAAATTTAAGCCTCGGTTTCATGATCTCAAAACTCATTGTTCAGTAATCGAGACAGTTTTCTTCATTGCAGGAAAATATCTCGAGGAAGCTTTAAATGAACGAATGAAACGAGAATTTATTTCACTAATCACCACTCACCATCCTGTAGCTTTCGATCGAATTAATCCACATCCGCGAATTAATTTTTGAAATATTAATGGCGCGATTGAATATTTCAATTTTAACGAATCGAATTTTCAGACCACAGTTACGCTAACGTGGTTTCAAGAAACAGTTAATAAACGGCGAATGTCGAACCCAATCCTTTGCAAAGATATGTCTATTGCAGCATTAATAAATAACCCTGTTTTTGATGTCAAGGGGACAAAGATTTCGAAATTGATTCAAGTTAAAACGCGAGACACAAAGTGTTTAAATATATTTTTAAAAAATAAAACCGCCACATCAATAAATTAGTTCTATAAATACTTAAAAGCAGCTCTTCAATGTTCAATTCTTAATCGAAAAAATAAAACAGTAAAAATAGATTCGGTAAAAAAATATGAATAGCATAAAATTTAAGAAAATAGAAAGAGACCACAAAATAACTAAATAATAAATCTTCGCGTAAAGTATATTAATATTTTTATAAAATAATTTATTTATACAATAAATTTTCTTTCATTTGCTCGTACAACATCTGTAAAGTCGATTCCATATCTATGTTTTAAATCCTGTTGAAATTCTTCCTTCAGTAGCCGAAGGCAACTATGAAAAACAAGTATGAAATGATTGGTCACACGAAGAGGGGAAATCTTACTCTCTGTAAAGGGCGTCGGTTCTGTATTTTGAGATATCAAGAGAAGGTGAATGAGACATATGAATAACGAAAGTTTCCGTGGCGACAAAAAACCTGTAACTGAAAAAAAAACACACAAGGTTTTAAACCGACATTACAATCGAATACAAGTGACATTCAACTAACATTACAATCGAATACAAGTGACATTCTGTAATAGGAAGCTACTTTATACCCCGCTGCATACAGTTCCATAATGTGAGATACTTTGTTCCATCCGAATCCGACAAACCGATTATCGTAAAGTGGTAAATCTTTGGTCGCCGCTAAAACGTACGGTTCAAAATCCGGCTGCCATTGAACCTGCCAAGAAAGTCAAAAGGTGAATATACTCTAGCATATCGGTACAAAAAGGGTCAGTTTAGGTTCTTAACTTCGACACGATAGTCGATTTGCGATTTTTGCATTAAAAAAAGTAAACAGGTACCAAAAATATTTAACTGTTATTTAAAAATTAATTACTTCGTATATTTTCGTTGCTTTCCTCCACTTATCGAAATCTGTTGGTAAATGACCTAGTGGCCAAACATCTGATCTAAAAACAGAGCGAAAGTAGATAACACCACAGTGATATAAAAATGTTGACGTTTGAACCTGAATGTTTGGACTTCGCCAGAATCCAGCATGTTCAACAAATTATATTTCGTCTCAGGAAATTCGAACTTGTATTGATGAGTTTCAAACGCAGGTACAATGACGACCTGTTAAAAGACATTGGAAATGCTACTTTCTGCCGAAATCCCAATATAGTAATCTGTATAGTGATAGACTTAGTAAAAACAGACACAAAACAAATTCAAGATAAGAAATGGCATACTTTCTTTTTCAAATTTGAACTCTTCACCAGTCCACTAAAATCCAAATGGGTTAAAGATGGATTAATAATTTACATATTGCAAATGTGCACTGTACACCTGGTAGTCATAACAACAAAAGGCTCAAACATATTATTAGATTTGCAAAGGTATACACAAGTCAAGTGACATTCATTGAAACATATAAATATCGATATAAAAACGCACAACTTCTAGTGTAAATCATCACTTTAGGGCTTATAAAATTTATTTAAAAACCTCTCATAAGAGCGCCATCATTCTCTGTTAAGTGCAAACACCAATTTTATTAATGTCTTTACCTTAAATATTCGTGCAGATGAACATCCGGTAGAAAATCAATGTCACTTAAAAACACATGTTCGGTGTTCACTTGGTTCAGTGCCACATTTCGTAAGTGGTTGACGGGATAAAAATCCTGAAAGCGTTAAAGATATCCAGAAAATGATTTGAAACTCTATCTACTTTGTATGTTTTATCTTAGGGGATGTTTGCTTGATCTCCTGTATATATAAGGCGAAATTTCAAAAAAAGACTAACTACTCCAGTCTGTAACTTTTACGGCCCAAGCTTGAAATATCCCGTTACTGTTAAGTTTTACTCTTGTTTCAAAATAAGTTAAGTTGAGCAAAATTATATAGAAATTGGAAAAATACAACAAAACAACGCTCCTCACTCCATCCTTATAAACAACGTGTAGGCCTATGTTCCGTCGAAGATTAAGTGCAGACTTTTCAACGAAACGAGAGAATTGCTGCAATTCTGCATCAGTCACATACAAAGCAATTGACATGGGGCCTGCAAAGAAACCAAAAATGTTAGATAATCTTACATTATATGGTAGTCACTAAAAAGATAGCGGTTGCAAAAAACACATCACCTTGCCAATGTTTAGCAAGTGTATCTAAAATCTGGGCCCGATCCATAGACAAATGTGTTGACAAAGTGACGTCATGAGATTCAGCCACATAATCATAGTCCAAGTAATACAAGTGACTACGTCTCGTCAACTTTCTCTCCAAACGAAACTCAAAACACTGATCCTGGGTGGCAAGGTTGTCTTTACTCGTAATCATATCTTCGCTAGCAATATGGCAACCAAAAACATTTGTTCTGTAATAAAAAATGATGCAGTGCCATGAGAATACAAAGAATTTTATTTCTTTTTATAAATACAGACATTACATTTTGTATTCTTTGTAACATTTGAATAAAAACATTGGCACGAAAGCTCTAAACATTTAATGATTTTAATAGCCTCAATAGGAATTATACTTTAACGAATTCCCGTCATATCTGACAATGGAAAGGTACATATTTCTGAAGTATTCCCCGTGCTTATGGTTCACGCTTTGCTTTTTCGGTGAATTCCAATGTACAACCTTGAGATTTGAGATTTCTTTATAGCAGGTTTCACTCTGAGAGTTATCACTAAGCTGAATATTCCAATAGCAGGGTAGTGTGTAGACCAGTTTCGGATTATCTTTGATTGCAGCATTGATAACATCTTGGTCGGCAAGCACTGTAGAAAGGAGGTTCAACAACTGTTTCTCTGCGGTTAATCGCCATAATGTGGGCCATTGGATTTCGCGTAATCTCTTCAGATGTAGCAACATGACGCCCGTATTAAACCCCCGTCCCTATCATTGTGGCAAACATTCATATCGTGCATTCGATTTAGAAAATCTAGTTTGATTCATGGAAATTTATATAGTTGCAATCATGTCATGAATATTATTTGCATCATGAATATTATTTATTTGTTATTTAGTTGAAATTAAATTTCTTATAAAAATAGATATATTCGAATGTTTTGAATAAATTGGATAGTTAAATTAAAAAGACATTTTGTTAATATATAAGGAATTAACAAGCTTACTAGAATATACATCTCCTTTCAGTTAACAGTTAAAATTAGCAAGCATTTAAGTAGTTAAAAAGTTAATTACTAAGGCAGGCCAGTGTAGATATTCCTTCCACAACTTCCCGGTATACCATTCACTCTGGTTCTCTACTAAACCAATTGCCTGGGGGAAAAATGAAATCACTTTAAAAAACAATTTTACAAATTTCTGTGTGAGATATAGTTTGATGTGGGTTTAAATCTGAAGTTTCTTGGTTGGCAATCAAGCTCTAGCACTTCACTGGAGTAAGGAAACAATATGACACTCAATTCTACCTGTTCCTGGGTAAAACGATCAAATAAACTCCACAGCTGTGCGACATCAGTGAGGAAAAACACATCTGTATCCAAAACAATAACCTAAAACACACACATCCCTCAAACACCTTCCTTCAAGATACAAATCCAGCACATTACTTGGTTTAACACGGATGGTAAAGCTTGCGTTAAGGTCAGTTTCATGAGACCATAAACTCCAGAGTAATGTTTATTTGGAATCCATTCAACTTCTGTCTAAAGTGATGAGAAAATATTTTTACAAAATGACACAATGTTAACTTTAACAAAATAAACCCAACCTTTAATTTTTCGGCATCATAAAAACTGATCCCAACTAAACATATAATAGCAAATATATATAAAAACGTCAATTATAATAATTTTATTGGAATTTATTATGCAAATTGATAAGCTAAGTGAAACTGGGTATCCTTAGAAAATGTGAATTAAAAGGGTGGATACATAACAACATCGTGGTCACAATATTAGTATATATTAAATGGTTTATGTTTAACACACCTTTCTGAAGTTGCCAGGTTCTAAATAACACTTCCAACACATACTGACTAGTTTCATCGGAGATAAAATGAAAATGGAGAGGGTGTTGACGGTGGAATAGTATTGATTTAATCAGTGTGACGACACGTCTGACCTCACTGTAACCAGCGCAAACAATAGCGATATGAATTACCTGGAAAACAAAGAAAGAAAATATTCTAATTCTAATCATTCTAGATACAATAACAATGAAAATGTGGTCATATTTAAAAGAAATAAAGAAAATTGAAAAAGTTGGTATCACCATCAAGTGATTTTACGACTGATTTAGTATTTTTATATAGCAACATGGCTGCTACAGTTTCGGCCGGAATACCATACACACAAAGAATGTTTTCCATTTTACCCCTGCGAATAGAATCAAAGAAGACATGCTTGTAGATCATTAGAATTGACACCTTCTATTAGTCTACGGACTGTTAATATTTGGCCAATTGTTGACCCTCTTGAATTGTTAGTGTGAAGTGTTATACCTCTGTAATTTTTTGTAAGGCCCAAGTCTCCTTTTTTGAAGAATGGGAGCAAGTAGACCTGTGGATTTCCTCTTTGTTATATACAGAGTTGCATAGAGTGTAAGCAGATTGTTGTTCATGTTTCAGGAGGTATGTTATCTAGGCCTGTCGCTTTTCTATTGTTGGTCTTTTTTAAAACTTCGCCAAGTTCGTCATGTGTAAAGTAACCAAGTTTTATATTTAGAGGGTATCAACAGTCATTCCAGCGTGACTCACGTGACATTTGGTGAAAATATCATTAATAAATGTCTAATTATTACTCATGTAGGAAAAAGATGGGGAATTGAGTTTGGCAGTCTGAAAGTAAATACCATAGAGATTTAAAAAAGTTATAAACTATTTGACTATTTAAAGTTATATTTGAACTTTATGAATTCCTAGCGCTTCTTTTCTCTCGAGAATGTCTCCTTTCTTTACGACTTTTCGAACGAGAAAGAAGCGCTGGAAACAAGGTTGACCAGGACTCTTTAATTTCAAAGATCAAAGAAAGCAACGACAGGAAGGTAGGGAGAATCAGAAAAACTTTGTAGTAAATACGGTAAATAATATACTTGCAAAAAATATGTGTCTGTTGTTCTTTTTCTTCCACGCGCCATGACTCTTGTTCAGTAGAAATATCAACAAAATGTGTATAACTTAACTTTACTCGCAAAGCACTTTTAAACAGATCACAACAAACTAATTTTTTCATTCGTTGCATAGCAAATGTCGTTTATGCGGGAATACATTGACATAAAAGTTTTTAGGTGCGTGGTCAATCGCGCGCCACATTCGATTATTTTTTTCTGAGACGCGCCATCGGTAATTTTGTTAAAACCTAGCTGTCTTCATGTTTATTTTCTTCAGAGTATACTGCATGTTTATTGGTTTTGTGAAAATGTATTTTTTGTTGTAAACAAAACTGAATGTTTTGTTGTGATTTGATCTTTTTTTTTCCTCCATCGAATACAGCATAGTTCTTTTGCCTTCTCTATGTTGAATGGAACTTTTAAACAACCTGTAGCATCGCGTGTAAACATGTCTGTCGGTTTTCTTCCTTTTTTCTATGATTGACGTCAAACTTTTTGAAACGGTTAATTGGTAACGTTAAATTTCGTTAAACAAACTAAATTTCTTAATAGAGCTACACATTGATATATTTAAAGAACGGTGAATCGATTATAATTTGAAACGAAAAAACATATTTAAACCCGCCCAATCAACAACCATTCAAAACATGATGAGTACTTACTTGTTCAGATTTACTGAAGGGTATTATCTAGATATATATTAAATATTATGATGGGGATACAAGATTTCCCCGCGTTATAGATGCAAGCATATTGTCTCAATCACTCGTTTTTCAAAACTAAAATGCTGTGAACAGTAAAGGCAACAATAACAAACTTCGCAGTATTTTCATGATCACAGGTCAGTGTTGAAAGGCATGTCTATCAAGAGAGGTGGATAAACAACATATGATTTAAACAGATTGACACATTTTCTTTTTAATTAATACTCTCTGGTTTCAGTGATAAAGTTAAAAAAAAAATTCACTGCAACATTTTGAATTTGGGCGCCGATTAGTGCTTTGATATTTGACCTGTATTACCCCCAGCATGTGTTAGCTTATGTTACAGACTGTATGTAGGAGTCAAAAACCAGAAGAAAAAAATGCATGCCCATAAGTAATTGAAGAAATAAATGTTCAAATTTAATATTCTTCTATTTTAAACGCCCCACAAACCTGACAGTTAGGTATGTTGCGGTCCATATATTGCGATGTTGTTTTTCTCTTTTTAAGTTCGTCAACCTGTTGTTGCAAATACATCACCTCCATTTGCAAGAATTTAATCTGCTCATCTCTCTTTATTGTGACTGAAGGAAGTAACGCTTGTGTATTATCGGTGTGGCCAAAATTGAGCATTCGATTCGGTCTTATCACATCTTTATTTTCTATAAAGGTATTTATTAAATAAAAATTATATTCAATTTTATATAAAATTTATATTCGTGTAACACTCAGGACAAGTGAAAACAGTGAATTGTAAGAAGCACTGAAGTGAAGAGAAAGTTTGTCAAAGACTGACATTTCTACGTATGACCTATAGATCATCTTTAGACTATATCTTCATCAAGCTAACCCAAACGTTATTGACAAAATCATCATTAGCAATTTTGGAGAAGAGGTTTACTACTGTATTCAATTCAATAATTTTCGTCTTTTGCAAACTTGAATACTTTATTCCAGTTCATTTCAAAATCTTCTGCTAACTGTTTTTCCATCGCTTGTAGCCACGAAAGACGAAATACATTGAAGCAATTTGATTTAAAAAATATATAATTAACAATATTGTAATATTATACATAATAATATACGGAATGTAAATTTAATTTACGCACTTACATTTGATAATAAATAAAACGAACAAAAAAGAACGCCTATCCCATCAAATTCACTTACGCCTTTTCCTGCTTGGAAGTTGAATGTCAGGCTCCACCAGACTAGAATTCCAAATTATAAGAACAATAGAGCATGAGAGGGATACGAATACCAGAAAAGAAAGTATTCTGTTTAAACGAACACGTCTATTCAGCATAATCATTCATCGTCAAGTGAAATCTTCAATAAACAAAGAATCCAAGTGAAATATATTTGTTCTTTACATTCTTTTTTTTTATAATGCCATTTGTGCTAAAAATAAACATGATTGTTTCAACAATTACTTTTAAAAATTTGAAACAAATAATAATAATAATAATGAATGCCAGCAAATCTAAATGCACCCATTTAATTTGCTAAAATACATAACTCAATATGTCAATAACATCATTCCCCTCTCTTTCTTGTAAAATATTTAAAAATCTGATGGTTGAAACGCAATACAACATTTTAAACTATTAAATTATCAATTTATCACAGTGGAAATATAACAAAGAGATAATAATTTAAAATTTACCATATTCATATTTAAAAGAAAATTTACGAACTTAAAATACAAAAACTAATTTAAAATGTGTTGACATTACTCCCAACTTTTATGACGCATACATGTTAATCGTGTAAAAGAAATGGCTTGATAAAATGTCTCAGAGAATATTACACTAATCCAGAGACAGCCCATTCACTGTCTAGAATAAAACAAAAACTATAGTGTAATTGAAAGAACAATGATGTTATAGAAATTACCTGAATTAAAGAAAAAAATAAAAATAAAACAAGAACCACCACTCAATCTCCCATTTCATACATTAGAAAAAATATATCTTAATAGACTTTGAAAAACAAACAGTGTCACTTGAAAGGTTCTAATCCATGTCACGAAAGGATCTTTTCTGAAAATGTAATCTCTGATTACCGATTGGTAGTGAGTTGCTAATCTTCATTCAAAGCAAATCATAAAGAACATTTTTCACACATCCATTCAATGAACACAGTTAGTAAGTTGAGCACACAACCTAAGTACCTACCACAATGTTTATAGTTGTTTCCATATCAAATAAATATAAAACACAGCATTCTACTGTTATGTGTTATATATTTAATATATATAAAATATTATATATATATATAATATAATATTATACTGAAAACAAGTAAAATAAGTAAAACTTTTAGTAAGTCAAAAGATAAAGTAAAAATTTCAAATTGTAAGAACAATTTTAAAACCAAAGCTGTCTTTATTGACTGTGTATATAAATACAAAAAATACCTTTTCAAGATTGACACAAAAACACAAGCAAAAATCAATAAAATGAAAAAAAATGTCACTCCACTTTCCTTATTTTGGCTGGCGTTGCTTCTAAATCTTCAATGATGAACCAATCATGTTTCAAAGCTCCATCAATGCCAATACGTTCCTTCACAGAAACAGTAAGTAAACCTTTCACTAAAGATTTCGCATTTGCTGACACAAAAGACCAGCTTTTATGGTGAAACTCAAATTTCCCTTCTTTGATCTGCTTTTCCACTGGCACTGCGGCACATTCACCGAATGGGGGATAACCGGCAAGCATAATATATAATATACAACCCAAAGACCAAAGATCAACAGCACCAGTGTAGCCATGGGTCAAGGTTAAAATCTCTGGTGCAATATAGTTTGGTGTGCCAACCAAAGTGTGCATGAATGAGTCTTCCGACACAAATCGACTCAAACCAAAATCTGTGATCTTTAAATCACATGTATTAATGTCGCTCGTTGTCATTAAAACATTTTCAGGCTTCAGGTCTCTGTGAATGATGTTATTCCCATGCAAGAACTGCAATCCTTGTAATAAACCATTAAACAACTTCTTGCATGTCCCTTCGGCTATGGCACCATTTTTGTGAATAAACTCAAACAGGTCTCCTCCACCAACGTATTCCAACACCAAGAATACCACGTTATCAGTCTGAAAAACGTCCTGCAGAAAGACAACATTTTTATGCATTTTATTTCGTAAAATGTTCCCTTCGTATGCATAATCCTGCGTATGAATACTGCCAGACAATTTTTTCTTTATGATTTTCACGGCAATATTTTCGTTATTTTCGATTAAATACCCACGTTTCACAATACCGTATGCCCCATCACCTAAAATCACATTACTTTCCAGAATATATTTTTTGTGGAAGTCAGGAGGAATCTCTTCAGGATCCACTAATAAATCTATGAATAAAAATGCTTTATTACTAGCAATGGCAACTGATATTTTGTTTCCGGAAACCAGGGGCACTTTCTTATCTTGACCAACTTTTCTCCCATCAATAAAGGTGCCACATGAGCTAATGTCAGTCAACAATACAGCATAGCCAGTGCTTGATTTGGCGTCCAACTTTCTTTGAATTTTAAAATGCACTTTTGACAAATTCAAATAAAATTTACTGATTTTATCTTTATTAAAGACATAGGAGCAATTGGGTGCACGTCCGAATGTATGTACGCCAAAACCTTTCAAGTCATACGCATGGTACAACTCTTCTTTGATAGGGTACAATGCCCCCCAAGCAACCTCCATCTCATTATCACAAGTACTGACATCCGTATCCTCCGATACCTCGGGATTGGTGCTAGATTGCGACCCTTTTGAATTGCTGGACGATGAAGTACCTAAATTGTCAGAATTTGACGTGCTATCTGATGGCAATGTGGTAGGTGACGCACTAGTACTAGCGGAATGTGTGCATTGCGAGCTTTCTAACGGCTTTTTAAACGGCATTTTTCTAAAATATTTTCAAACTATTTATATATACTTAAATATTTAAAACCATATTTATATATTATTATTTTAAGCTCAGATTTCAACAAAGAAAATACTGCATTTATTAGTCCTTGTGCAGTACACCTGGTTTACTTAGAATTTTTACAACTCACAATTTCTGCACAATAAGATTAAATGACACACTACTTTTAATGTGATAAATTTTCACGGGGATTAAATTTCGCGGTTGAGCTCATCAGATTTATTTTTGCGGATGAGCCATTTCCAAATATTTCGCGGGGACTTAATTCCTTAGTTTCGACGTTTTTTAATATTTTCTTAAACCGGCAAATTTGGCTCTCGATTCCTTTTCACAACAAAAAGCCATAATTATTATCGAAAAATCTCCAAAAAGTGAACTTTTAAAAGCGAAACCAAAACCAGATCATGACATCAAAACAATGTTTTTGAATGCCGCTGCCAAACTAGATCGAAACCAACCAGCTGGGCAAGCAAAGCCATGCAAAAAAGTTTCTATTGCAATCAATGAGTAGTTTATTTTGAAAGTAGAAAGATTTACATTTGCTTTGAACTTCTTCTCTAAAAAATTATAATTCTTGTATGAAGTAGTGACGATTTTGACTGGAATTTTCTCATAAAAATTTCACGGATCAGACATTTATTCAAAAATTTCGCGGGACAAATTTTTGCGGATGGCTACTTTCAGATTTTCGTGGGGACTTAATTTCGCAGATTACAACAAAATCCGCGAAATTTAATCCCCCGCAAAAATTTATCACATTAAAGTAGTCTACAAATATCAAATGATATATATTTCAATCAAAAAGTAGCTATATTATTTCGATCCAGCAAGTGAATATTTCTATAAAAAAACTTGCCATTATATATTATTTATATTTAATCTTGATGTTCAATAATAATTATAATTACAAGTATTTTGCAACAAAAAGATTGATACAATTTGGAACTACGTTACAAACCAAACCTATCCATTGCCATCAAAGAGAGGGAAACATGAACTAATGAAACCGGATAGAGGAGGAACCTCATCTCAGTTTGACAAAAAAAGTGAAGTGTGATCCATTCTTTCATCTATTTAAATACAAATGGTAAAGAATGAAATTGACACTAACGTAACGCACTAAAATATAAGTTAAATTTTTTATTATTATTAAGAAAAAGAATAAATATTAAATTCAGTACCAAGACATGTCATCTTTGCCTTCAAAATCACCCGTAAAAAATAAAACTATAGAAAATTGATAAATAATTTATTTACAACTACGTATTTAAAATTAAAGTTCGAGCAGTTGCTCTTGACATCTCAAATGCATTTGATAAAGTCTAGCATCTGGGTCTATTGCATAAACTAAAAGGTTATGGTTTAAAAGGTTAAAATTATCTCTTCCTTCCTTTCCCACCGTAAACTCAAGGTTATCCTTAGTGGTCATTCATCTTCCACTTTTTCCATCAATGCTGGTGTTCCCCAAGGATCAGTTCACGTACCAACCCTGTTTCTACTTTACACACACACATAAAAAATGAAAATTTTAATTTTCGCGCATACCCCCTTTGCGCGTAATAACTGTACTAATTTTCGTATTATTACAAATTAATAAAAATTAGTACAAATAAGGTATTTATGGTATATATTTGATCAATTTTTGAGTAACGTAAAACACATTCAGCAGAAGCTGGTTGGTTTCATTTATTACCAATCAATAAATGATAGCGGAAATTTCATTCACAGTTTTAATTCAGCATGAAAATTATTCCAATTCATGTTTTATGCTACGTACATGTTGACAACAAACTGTCATACACAAGCAGGTCAATAAGAAGGCTACGTAGAGTTTAAAACCTTTGGTCTTTGGAATTGCATTGCACTTTAGCACCTTCAATTTTCAAAAGAAAAACAACTCTGACCATCTGCCCGTCCCACAATGAGAGACTTATTGAGACTGACTTGACAATAATGATGTGTATATATACTGTTTCCTTCATGTTGACATTATTAAGTGACGTATTAATGTTGCAGTGTTGCCAAAAAATTTCTCAAACTTAAGATGGTCGGTCAACCACGATTATTTGAAATTGGTAAAATAATAATAGAAGTTTGTTCAACATCTGAATTGTTGACAATTTGAATGCTCTAATAACTGTATAAATATCATAAAGAAACTATAGGCAATCATTTTGTTGGTGAAAAGTTTGATTTTGAACATGGATTTGGTTGGACAGAGTTTTCAACAGATAATATTCCCCGTAATTATGTAGGTATTAATCATCTGATGGTATATTGAAGCAGATGCTTTTACAGCTGGATTCCTCACGACGCCAACCCCAATAAGAGGAAAAACAGTGATGAGTTAACCTACACAAGATACCAACTTTACATTTTAAACTCTGTGACAGCAGTGCAAAAAGGGCATGGTTTCTTATGTCAAAGATGTCACATAACCATAGCCACATCTTGTTAAATAATAATCAGATAATAATGGAATATGAGAACCTTTTCTAAACTTTCCAAACTGTGACACCAAAAATTTTCAACACAAAATAAACAACAATGATGATGTATAACAAAGTGTGTCAGTACCTTTCTTGTCACATTAGAGATGTATAAAGTTTTTTCTTCCCCCACCCTATTCAAGGCGCTCACCCATTCTGATACCGTTATTTTCATGGTAAAACCACCTTTCAATTTTTAACCCTGGCAATTCTAGAAAAAGTCCTTCATCATCGAGAAATAAACTGAGCATTTCCAAAGATGTGAAACTGAGCATTTCCAAAGATGTGACAAGATTCAAACCTTCTGAGATTCCAAGTCCAATACTGGGATACTACTAATTTTTATCTAAGTATCTAAGTGTTTATCTATAAACAGTTTATATATAAGATAACATATATAGTTTACAAAAGACTAAATTTGCAATAGAAATATATTTATACAGAAATAATTAGCATAAAGAAAATATATATTAACTTAATGGTTTGTCTTCTTCAGTAGGATTTGATGGCAAACCTTTCCAACGTCTTTCAGATTGTATACGATTTAAGTGTTTCTTGCAACGTCTGTAGTTTTCAAAAAATGCCTCGCAAGCGCTGTAATCATAGTTTGTTTTGGAAAGACATTTATAAGATGCCTCTGCTTCATTTTTGCAAAAGTGATTTGCCTCACTCATTCTTCGAGACATGACCTTGGATTTCAATTATTCCAATTCTCGCAATATATATATAATGGTTCCATGTATTATGTTTCTGCTGTATTAAACAGAGAGAGTTGATCAAAAAAATCAAGAAAAAAGAAAGTAAAGAAAAATCAAGAGGTAGTCAGTACAGAGGACAATCATACAAAATATATATCATACATCATAAAGTTGGTGCTATCCCAACATTGGGCAGCATTTATCATATTTAAGCCATTTGTGATAGGAGAATCAGTAGTTTACGAAACTTTCCAATACTCTTAGTTATTCTCCTCGGAGCTTTTATTTTTATTATTTAATGTTCTGTTTATGAAAAATAAATTCAAATTACAACTTATCCACAGTGACCTGTGATACACTCATTTTTCATAACTTTCTTTGTTTTTGTAGCGAGAATTAGAGAAGACACTGATCATTGATAATACCTGATATAACAAGGTCCTTCTGAAGTACAATATTGTGTACCTACAACTAAGAATATAATAGAATATATATAACATTATATAATATAATAATAATATAAAGAATATATAATAATTGTTTATTAAATAAAATTTACCGCAGTTTTCTTTTAGTTTGACAAGTTTTTACACACAGATCCAAAGTAGCTATTGTGAAAAATTGTTTCGACTTTGGTATATACATAATTATATATATAATTATACAAAAAAGTGTTAGATTTAGCTACAGATAGAACTTACATATAATATATTATATATATTGTATATTTTTCTAGCTATGCATGAATTATGATCTATTACCCTCAGTATTGAGCATAAATTATATACAATATATAAAAAAACATGCTTTTTATAGAATATACAGGAAAGAAAGTCACAGGTAACATAACAACATAAAATAATAAAAACCTAACTGTTAACCGTATTTCTGTAAAACATTTGCTTGATCATGCTGATTTAGGAAAATGTTTATGGTCGAAGACATGAGTTTGGCTATATGTGACGAATTAATCAAAAGTAAAAGATTATCCCCAAAAACATTATTATCAATTGATTGTGAATCATTATTATTAATAATGATAAATGATTAATCCTCGTTTTGTAATGAAACTGTCGCGGGAGGACGACCAAACCTATTTAAAAGCATAACACTGTTTAAACATTAATTCAGTCAGTATATAATTCAGATCTTAGGTAAGCGCCGGATTTTTATAAATAAAATCGTAGAGAAAACATCTATGGCGGATATGCACGCTTTTGTTGTCCCGCAGTTTGTACCCGCAATATTTGCCGGAGTCATTTTTTGAAAATTCACATGCTCCGCCACCCTAGTTATAGAATTATAGAAAAAATATTCTTGTAAAATGGCGCGAAAATTAATACGCGCGAAATTATACTAAATTTATGATGCGCAAAATTACATGCAAGACCCATTGCGCGAAAATTAGTACAAATAAGGTATATTTTAAAATGTCTAACGTTACTGACATAATTAACAGCAGCGAAGAAGACGAAAACAATAAGGTTAATAAAGCAGAAAGAGACGAAATAAAAGATAACGATGCATTTCATGCAAAACATTAGCATTTCATCTTGGATGGTATTTTCTTTTTCTTGGATATCTCTTTTGAAAAGGTCTTGTCATACAAAAACTTTTGAGCTATTATTTTTGTTAATATATTATTTATATAATATATGTATATACACTCTTTCTTTTTTCATAAGAACACACTTTATAAGAACATCGAGGCCGAAAACATCGACTTCGACACCGCGATGCATCACTTTTTTCGTAAGATAAGCTCCAAGTCCCATTTGTTTCATCTTTTTCTTAGAAGGTTGCATAGACGCCATTTTCACTTCGTAATGTATGTAACCTGGATGATAGAGATGATAATGATCTGAGTCGCTTAAGAAATAAATAATTTGTTTACATATTACATGTCTTTTGAACGTTTTTTTATTCTAAATTTTCAAAATATGTTTTCTATCATCCACGTATGAATGAAAAAGTAAATATTATTTTTTAAGAGCATCAAGCCTCGACCAAAAATAACTGGTTCTTATAAAAAAGAAAGAGTGTACACCTTTTTTATAAGCATAACGCTTATAAGCATAGGTACTTACGCTGAAACTCCTTAAAAAATTAGCATTTCATAAGCATATCCGAGGCTGGATAAAAGTAAGAAACTAAGAAAAAATTTCTTCAATGGAAAGTTTTGATTTTCTGGTTTCTATTTGCATCCTATGTTAAATGTAAATTGTGTGACATACGCAAAGAAAGATAGAAATAAGTAGTTATCTGGTCTGTTAAGGATTGACAGACTTAGGGAATGAAGTTGCTCCCTGCTGATACGAATCACTATATTTTGGAACTGAAAAAATAAGCATAACATGAGGCTCAAACCAGGAAAAAAATAAGCATATTGAGGCTGGGCTCAAAATACACTATGCTTATAAAAAAAGGTGTAATTACTGTATAATATGTATTCTGTCAATATTTCTTCCCACTTGAATTAATCTGCCTGTAAAATTTATTGTGTAGCTAGATACTTGTTGATCGCTCCTTCTACAGAGTCTACTTTACGAGGAGAAAGTTTCGCGTTTTCGCGTTTTTTGGTAATTTTCGCAAAAGTAAATCCTCGCAAAAAAAACTGACATGCGAATTCGCGAAAGTTTATCCCACGCGAAATGGCCTAGGAAGCCGATTCGCAAAAATTAAATTGAAGAAAAAACCTCAAATTTCATGTTTTTCACGTTTTTTCTTTCGACAAGACATGTATATCAGTCTAATAAATCATCATCTGCGAATTTTTTCTGCGCCACCGCTTTCAGCATATCACGAATGTCATGATTTGGTCGATTCTTCCTTGCTTTATTTATTTGTACAAGTTCCGGAAGCGCTTCCGTGATGAAAGATACAAGTATCTTCTCGTCATTAGGTTCTGTACAACGATCCTTATTCAATTGAAGGTAGCGTTCTGCAAGCTGTGTATGCCACCTTGGAGCAATGGTGTTCGTCGGTAATGGCGTGAAGACAGTTTAACATACATTGAAGCTCCTCTATCCAAGAAATATTTTGTTACCCTCGAAAGTTCTCGTGGTACATAATTTTCTTTTTAGAAGGAAAAATTTATGTTTGATGTAAACAAATCTCTGTTTTATTTGTCAAAATTCCAATGTTTAGAGAAAAAAAAAACTGCACAAAAAACGAAAATCGCGAAAGTTTATCCCACGCGAAATCAACTTTTCCAGTTGAACGCGACAGATTATTTTACGCGAAATAGATTTAATCGAGTGATTCGTGAAAGTAAATCCCTAAAATTTCGCGTTTTTTCTCTCGCGAAACTTTTTCCACGCGAAACTTTCTCCTCGTAAAGTATTTAAAGATGTTACTAAATGGTCTAAATCCCACAATCAGTTCTTGACCCAGGAAACAAATCATGAAACTCATAACACCACATTAAAGCACAAACTGAGAACTTCAAGGGAAGACCTCAAGAGAGCTTGCTTAAAGATAAACACCACTGCGCCACTGGACATTAAGACCAAACATGAGAGTACAATAACGCTTTAAGTAATATATAATACGACTGGAAAAGTGAGGCTAAAAATGTTTTTTCCAACAATCTATGTTATCTATGTATTATTATTCAATTCAAGATAATAATAATTTTTGTTTAGTTTTAGCTAGCTATATATACAAAAAGCAATTGAAAAATGGCTAACCAAAATTACTCACGTTTATTCTCAAACGCTGATGAAAGGCAATTTTTGCATGGAGACTGCCAACGCAAGTCAAACAGAATGTTGTGTATGGACCACAATTACTGCAATGATGATAATACAGTTTCCAATGTTAATTCCTAATTTCAGCCGGAGTTTTCCAGAAAAAATTCAATATTCCGATGGGGTTATTATACGGAAAGTGAAAAAATGCACCTCTGGATGTCTCTCCTACGCAAAATTCCACGCTTTTTATGAGAATGAAAAAAAATCCAAACAGCCTCTAATATTCGTAACCCTTAGTATGAGAGATTTGGCTCTATTTGGCTACCATTTGTGAGAAAAAATGTCTACAAACTGAGATTTGATCCAGACCTCCCATACAATATGTAGTATCCTTCCTTTTGTATCCTTTTGTAGGCTTTCGACACTTGATGATGTCAAGGTGGCCATCTTTTCGTTTGCCGTCTTTTGAGCGAAAATTTATAAGGAGCAGCTAGCAGTTCAATTTAGACATATTGACGAGACTGTTTGAGACAGCTCGTCTAAAAGCAGTATAGCCTATTAACTGCGGTTCGTCAGGTACTGTAAGTAGGTATCTGTCAAGTTGGGCTTTAAAACAGGGAACAGAACAGTTTGTGATTTCCCTAATGACTTTTGGTAACACGTTAAAGATTGAGGGACCCTTGAATGAAATGCTGTTATAACGCAATGACTTTAGTTTACATGATGACGATGTGCTTAACTTGATAATGCATTTTCGACCATGGCAGGTTTAGGCAGGAATTTTTGTTATGATTTTCTGAAAAGTACATGAAAGGTACATGTGTAAAGTTTAGGAATCGGGATGGTCTTTTTTCTGGGAAGGTGGCATTCACCCAAAACAGGAGGTAAAATCCAGGTGATTGAGATATTTTTCTGTAAAGAAAAATATTTTGTCACACCATTATAACCAACCACTGGTCAATATAATTTTATTGAATTGACCTTAGGTTGTCAGAAGCAGCATAAAGACATTAGTAGGAGTTGGTTTCCATGGAGATTCTAGCTTTCAGGGGGTAAAATTCTCCATTTTACGACCTATTTACCCCAAGTTTCACTGTTTCTTCCTTTATGTTTCTGTATCATCGTCTTTATAACAGAAAATGCTTTGTACAATGCAATATAAACTTACTGGAGTGCATTTAAGTTAATTTGGCTGATATTTAAGTCTGGTATTTACAGGTAATTAAACTATATTATCGTTTACGGGGTTAATGTCAGTTTTCTTCGATTTAAGTCAGGTATACCTTCTTGCTTTGCAGGGATCTTTACAATGAAGAGCTCACTGATATAGTTTTTAATTAAGCACTGTCATTTGTATATCAATAAACATCTCCATGTTCAGCATTAAGCATTGTTTCAGGGGGTAAAATTTTAAAATCAGTTTAATCCTGGATTAAAAGATCTTATTTTAAAAGAAGGAACTAGAAATTTGCGAACAGCAATTGATTAGAGAGGGGAACAAACAATAAATCGAGATGCAAAAACTAGTGGTAAGATTACTTTCATACTATTAAGTCTCTGCTTTATAAGCAGCAGTATCCCCAGAGATATCACTCGAACATCCTCTTACATAGGGTCCATCCATGAAGTACATAAGTAGTTATAGGGGAGGGGTCTAGGTCTATGCTTACAGCTATTGTTTAAATATGACGTAAAAATACGTACGTACTTTATGGGTGGCCCTCAAGAAAAGTTAAATTATATATACTTATTTTATTTTAGGTGGCATAAGAACCTTTGCTTCAAATGACAATACCGTTAAGAAATGGTGCCTAAATAGAGCCAAACAGTCAAAGAACACATTAAAGCTGAAAGATAAAGCTGAAACTTCATAAACATCATCAAATTACACCTGTCTCCGCCCATCGAAAATCTTGAAGTCAGATAAAGCTGTGTGTGAAGTTATGCGCGTCCTGACAGAGGAATACATCAACCATTTTGATATAATTATTGAGAAAAACGACCTGCTTAATCTCATTTCTGGCATACCACTCCAGAGTGGTGATGTTTTAAAGTGTTATGAAATTGGCAAGGACAAATACTAAACATTTGTTGAGAAACGCATACAAGAAAATTCAAAGCCCTTCATTGATCCCATCCAGTGCTGGAAAGGCTAAAGTAACAAAGAATGAGAAAACTGCAGTCATCGAGGTCAATCGCCATGCTATTGGAAAACTATTGACTATTTAAACAAAATTCGGGAAGAACATAGATTTTGAAGCCGCTCTTGCCTATCCACAAGTTTACCATTGTCTTTGTCGAATCCGGATTGCTCACAAAAAGTAACTCGGAAAGGTAAGGAGTCGCTTTCACAGTATCAAAAAGAGAATGATTTGGTAGTGGAGATGGATGCACAAGTCTTTGTTGTTGATTTTATTGCCCAAATTCGAGTAAGAACAACAGAGATCCCAGAAACGTATGAGCAGCTCACACTTAAAGTTTTACGATCAATACCGAAGGCTATCAATGTGTTGATCTGGTTTCCGACACTTATCGTTCAGTTAGCATCAAAGCAGCATAGAGAAACAAGAGAGGATGTGCTTCAAAGGTGTCTATAAAGTCAGCCAAATCCAAGATTCCACGTGAATTCTCATCCTTCATGCAGAACAATGAAAATAAAAGCTCCATTGATATAATTTTCGATTTTATTATTGAAAACAGGATTAGATATCTTCAGATTGTTGAAGCTGGCAAAATGCTTCTGTCAAGAGATGGTGATTGCCACGAGATCACTGTGTCTTCTGCAAGACGTCTAGACCATCTATCCAGCAACCAAGAAGAAGCTGATCCTAAGGTGATCTTACACACACTTGATGCACTGCAAGCTGATGGTCACTCAAAAGTACACCCAAGGTTGCCATCAAAAGACACCGACATCTTGGTACTTGCGATCGCATTGATTTTAACTCCTAACCGTGTCTTTTATGACTTATGGGGGGGGGGGGGGATAGAAAGTGTATCCGACTCGACAAATACAATGTTCCAAGTGATGAAAAAGAAGCCCTAATTGGATTCCATGCTGTAACAGGAAACGATTATACGTCAACATTTTTTGGAAAGAAAAAACAGAATTGTAAGACATTGGGACATTTCAGATGAGTTGGTAGTTGCTTTCGAAAAGTTTGTCTGCAAGTTGTACGGATGCAAAAGCGTCGAAGTAAACAAAGCACGGTATGAACTGTTTCAGAAGTATACAAAGGAGAACAAGATAATCGATTTATCACTGCTACCTCCATGTCGATCTACCCTTAAGCTCCATTTGAGTCGTTTGAGTAATTATGTTGCATGACTCTGGAAAGCATCTGTTTCTGCAAACCTTAACATCCCGACACCTTGTTAATACGGTTAGACATCAGAGTGCAATATTCAATGGGTCAATGACATTTTTCCAACAAATTACAAAGAACGTTTGACGTGTGAATGGAAACCAACTCCTACTAATGTCTTTATGGTGCTTCTGACAACCTAAGTTCAATTCAATAAAATTATATTGAACAGTGGTTGTTTATAATGGTGTGACAAAATAGATCTCAATCACCCGGATTTTTGAGAAAGACCATCCCGATTCCTAAACTTTAGACATGTACCTTTCAGAAAATCATAACAAAAATTCCTGCCTAAAAAGTTACCAAAATTGCAAAAATTACCCGGACTAATGTAGATTACCTCCCAAAAAGTTCCATTGGTTGAACATTGGGGAACTTCGTTTTCTGGCTCCAAAACCTTTTGGCGAAATAGGGTCATGTCATATATCAATTTTCAGCATTTTTTACGCTGATTAACTTTTCCAATGCAATCTATGTCTCAAACTAAACATAACGAGTAATAAAATCAAAAGAAAAAATCATTCAGAAATGCGTTTTTATTCTTGAGATATCAAAAATATTGTTATCATTTTCGTCTTCGTCAACCACTTTATCATCACCGTTGTCTTCTTCGACCATTGAGATTACCTGAGATATATAATAAAACATTCAAATCATTTTATTATTCATGGAACTGCATCCTTAAAGTCAATATTTTTGTCTTACTTACCCGTGCGCTTGAACAATCAACACCTCGGCACTCGCCGCATGTTGATGAACACCTACCACCTACTTTCTGCAAGAGCATGCTTTCGTTCCACAAGGATTCTTTGTACCAAGCTTTAAAGAGGAAAAAGACAGGTTCCATTAATTCCCTTTGAATAGATATTATTATTTAAGCCAGTTCAAAACTCTATGAAACCAAGGAATGCAGCTGCTAAAAAACATAAATGTTTTAGGATATATTACCTTTACATCTTATGACTTTAATCAGTGATTGAGATGTGCGCTTTCTTCATCTGTCATTACAGGAGCAAAAACATCGTCTTCAAATATTGTTAGTGTTCGACAATGTAACATTTAATTTTATCAAATGAAACATCAATATGTTGAAACCTAATATAATTAACCTCATTGATTACATTCCATCTTAATTGCAGTGCCGGCCAACTAGATATTCTTAATTAGTTATAATCTGCATCTGTGGCACTAATTACATAACATAATCACCTGCCTATATAAAGGCGCCTGAATCTGAGGAAATTCAGTATCACATTTGATGGCACAATATCGCAAGATTTCAATTCGAGAAGAAGAAAGAGGTATACTTGATCAGCAAAACGATTTTAAGATTTTGCATGCAAAGCCATGACCCTTTGTCACAGAGCCAAGGAATTTCATCACGTCATATGGAATCAGTGGTTGGGAAACAGTTAATACGAGAAAGTGAATTTTGTACATGCAATAATAGCAAACAAAGTCATCTTGAAAGATAGGTTGTTTAAAGTGGATCACATAAAAAAATAAAGAATTTTTGGAAAAATCATAATTGAGATTACAAAACAGATTTCTTATCGATAAAAAGATGGCGAACTTACTTTATTTTGCTATTTTAAGCATTTTATGTTATTCGCATATTTATTAGGTAACGTAGAGAATATTTCTAATATCTAGGTCTTATAGGAGAATGCATGTGTAAAAAGAGCTTTAATAGGCGCTCTAGTTTACTGTGCCAACCGAGTTCATATTTGGTGTATAACGACGTTATATATGTTAAGATGTTTAAATTCTAACGTTTTTGATCGTTGATAACAAAAACACAATGAATCAAGAATGACTGATCCGTTTTAGCTGATGGCAATGTTCTTTTACACCTACACGAATTGAATAAAGTATACTCATAAATCATTTTAAGGTAAGTTGCAAGCAATTTTCAATTCTTTGAGAACGCATTATCACTTCAAGCTAGTTTTACTTTATTCACTGGTTAATATATATGTATAAGCCTGTAAAATTTCAAATGTTCAAAGCAAAAAAGAAATATTGCGTTTGACTGAGTGAACTTTGCTGTTTTTGTTGATTTTAAACAATTTTACAAAAATATTACGTACAATTTTTTTTTTTTTATAGTTTCAATGATTAATCTAAAAAATTAAATAATTTTAATCAGATATACATTTTTCTTGTGAAACAACCTTAACGAATTAAAGGACTGTTAAAAATGCCATGCGGATGTGGCACATTTAACAAATATCCCACGTCCCACTTAGTGAAAGTCCCACTTATCGGGAGTATACTGTATATAATTTGATCAATTAAAAGGTTTTTGAGAAATTTCTTCCGCGAAATTATCTAGGTTTTACGCAGCTTGCAGATTGGCGTGTGCGATAACTGTAACGTACGTATATTTATACAAAAAAAAAAAAAAATACTTGTAATCGTTAGTAACACTATCCCGCCTGAGCATTGAAGGATTTCAATGAATTTATTCAATTTATTTGATTAATAGCAATTATTCGTCTTACAAACTTAGAAATATATTCTTGCGTAATATAAAGATAAGCACGGAAGCATTTTATGTGTGGTGGCGTTCTTGTTGCTTATTAGGGAGATTAAGAAACAAATCTACAACGGGGACGGCAACGGCGAAAATCGAAAACGAGACATCTTGTGTTCCGGTTGACGTTTTCTTATAAAATAGGGAGATTAAGAAACAAATCTACAACGGGGAAGGCAACGGCAAAAATCGAAAACGAGACATCTTGTGTTCCGGTTGACGTTTTCTTATAAGATAGGGAGATTAGGAAACAAATCTACAACGGGGACGGCAACGGCGAAAATCGAAAACAAGACGTCTTGTGTTCCGGTTGACGTTTTCTTATAAGATAGGGAGATTAAGAAACAAATCTACAACGGGGACGGCAACGGCGAAAATCGAAAACGAGACATCTTGTGTTCCGGTTGACGTTTTCTTATAAGATAGGGAGATTAAGAAACAAATCTACAACGGGGACGGCAACGGCGAAAATCGAAAACAAGACGTCTTGTGTTCCGGTTGACGTTTTCTTATAAAATAGTTAAGTTACAAAAACAACAACAAAACAATTCTTGCCGTTACATTACGCGCGTTGCAGTCGCCGTCTCAGGTTTTATATCTTAATCTCCCTAATATTATTGTAACTCTTTGCGTAGCTTAGGAGAAGGGTGGTAAAATGGTTTGCTACAAGCAGGACTATACGTTCTAAGGAACAAAACTAACAAAACTATTATTTAAAAATGTTTTCATTTATTTGATGTTATATTAATCCCTTCTCAGTTTTTAAGTAAAAATATCACGCAGTGTAATGTTTATAAAGACAAAAAAAAGACAAATATTACGTGGTTGGTGTGATGGAACCTTTTCCTTTTGAATTTTTGTAAGAATAACCGCTCAAACCTTAGGCCCTTCTACAAAGAGTTAAATTCCCTCATTGTAGCTCTCAGTTAAAAGCAGCGGGTGCATCACCTCATACCGGCACATTTTGTGTCCTACGTAACTTAAACAATGAATCTAATGGAAAGGTGAAGAGAGAAACAAAATATGAAAATTGCTTATAAATCATTAAAATTGTAATGACGTCATCAATCGATGTGGATAATTGTGCAAAAAGTTAAACAATTTGTCAAATTGATTCTCCATCTTACGAAAATTTAATATTAATTTCCAGAATTTCATGCGTGTATTTTTATAGTTTTACTGCTGCATGTTTTTAAATCTTTTTAATTTCCAAGGCAATATTTATTATTGTATTGTATTTACTTGTGTGCTTATATTTATTCCACAGTATTTTTTTATTATACTATTAATTTTACAATTAACAAATATATATATATCACCCGCACATTATTGCGATCACGGAAAACTTCAATTAATGGTTAAGAAATTTAAAAACATGGAGTTGAGCAGGTGTCGAGAGCGGCTTTATTTATTTATTCATTTCCTTTTACTTTTTACAGTAACCACAACCTACTAAATACTACCATAGTCTATAGAAATAATTATAGACTATAGACTATGATACTACAAACTATATGAGAACATACCGCACATATTATGTATATTTTAGAAATTTCATAGATGTCCAAAAATTTTATTGTATTTCTTCTTCTTTTCCCCTTGGGGCATTTTGCCACCTATGTTATAAGATTGAACAGGGAAAAGTAAACATATTAGAGATTGTTTACAATTCATTTATAGAAGCTATTATAGAGTGTCACGTGACATTCTTATATGTGATCATGACATGTTTGTTTGTTTGTTTTTTAACGAGGCTCCAGGACGCTCGTTAAGCATTATCATGAAGACCTCGACCCAGAGTTTTAGTGTATTTAATTGCTCTCATTCGGTTATTTTTGATGAAATACGGCGTTTTTTTTAATATACTGCTCACTAAACAACTGGTCCCAAACCCAGAACCTTTCGGTTAAGAGCCGAACGCCATTCCCATTGCGCTATCGCCGGATAAACATGTGACCGTCTTTTTAAATCTGCACACTTATATGTATGATTTTCCGCATATAGAAGACAAATAAGGAAAGGAGAAAAAGTAATCTAGGAAATAAGGAAATGTTGATGACACCATAATGAAAATACAAAACTTGAGTGGTCTGGTGTTTTTTTGCCTTTGCTATAAATCTATTAATTTTGTAATAAAACGGTTTTATAATTAAATTAATGAGCTAACGCTAAATATTTTATGATCTTAGTTAATCGTTATGAACGATGGTTGGCGGAGTTTTTTCTTCAAAAGAACTCAATATTTGTAAGACGTCAATTGAAAATCACCCATCGGAAAACATTTTAAATAATTTAAGAGTTCCTTAATCATTCTTCATTAAAAGTTTTTTTTTTTTACGTTAGCCATACATAAGGCCGGTTTTTGTTGTTTTTTAGCTTGTGGGAGTGTTCAAAACTCTCGCACTGGCTATAACCTACTAGCACTCTAAAATTTGTGCCTTTACAGTGTCATCTTTGTTAAACTCCGTTATTTTTTGTTTTAGGAACTGAAAACCTGTCTTGTATCCATTGGCATAATCATGACGGCAGTACTAATGATAGCACTGCTGAGTTTTCTTTGTATCATTGCATTGTTGTCCAATATGCTTGTTCTGGTGGTTTTGGCCTCAAAATCAACGAGAATCACTGTTCGAGATGTCATTCTTATGAGTTTAGCTGCTGGCGACGTCGTCCAGACATCTTTGGGTTTTCCTGTAGAGATATACGGTTACGCAATAGGTGGATCTAGTGACTCTTTGTGTGTGATTAATGGATTCACGGTGACATGTCTTGCACTTTACGCCATTTCCTTGATCACGTGTCTCTCCTTGGAGCGTTTTTTCTCTATTAAATACCCATTGAAAGCTCAAGTTTGGTTTGCCGAAAACAAATCAGGCCTTTATTTTGTCATACCCAGTTTTATAAACGGGTTTCTTTGGTCGATGTTTCCTTTGGTGGGATGGAACGAATACAGTCGCGAAGTTGAAGACCCTCACAGATGCACAATGGACCTGACGGATTTAACATCAAACAAACAGAGTTATATCCTATCTTTAATGTTCGCCTGCTACTTCCTACCGGTTTCCGTAATTGTATTTTGTTGCATCGCGACTCAATGGGAACTATCAAAGATGGCTAAGAGGGCTCAAGCGATTGCCGGCGAAGCTTCCGATATTACGAGGGCTTCCCACAAAGCTGAACGTCAGAATTTCATGATGGTTATCCTGATGACTGTGTGTTTCTTGTTGGCTTGGACACCCTACGCGTTTGCTGCTTTATTGATGGGACTTCATTTAAAATTACCGCTCGGTTTGCTGTCATATTCGGCTCTGTTTGCTAAAACCGCCACTTTATTTAATCCGATTATCTATTGTATTTTGTACAAAGACTTTCGTGTTTCTCTTCAAAACCTTTTGCCCTGTCTAAGAGGTTCAACGGTTGCACCGGCATGAGCATCGACAATTTATTTAACGTGTGGTTACTGTTGTTTTTTGTGTTTTTACTAACCAACTTGTATATGGATTGATTAGATATGATTGATATGGATTGAATAGATTTAACATCAAATACGTTTTGGTTCTTAACTGCGAAAAAAATGGTAAAATGTTCAACTCTCCGAATTAATTATGTCGTAAAATCAGATTTTGCAGGATCAAACTACGGGATTTTTTATTTTAAAGACATTTTAATAAAATACAGTTGACTCTCTCTAATTCGAATCCCAAGGGGAACAAATTTTGTTCGAATTATAGAGAGATTCAAATAGTAGAAAGTCTCTCTTATTCGAATTTTTAGGTTTAAAGGGTGAAAATTTGAATTAAAGAAAGAAATCGGAATTTTTGAAAAATTGAGAAAAGTCATAAAGGTGAAAAATAAAAATGAATGATCGAGTTTTCTTTAATTCTTTTTTTTCTTTTTTTAAGTTTCATGATCATACATGAGAAGTGACACTAGTTGCTGAAAAAGTGTTCAATTTTTTATTGTTTCGTGTGATAGATTGTCTAAGTCAAACACACGACTCGTGTCGCTGAGGCCTTTTCACAAATCAACTCCAAATTTCGTAAATCTGACGCAGTTCATCAAACCATAGTCACAAGAAAATATGATCAAACTTCATACAAAATATATTTACAAAAAATCAAAACATTCGAACAGAAATTCGAAATTTGAAAAAAAAACATTTTAAAGTCTTAACGGTTAGTTTGCACTCCGAAAATTTGAATTACAGAGAGGATTTTGCCGAGGGAACCAGAAAATTTGTTCGAAATATGGAGGTTTTCGAATTACAGAGATTCGAATAATAGAAAGTAAATTATAAGAGTTTCTTAAAGAAAATTGACGGTGACTTAGAATTTGTTTGAATTATAGAAAATTCTAATAATAGAGATTCGAAGTAGAGAGTCGACTGTACGCGCAATTCTTGTTTTCCTCTTCAAGTCACCTCTTCTTTCTTTTAAGCAATTGTTTTATTCAGAATTTTCCTGCCCGCAATTTTCCTGTACAATTTATTTTGCCATTGCTCAAAATTTTAAAGAAAGTTTATTTGGTTTGTTTTATAACGAGGCTTCCAGAACGCTCATTAAGCATTATCATGAAGACATCGACCCAGAGTTTTAGTGTATTGAATTGCTCCCATTTGTGCTACGATTATTTTTGATAAAATGCAGTGTTTTTATTTATAACCGCTCGCTAAACAACTTTGTGATAGCATGGTTTCGAACCCAGAACCTTTCGGTTAAGAGCCAAACGCCTTACCATTGCGCTATTGCCGGATAAGTTAGGACATAGGTCATATAAACCTCTTGTAAATTTCACTCATCGTTTAAAAGAAAATAACCGTGTTAACTTGCTTTCGCGTGTTTTTATATAAATATTACGGGTGTGTGTGTCCATCCATAGTAATCTGCACGTGCAGATTTCACGCACCACCGTTTAAATAGAGAAAAACTGAGTTTGACCGCGTTTAGCGTTGCGCGCAGTTGACGTCACGAATTTTAGAGCCCCCGCGAGATTCAGACAAACTTTTTTCTCCTAAAGAACTTGTTAACTGATCTGCAAAAATTACACAAGTTGCAAACGATTCAACGTTACAAGAGTGTGCTAGTGAAGAACGATTCCCGAAAATGAAGCAATAATAGAACGAGAAGTCAATACCAACAGTGCTCCGAAAAGATTACTCCGAATCAAGAAAGCTCCAGTTAAATTTGTTGACTGACTATGATACTTCAGGGTGACGTGCTAGTAACCTCTCCCCTTTTTCTTAATACGATTAATTCGAAGTCTAGCGTTTCCTGTCGCTTTCTATATTTTCTAAGCTAAGAAAAATGTTATATATTACTTTGTTTTATAGGTAAATAAAAACCTTACACTAAACTTAATTTGGCTCTTTTCTGTAGTGACATTACATTGCAGTATTAGTAATACATATCTCAATGAAATGCTTCAATAATACTTTGATATTATATTAATATTGTTACAAAACTAGCATACTAATTACAAAGCTACCACTACACCATCTCAGTTGCAAGAGGGGAAAGAGACAGCGGATATTTCCTGCCTACTAATCTAAACTGTTTTACACGTTCATTATATTGCTCTATATGAATTCTGGCCTTAGGGTTCTGGCCTTAGGGTTAGAGGAATCTTCCTGGTCTCTAGTTCCTCTGCTACACTCAGACTCTTTCTCAGCGGTATTCTTATACTGACTTGCAAAGGATTGAGCAAATCCTGGACAGTGAAACCTCTGTCAGCTAAAATTACATCATTTGCCTTTATTACTTTCAATATGTACCCGATTCTCTGAATATCTCCCTCAAAGAGATAGAAAATGAAGCAAGCACCCCCATTTGGGATGACAACAATTAGGCATTTAAGTGTGTTAGAATGCTTGTATGACAAGAAAGTGTTGCCTGCCTTGCATAATTGTGAGAAGCTTCAATGCGAAACTTGATGCAGTCCACAACATAGCAAATGCTTCTTAGGGTTTTGAAGGCTTTTGGCAAAAACTGCCTGAATTTGTCCCTCATAAACTCCTGCATGTCTTGAAATACTTTGTACATCAGCTGAATATATGTTGTAAAAATTTTCCTTATAAGGGTTTCCTTGATTGTTCTATCAGGTGAACTTAGTAGCACTGCCAATGATTTACACAGTGTAACCTCTTATTAACCTAACGTTGATATTTTTCCATTCCTTGGGACGGTTTAGGAAAAGGTAAACGCTTTCTTTCCAGCTGTTATCATCTCCGTCAAAGATTTGTGGAGTTTTTCAAATTACATAATGTCTAATTCAAATTATCAGGATTTATTTATTTATTTCTCAATCTTTATACAGGATAACAACATCAGTATTTCCGCATATATATTGCAAATTATATATATATATATATATATATATATATATATATATATATATATATATATATATATATATATATATATATATATATATTACAAATAAGAACTGTTATCCTAGTTTGTCCTGTTTGGGAGGAAGATAAGTAAGAATGAAAATGTATAGAATCGTCGATGCTGCCGATAAGGAGCAAGCACCGGAGACTGAAATATGTGGAAGAAAACAAAAGGAGAACGAAGCTTCGAAAAAAGTTAAAACTTCAACCGGAATACATGACAAAATCATCAGAGAATCACATCCTCTCCGTAGAAATGCCGTCGACGATTGGATTGATGACCTTGACCCTTCTTGCCTTCATATAGAGACAAAAACTCCTGAACAAACAGACATTCAAATGCAACTACTCGTTCAGCAAAGACTACCAAGACAAACATTGGTTATGTTCGACGGTGAAGCAGATAAACGGATTGAATTCATATCAAAATTCCACGACCTCGTCCATAAACAACCGTTTCTTGATGCCTTTCAAAAACGGACGTACCTTGTACAACATCTGGAGGGTGAAGCTTTGAAGTCAGTAGATGATTTCGGGAACGATAGTGGAGGTTATGTGGCATCACTAAAACGTCTCAAGTATATGTTTGGTAACAAAACCTTAGTCGCTCATGTAACTATCAGAAAGATGACAGGAGGTAAGCAACTAGCCGAAGGAGATGATAAAGCACTCACCGAAATTTATTATTCGTTATCATCTTGTTTAAACAACCTGCAAAAGATGAATTACGTAGGTGATATCTGCAACACCGATGTTCTTTGTCAGCTTCTTGCACGACTCCCGAATTATCTTTTGCGGAAATGGTCGGAGTATTCTTTTTGCTTACACCAAAGGGAGGAACCTACCTTTACCATCTCGAACAATGGCTTCAGGTGCGGGTGATGGCGTCTAAAGACCCATATTTGCCACACAATAGAGGGAAAAGGATCAGTACGTTACAAACGACCACATCTAAAGAAAACCCAAAATGCTGTCCATGTTGTAAAGGAAACCACCTACTATTCAAATGTGACGCCTTCAGGTTGAAAACCGATGCTGAAAAACTCACCCTTGTCAAGAAAAAACAGTTATGTTTCAACTGTCTGAGTGACAGTCATGCAGTCAGACGGTGTCTTTCAGAAAGAACATGTTACGCGAAAGGATGCAACAGACAATCATCACTGGCATTTGAAAATTTGATTGCTCGAGCTCTTGGCGTCAAGTGGGATTTGAAAGAGGATTGTTTCATGTATGATGTAGACATTGAAACAAAACCTGTGGAATGTACAAAGAGGCATATTCTCAGGAAAACCGCAACAATCTTTGATCCACTCGGTTTCTTAACTCCTTTCACTCTTATAGCTAAGTTGATTCTGCAAAACCTTTGGAGACTCAAGACCGATTGGGATGATCCAGTGGACAAAGATAGCCAACATAGTTGGAACCGGTGGTTAGATGAACTCTCACGAATATCACAGACAATCCGCATACCTCGAAGTTTCAATATGAACCCCAGCCAAAGTACTCAAGTACTCTGTTGTATTTTTTGTTATGTTGATTTCGTGTCCCCAGAGACATTGCCTTAGTAACGCACGATTTCTTTGATTTTAACAGGTTTTCTGGCGTTACAAAAGGCAATGTCCCCAATGACCATTTTGCACGCGCAGTTTTGTTAAGTTTCTTTGTTGTTTCTAGAAGTATTTATAGAGAAGCACTGGTGAGAATCTTTTATCTTATCAGTGCGAGTTATGTACGGATACGTGTTGTTTATGTATATGATTTTGACACGCGTAAAGATATTGAGTACCACAATTCACTGAGTTGAAATTTTCTTGACGAAGTCAATCAGTTTGCGAAGCAAACAAAAATAGTAATATTTCACATACACCGTTAAAATAAAAACTATTTCGTGCAACTTCAAGTTTAACTAGTTAGTTTTTATCGAAATATGGATATTTCTTGTAAATCGTTCATGTTCCACAAGATCAATTTTAATACTAATTAAATATAAAACTTCCAGTTTCCTTATTTAAACATTTTTTCACTAACAAACAATTCTGTCTCATAATTTCCTGTTGTAGCTACATCTTTAACATTTTCGTTGTTAGTGATTCTTCTTGCTCTGCGGTTAATGGATGATTTTGATTCCTTTACTGGGTAGAAACTGTCTCTGAAAACATTCTCTCGACAATGATTCAACAGCAGGACCAGGTTGAGTCTCAATATCAACATCTCCAGATAACATCAACAGTAGCATACATAAACCGGCGCTACTTCCTTTTCTGCCCCCCTAGCTCACTTTTTTTTTAGCATACTTCTTCGGGATTTTTCTTCACAAAATCATAGTAACTATATGTCTTCTATATATTTTATACTAAAAAACCATATGCGTTCATACCTTCTTTCGTTTTTAGGTTTTAAAATGTAATGTTTTTATGCGCGAAAGAACTTCGCTTAAAGTGTTTGTTTACTTTGAAATGTGGACGGTTTCTGTTAACGATATTCTGAAGGTTATTCGCAAATCTTTTATTTTAGCTTTTCGTTATTTGTTACGTTTTATATATATATATATATGTATAAACGTATATATGGATCATTATAATTATTGATATTACAATCGAGGTTATATGTTATTATATACATGAAAATTATCACTGGTTTAAGTTTTTAGTATTCTTGCTTGCAGTAAATATAAAATACTCCTGGGTTTGTATTTGGAGTTTTTTTATATTTGCGATATATCATATTTCATGACAGAAACAAAATCTTTTCTTTTAGTCTCACAATTAAAGTCATTCATTTCGATGTAAATTATTTACTCATAATTTTTAGTTAGAAAATAGTTTTCTCCGTAGAATAAAAAACAAAAGCGGTGGAGAGCGAAGAACTCATTCTAAATGAAAATCAGGTTGTTAAAAAACTGAAAGTGAAGCCATTTTGAAAAACAAGTTTAAAAACAAAAAGTTTAGAAACAAAAAGTACAGCAATTGCTATCGAAGTTTTATGGTATTTAATTGGAATGTAATTGTCTGCAAGTACAATATTATTAAAGAGTACGCTTTTTATTATGATTTTGTGAAGAAAAATCCCGAAGAAGTAAGCTAAAAAAAAGTGAGCTAGGGGGGGGGGGCAGAAAAGGAAGTAGCGCCCATAAACCTATATTTGTTTCGATATGTCAAACATAATCCATTTCGTTGATATACACAAAAGAAGAGAAACAAACTCTCTCTGCCAGTATACAAATCAGTTTTGTGAAGTGTAATACTAATTCCATCAGATTGTGTATTCCATCATGTTTTTCCTTTCGCATAGAGCAGCTAATACTTTTGAAATGTTTGTCTGAGTCTCGCGGGGAGTCTGACTCAGACTCATCTATTTTTAGAAACTGCGCACAGCGCTATTCCCGCACAATTAGTAAGACTAACAGTAAAAAAATTCATATCAACGACTTCACTTCCTGAATAAAGTAAACGTTTTTTTTTATAAGAAACCTAAGTATTGGGCTGAGCCTCAAGTTTCTTAAAATTTGGCCATTTTGAGGCTCAAAAGTTTCTTAATTTATTTGTTCTGACCCTCAATAATTTCTTAAATTTTACCTTTAAATTAAATTAATTTTTTCGAATGTGTTGATCGTTTAAACACGTTCGATCGACGCAATGTTTAAACAAAAAAGATTTCGTCCAAATTTTGTCACGACCAAATTTTTCGTTGTTAATGTATACATATACTAAGAATAATTGAGGCTGAACTGTTGCATAAGAAAATATTTTTCATTGTTGAAAAAAGTTTCTTAACTCTAGAAAAGTTTAAGCCTGCCTAAGTTTCTTAATTCTTGGCACGTGTATACGCCTTTGTGTGTTGTGTTTGAAATACAGTTAATATAGGCAGGTAATGAGAAAGGCAAACCATTTTAGAAAAATGTCAACAACGGAAATCTGTAACTAGATAATATTTTTATATTACTGAAGAGCAGCATTTTCTTTATATGTATATTTTATGTTTAAAGTCTTAGTAACATAAGAAATTGTAGCTAGAAAACGCTAGCCAAATACAAAGTCACTTTGATCGTAAATTCCGCTTTGCATTCATTTGTCAACGACAAACTTCACAATGGAGGGTAATGATGATGATATCATCTCGACTCTCCTATATGTGAGGTTGCCCTGTTTACATACAACGTAGATATTCTAGAATGTTCATAAATGGTAACATTCGTTCCCAGTGTCCAAATAATAAACACTGAGTTAGCATAAATATAAGACATGCGCTAAGTCATGCATGATTATCCTAATTATGCAGTTACTGGAATGTTCTCCACAAGTCTACTAAAATGTACTACAATAACTAACATATATGATATTAGCCTCCGTCATGCACAGAAACCTGGGAACTAGAAACTTAACTTGTCGGTAAAAAAAATCATAATGGCGATTTTGTTTACTTATCTTCACGAAAACTCGAAGCGTTATTTCCTTTTTTAAAAATTTAAAATATAATGGTCAAGTAGAGTGGTGGTCCCGTACACGTTGTTTTAACAACTTTTCAACGAGAAATCGTAATAGAGAACCTATAAAATAATACAGATTACCACGAGACTTAAAGGTGCAAAGGGAATACGAGAAGATACTTCAAACTGGAATGAACTGGAAAAAGGAACACATTTGTGCCGCTAAAGGAAAGACACTAGTGATTTACCAGAAGGGGCAGTACCTCCAAGATAGTTTAAAAATATAGACACAAAATATAATCTCGCAAAAACATTATTTGAAAGTTGCACAAATCCTACAAAATATATGCAAGCAAAGTTAAACAAAGCTATAGTAATTACATTTGATGCTTCCTTTCTTTTTTGATTCGGGCTGCAAACATCTCTCTGATATCTCTTTTTTCTTCTTTCCTTGAATAGGTTGACTGGAAATTAGCGGAGGCAATGTCATAACAAATTAAACAGTTGACCGGTCAGCTGTTCTTGAAGCTTTACAAAAAGCAATTATTCGCATCATAAATACACCTGCTAATATGACAAAGTATTACCAACCACTTGACTTGACGGTGAATGGATATGCCAAACAATTCTTTAAGCGCAGATTTAACAAATGGTACTCTCAACAGGTGAAAGTGCAGTAAGACAGCGGCATGAATCTGGAGGACGTCCAAGTTGGCCTACAACTTACTGAAATTAAACCCGTTCATGGCGCATGGATTGCCGAGTTATGTCAACCCGTAACCCAAGTAGATGGAGAGCTGCTGGTATTGCTGATGCAATAGAGCTCAAACGAAATGCCGTCAATTGATTTTGTTGCTGATATAGGTCCAATGTTCAACCTTGGAAATGAGCTGTCCGAAGATTGTCATCTTTTAGCAATTTGCGATGTATCAGTTGAGGAATTTGAGGTCTTGTGTGGGACAAAGATTGGTATTGAAAGTGACGACGAGTCAAAATGGGAGGTTCCTGAAGAACAAGTCGCAATGAAGAATAGATGCAATACATTATCATAAAATATATACATCTTTGATCATTTGAAGTTTTTTTTCTTTCGCGGAAGTTTTTTCATGCGAAATTGAAGATCATTTTTCATTTTTACTAAAAACTGACATTCGTTTGCAAGGAGTCTCTTGTACATTTTCAACTCAAATGTAAGCCATTTTCTTATCTCTTTTTGCTAATGTCCAACTTTTACAAGCGTAGAGTAACGTTGCCTTTACCACAGCATTTATTAATTCAACCCTGTTTTACAATGTGACATTCATTGCTTTCAATGTACGTTCAAGTTTGCCCAGCTAACTCTGATATTCACTTATTTCTTTGATTTCGCATTGCTTACAAGTATTCAAACCTTGTTGCCTGTTCGAGATTTTTTTCATTATGTATATTTAACATATATTTTTACGCAAACCCCTGTAGAGAGTATATAGACCAACCATTCATCGTTATTTCCCTGTATTCATTCAATAAGTTTTTGGACATCTGATTTAGATTCCCACAACAAAAGAAGCACTAGCGGGAAGCGACTGTATTAACAATTCAACAAATCGATTGTGGAATTGTAATGGTGGAAGTTAAATGGAAAGTTTTGGAATTCGCCATCTATGTTCACAACTTCACAACATTGCAAGTTTTTCATTTGGCGAGCAACAGTTAGTTCCACATACGTGACTTTGCCTGTATGATAATCAATATGTTCAGATGTGTGGGCCTATCAGATCAGATGTACGGGAATTCGAGCCGTAGCTTTTCTAATCAAAAACGTTCTTTTTTGATAAACTAAGCAAAATTATTAGTCCGGACGATTGAGACATTTTTGCGGGGATTATTTTTTATAAACCTGATACTTTGCAAAGATGCCCATGATTCGCACACCTATTTTTCAAAAAATGGCCATTTGGAAGGGTGAAGAGCGTTTTTTTGCGGCTGTGAAAAAAAGAGAAAACCTGTAAGATGTATCATACACAATGTATTATTACGCAGGAAAAGAGAAAGTACATCTACAGCGGAAATGACAAGGGAACACTATGCATACTCAGACTGTGACCTGGAAATCTTTTGAAAAAAATCGTTCTTCTTTATTTCGCAGGCACAGTACCTCAAAATGCGCTGCAGGGGCAAAATCTTGTAGGAGAGAATGCCACCCACGGAACAGGCCGCCGTGTTTCACGGACTACGAGTAAACCTGCAGATTCTGACGTAAAAGATCTTGGTGAGTCCTCACATAATCAAGATGATTAGGGTTTTGAATTGGATCACAACGGTTGCACCAGAAAGTCTACTGAAAGTGTTAGAGGTGCTTGCAGTACAAGGAAGTATCAAGAGAGTCACCTAAATAATTTTTGTACCAAGGAAGCCACATTGGAATTCACTGAACGATGAAAGGACTATTATTAGGCAGCTCATTAATATAAGTGAAACTATACCGTGCTAGAGAAACAAGAAAAAAAACAAACGAATGAAACATTTAAAATATACACATGTTCACGGCTGTTTATGAAAATCTGGAATGTACCCAACATGCTCGTCCCAACCGCGTCGGCAATGTTTGACTATCCAATCGTGTTCGTCGGTGTCTACAATGAATGCAATATGAAGAAGATCCATAGCAACCTGTGTGTAGTTTACCGATTATACATTATTTTGCAGTCTTTGTAAAATTGTATAAACATAGAATGGATCCAACTGTTACTACTGTAGCGAGATTATAATCTTAGCAAAACGTTATAAAACAGCAATCGAAGAATACAAGCGTCAACGACAACAACAACAACAACAACGTTTTTGAAAGTGAAAATACTGACAGTACCAAGGTATCTATAAGGTATTAGTTTGATCAAACCTGCGTTTCTAAGAAAGTGTTTGTTGTAATCTGACACAACGCGTGTCTGTGGGTTATAAAACCCATCGCCGCAGTCATAACATCCCTCTGGTATTTCTCGAGGTGGACACTTGTTCGTAAGCTGTGAAATACCTGAATATAAAGACATTAGCAGAGCAACTTGAAAGGTAGCGCAAAAACCTATCTACATCGTGTGGTCTTTATAACAGTTATTTACTTCATTACCTCACACAGCCAGATCACAATCTGTCAGATTGGTAGGCGTCGTAGCTCAGTGGACGTGTTTCGGCCTACGTAACAAAACCGCTTCGTTCGGAACACATCTCCAGCTTATTTTTCTTTCCGGGTTACAGTTTTTGAGTAACGAAAATGAAATGAAAGCCTAGCTCGAATTTGTTGCAGCAAATAGGCGCCCTAAGTACGTCAGGACTCCCTCCCTTGGGACACACAGAGGCCGATGTAAAAGGATATGGTTGGGATACAATTTTAAAATATATTTACCAAATATGTCTACCTGTTCTTTAACGAACAAAAAATAAATACATATAAATGTGAAAAATAAATAAAAGCTTACCAGCAGGTTTCATTCCGTTGCAAACCTCCGTGTAAAATCTTCTATCGTAACCGTCGCAATAACGCCACTGGTCTGACGTGTATTTCAAGTTGTCGTTGAAAGAATACTCGCCCTGGAATACTGTATATTGATGAATATGCTCTCTAAAGCACTCATTTTCCTTATTTTCAGATGATGATGATGATGACAATGATGATTGTGATCGTCTTTCGAGAATAGTTATATTATATATATTAGTTATATATATTCTTACTAAAACTCATCAATTAACCCGACTACCTGAACACATTTTCCGTTTTCCCATGTTCCTTTATGTTTGCTGCCACTGGGAAAGTAAATGCTGCCTTCACCATGAAACCTGATTAAAAGATGTTTCGTATTTATTTGGAAATAGCAAAGAATTAAAACATACTATCTTATTTTAGGAATTTAACTTTTTGAAAAATTGACAAACATCAATAACATAAAAGTTAAGATCAATTTAATTAACGTGATCCGAAGAAGGAGAAAAAATCGAAAATTATCAAATAATGAAAAATAACAGTTACATTAAATTACATTACGGTAGAAATGCAGAACAACATCGAACTGAAAGAAGAACGAACATTGAAAAAATAAGAACGTGTATATGAAAAACCATTTTTTTAAAACATATGGGTCGAGTGTTGGCATTAAATCGGCACAAACTTCGGTAATGGTGCTTGTAATACTGGCAACTTTCCAGCCTGACAATATTACATCTTTCCTCTTCTCAGATTTTAAGTAATTTTTTTTTTTTTTTAGTTAAAAAATACACAGGAGAGGCAGGGCCTATGACTCAACAGAGTCCTGTGTATTGGAAAGAAAGATCATTAAACGAGACATAGACTAAATGAAAGGTAGACAAAGGAGTAGTGCAGAGGGCTGAAATAAAGTTAAGAATTTTCATAAGGTCTAAACAATTTATCCTTTGTTTGAAGTCTTGGAGGTGGTAAACATGGCTTTTGGGGAATACACCGCATAGGAGCTTGTTCCACCAATTGGAGACCCGGACAAAGAAGGAAGACCAGTGCATGATGGTCCTTGAGGGGGGAACAGAAACATTGAACTGGTGGCAGTTAGAAGCGTACCTCGTGTTTCTGGGGAATACAGAAATAGGTGGGACAGTAGAGTGCAGTTCATCTGAGCAATGACCAAAAAAGTATCTATAGAACAGACAAAGTGTGGCTACCCTGCGTCTATGTTCCAATGGTGTAAGGCTTTCTGTTAACCTAGGATTATCAATTAATCGTACTGACTTGCGCTGGATACGATCAAGAATTTCCAACACGGACTTAGGAGCCCAGCCCCAAACGGGTGAGTTGTATTCTAACTGAGATCTAATTAAGGATTTATACAGAACTAGAATTTTGTCAGGGGGGGGAATACTTCCGGGCACGAAACAGAAACGCCAACTTTTGCGAAGCTCTTTTGGCCAAACCAAATATGTGTTCATTCCAGTGTAGGTCAGAACTCACTCGTAAGCCGAGTTGAGGTAGGTGACAGGAGAAAGGGAGGATATCGTTACCCATAACTACATCTGGGAATGAGCGGTTCCGCTTTCTGGAGACAACTATTTGGTCGGTCGTTTTTGTATTAAATTTGACCTATATTGTGGTCTCCCCATTCCGTAACCCTAATTAGGTCATTGTGAAGAGTATTTGCCGCCTCAGATCTTTTAAGGGAAATGTTTTTGGCTGTGGCCTCACTGACACGAGCGAAAGAGTAAGAAGCATGGAGGTAGGTGTCGTCAGCGTAGGAATGCACGGAGGATGATAAGAGGGACAGTAGGTCCTCAAGAAACATCAGAAAGAGAACTGGTGACAGCACTGAACCCTGAGGAACTCCGGCGTTTATGCAATGCATACTAGAAAGGTGGCCATCAATTCTTACAGCTATGGACCTTTCTGTTAAAAAGTTTTCGATCCAGTTTGAAAGCTTCGTGGGCAGTCCGAAGGAAGGAAGTTTAGCAAGAAGAGCTTTGTGCCAAACCCTTTCGAATGCTTTAGAGATGTCGAGGGATAAAATGCGACTTTCACCAAAAGTTTCTATTGCAGAGGACCAGGCATGGCTGGCGTATGTAAGGAGATCACCAGTTGATCTAGCCTTTCTAAAACCGTATTGATGATCGGAGAGCAGTTTGTGTTTTTCAAGATTACCTAGCAGATTGTCTACAATTATAGATTCCATTGTTTTAGAGAGTAGCGATGTTAAGGCAATGGGTCTGTAATTAGATGGTAATGATTTATCACCCTTTTTGGGGATTTGAAAAAACATGTGCTAACTTCCACGAGAAAGGAAAGATGCCGGTGGAATAGGAAAGGTTAAAGAGTTTGGTATGCCATCTGGGCCAGAAGATTTGTTAGTACATAAACGTTTGAGTGCCCTGGAAACGCTGTGTGCGTTGAACCTTACTTCGGGCATCAAGACTGTTGCGACACGAATCGTCAACATTTGATGTTGAAGAAAAGTGTGAGGCAAAACATTCAGCTTTGTGCAACGGATGACATGCCACGCTTCCATCGGGATGAACGATATCAGGGAATGTTGATTTGCAGAAATTAGATTTTATGGATTTCACCATCGACCAGAAAGCTTTAGGGTCGCTCAATTTGATTTTGTCATAAATGGACTCCATAAAAGAATCTTTGGCCTTTCGGATGGAATTAGAGCAAGCATTTCGGGCAAGAGTGAAGTTTTCACGGTTCTGTTGGGTGTTGTTTCTTTTCCACTCACGGAACGTTTTGTTCATGCGGTTCACTGCGCAAAAACACTTACGGTTGAACCATTTTGGCGAATTAACCCGGCCAAGGCGTTCAGTGGATGGAATGGCCAAACGCATACCAATGTGAATCCATTTGACAATGCTGTCGGCAAGTTTTGAGGGGTCGTCGGAAGAAAATGAGGCCCAGGAAATGTCGCTTGCAATGAATTCACGAAGAAAGTCCCAGTTAGCCTTATGAAAGTTATAGACAACATGTGATTTATCTGATGAAGGGTGGTGTAAGGAGTTTCGGTTGCAGCTAGTTGTTATTAGGCAATGATCTGAGTTTCCGATCGGAGCAGATGCTGTTGGTGTTTCGAATCTTGACGGGTCAGTTGTGAGGAAAAGATCTAAGGTCTGGAATACGTGTTGGGAAGGTTACCAATTGTTTGAGACGGTTTAAAGTGGCAAAAGATTCTGCTTCAAGGCCTGCTGCGTTTGCCCGCAGGGAGGAGTGCGCAATCCATGCTGAGTTGTGGAGATTAAAATCACCTAAAATAGAAAGTTAGTCCTGGGTATGAATGTAAACTACACCCGGGACAGGTATAGTTCCTTAGCCGTAGAAAAGGCAATCTACATTTGGTGCAGATGGGGCTCCAAAGCCATAGTGATGACAATCCATCTAAGAGAAAGACAGCTCTAATATAAAAACTAGAAGTAAACCGTTTAAATCTCGCTCTATTGCGGGTAGAGTTCAATGGAATGTATAGCAAACAATAAATTTACCTTGTATTGGTATTACTTCCAACTTCTGTTTAGCATGTGTCTCAATAATGAGCTCTGGTAGAGAGAAAATACTCAAGTTAGCTGAGTACCACCCCACCTTGGGTCACTGGTTTTGCAGCCCTGGCGAGGCGCAAAATATACAGCCATTGAAAATATCATGAACCTCACAATAAACTGCACCAGGGTTCCGATTCCCAGAGGGACTATCTTTGATGGTATGTCCCTGGAAATTGGTTCAGCCCCTGCTACTGAAGGTCTTGAATCTGATCTTGTTTCTCCAATAGGAACTTATGATGGAGTACCTCTCAATCCTTCTGGACGGGGTATTCCTGATGGTGAAGAGGAAAGACCACCACCTCCCCCTACCAACCCCATGCTGCTCAAGTGCAATAGAAAAACCATCTTTAGTACATTTAATGTACAGACACTAGGGCCAAAGGGTCGTCTTGACGAGCTTGAGCAATGTGCGCAAGCCAATGCCATAGACGTCATTGCCGTACAGGAACACAGATTCCATCACCCTGGCGATCCAATCCAGTACAAGTCAATTGGCAAATACCAACTAGTTACATCATCAGGTACGAAATAATGCCTGTAATGCCACAATTGGTGGTGTCGGATTTCTCTTATCTAGCAAGACTATGGACAACCTATTAAATGTTGAATCAATATCACCACAGATAATGGTTCTTGAATTAAAGGGTAATCCAAAAATTACAATTGTTTGCGGATACAGTCCAACTAATGAAGCACCTGGAGTAGTGATTAAAGAATTCTACTCTAGTCTCAGATCAGTCCTTGAAAATGTCCCTCTGCATAATTTTGTTTGTGTTCTTGGTGACATGAATGCAAAAATTGGTCCTGAAGATGCTTCATTCACATTTGATTATGCCACCAACAGAAATGGTGAAATGCTATTAGATTTCATGGACAAGTTCAACCTGTTTTCTTCCAATAACTTGTTCATGAAGCCTAAAAACCAGCTTTGGTTGTTTGAATACCCATCTGGCAGACGCTCTCAACTTGACTACGTCATCTTTCGAAAGAAATGGCGTAATTCTGTGAGGGACTGTCGTTCGTATTCCTCTTTCAACACAGTTGGTTCTGATCACCGCATAGTTTCGACTTCAATAAAACTTAGTCTTAGATCTTCCAAGAAGTCAACACCACACCCAATGAAAACTATTGACTGGAGAGCAGTCTCTCAGGATAAAGATCTCTCTGGGAGATACTCCATTGCACAGTACACAATAAATTCCAGATCCTCTCATCTAACAGTGTGTTGGAACTTGGAAACATTGATGACATATATTCCAACCTGTCTTCTGCAACCATAGAAACTGCAACTGAAATGCTTCCTAAAAAGAAGTCAGCGGCTCGAAAACCAGCCATTACCACCATAATAGTATCTGAAGCCCGTGAAAAGCTCAAGTATGCCTCTCTTGCCTACCACGCAAAACCCTCGACATTCAAAAAATTTGCGCTAACAACTTCTAAAAAGGAACTGGATAACGCCTACCTCCAAGCCGAGGCAGATTACATTAATGGGAAAATAGCTGATATTAAGCATCTCCACATCACTAAACAACATAGTGCTGCTTGGAAATCCATCTCTGAGATTTCTGGCAAGGCTTCCAAGCCAGCCATTAGACTCAAAGGTGAATCCAGTGATGCCCGGATGTCCAACTGGAGTGTACATTTCCGTAACCTTCTTGGTAAGGTACCTACTACCCCTACAACACACTCTCTACCTAGAACAAAAATATCTGATCCCTTAGATATTCCAACACACCCGTTTACCATCAACGAGCTCACCACCGTTCTAAAATCCATCAAACCAGCTAAGGCATTCGGCCCAGACAATATTCCAGCAATTGTCTGGAAGGACCCTATCTTCCACAGTCTTCTCCTTAAGCTCTGTAACTTCTGTCTCCTTGATAACCAATGTCCTCATCCCTGGCGTACATCTCAAATTATTCCTGTCCCCAAAAAGGGAGATCTCTCCCTTGCATCAAATTATAGAGGTATTTCACTCTTACCCATTGCTGCTAAGATCTATAATAGACTGATCCTAAATCGCCTGCTCCCTTTTGTTGAACCTTTATTGAGGAATAATCAGAATGGTTTCCGAGCAGGATGTTCAACTCTAAGTCAAATATTAGCTCTACGTAGGATAATTGAAGAAACAAAGCTCTGCAACCTAGATGCTGTTTTTATCTTTGTCGACTTTAGTAAAGCCTTTGATTCAGTAGACCGAAGTCTCATGCTCAAGATTCTTGCACTGTATGGTATCCCCGAGCAACTCATTAAAGCTATACAACTTCTCTACACTAATACAACAGCAACTATTTACACACCGGATGGAGAAACAGAGCCAATTGACATAAAAGCAGGTATTCTCCAAGGAGATACATTGGCTCCCTTTCTCTTTATCCTTGTTGTAGATTACATCTTACGTATGTCCGTTGACCAAATCGCAAACAAAGGTCTTGAAGTCCAACCAAGACGAAGCTCCCGCTTCCCGGCTCGTCATCTTACTGATGCTGACTTTGCAGATGACCTTGCCCTAATTAGTGGTTCCCTCGCAAATGCCCAACCTTTCTTCATTAGAGAAGGCAGCCAACTGTGTAGGCCTGTACCTGAATGAATCCAAAACTGAATACTTAAACCACTGAGCTTAAGTGTGTACAGGACTACAAATATCTTGGCTCATTTATCTCAGACTCTGTTAAGGATTTTAAAACTAGAAAAGAAATGGCCTGGTCAGCATGTAATAATTTACATAATGTCTGGACCTCCAGTCTCGATAATAAAACTAAGATAAACACCTTCAAAACAATGATAGAACCTATACTGTTATATGGTTCTGAAACTTGGACCCTCAACGCAAGACAGCAAAAGCGACTTGACGGCACATACACCAGACTCCTAATGCGTGTAAAAAATCTTTCCTGGAAAAGACATCCTACTCTGCAAACCATCTATGGTGACCTCCCAAGAGTGTCTCAGGTGGTATGCAGTAGGAGAATCCGATTCGCTGGTCACTGCTTTCGAGCTACCAATGAGATTGTGTCTCCTCTCATCCTCTGGAAACCGCAGGCAATTGGTCGCAAGTCCCGAAAGCTCACCCTATCCTGACGTCATTGCAAGGGACTCAGGTATTAGATTTCAAGACCTAGCGGTGGCAATGCAGGACAGGAACACCTGGCGAGATATTGTGGCTTTGATATCAACTGCGGTCAAAAGATGATGATAAAAATGGAAATTTTGCACCAAGGGAATTTGATTAGAAGTGTTTTGATGTTGTTGGAAAGATGATCGAAAAATATTTTATGATTTTTGGAGTTTGGGGATCGATAAATAGTACAAAAAAATTTGATGTTGCCACAATCATTGACTTTTAACCAAAGTATCTGAAAGTCCTTCTCAAATCTGTTAAGATCATTAAAATGCTAAAAATTATATTTATCACACATGAATTTTCTGTGTTTTGGTTTTAAAGTTGATAACTTTAACAGTGCATCACTGTATAGTCAATGAATCACCAAAAACCAGAAAAAAATAAGACTAAGCTGAAACTTAGCAAAGTGATAGACATCAGGAATCAGGAATAACAAAAAATGTCCCACGTTTCCCACGATGGGAAAACCCCATTTTTCCATAATGGCAGACTTGGATATGGCCAAAATTTGAAAAAACTATTATAAACTTTTCTTAAGATCTATGGGCTGAAAATGTACCTACTCGGAGTAATTGGATTTTGAAATTACCGAAATAACATCTTCAAATTTAGTGAAAATTTAAGCAAACATTTTAGCAGAAATTTTACAAGAAAAGGATTTTCCTACTACTGATAATGATGACGAAGTTATAAACCTTGTTTATTATGATTAGTGAAAGAATGTATATTTTTTTTGAAAAGAAAGGACCAAAACAATAACTTAAAATCCAAAAATTTTCTTAGAAATTAACAAATGTTAAATTATCTTCCAAATTAATTAATCTTGTTTAAATTACCGTCAACTGAATTAATAAACTCAACTCAAAATCACGCTAATTAAGTTGAACATTAATTTCCTAGAATAAGGTACAAGTCTAATATTATATAATACAGTAATATAAGAAAAAAAACATTCCAGTGGCAGGAAGAGAGGAAAAGGCACAGACATAGTTAAAGTTAATAAGGGGTTTTCAAGTAAAATGTTGAACGCAAGATGCAACATATCAAATTCAAATCAAGAGAATAGATGGTGCCCTGTCTGTTTGAAGTGCAGAAGTGAAGCAGCAAATTATATACTAAACTTACATGCCATCTTTAAATTTGCCAGCATACTTGCTCCCTACAGATATAGGAAAAAGGTAAGTTCCCTTCCCGTCAATCCTGAATAAAAGAAACCATGAAAATTACCAATTAATCACTTCATAACATATATATCATTATTATGATTAAAGTTTGTCTGTCTGTCGGTTTGTTTGTATTTAAACTCTTCCTAGACCCGTGGATTGATTTGGATGAATCTTGACATACATATATACTCCTTAGTCGGTTTTTTGTAAAATGCATGTTGACTAATGAATTTTGCGTAAAAGATGCTGATGAAAGCAAGTTTAAAAACTAAATTATATAAGTGTGACAGGCTAACTGTGGATTGTCAATTCATGAAAGAAATTCTTAAGGATCTTTCTACAAATATAAAACTCATCCCATTCTTATACTATGTGTAGAAGAATCAATGTGTGACAGTCTTTAAAAATTAAAAACATATTTTTTGTAAATTTATACCTTCCACTTTCATCAAAATGACCTGTGTAACTGCTACCTGTATATTCCATCATTAGTAATGATTTCTTTTATATTATTTCAGCTAGCTATCTGACATGACAAGACCCTTGTCACACAATAACCTTTTCACTTTTAGTTAGCGCTAAAATAGCTGAAAACACAAACAAACATTTTTTAAATCAGCTAGAGTGTTAATTTACTTCTTTGTTCGTCAGAAACCTCTTTTAAAAGAAAGTAGTGGCGATAAGTAGGGTGAGTGAATTCTTCACGTCTTTCCGAGACTAGGTAATAAGCCTGGAAAGAATCAATATGATGTAACAGAACCTTAATTTAACGAAGTGGGGAGGGGGTGAGCGTTTTTAAAGCGTATGTTAACGAAACACTGGTTAGAAACATTTACATACCATATTCATAAGCTATTAAAAAAGTAGAAAATTTCCTTTAGAATTGTAGTAATATAATTTAAAGTAATATAATATAAAGTAATATAATAATATAATTTAAAGTAATATAATAATAGTCATATAATATTTGCATTATATAATTCATAGCTTTATACAGATAGTTAAATGCTAAAAAATATAACGGGATATTTCTTTTGAATTTTTGTTGAGAAAATGTAGATTAAACTTTCTTCGGCCATATTTGTTTACAATCTATAGGAATGTCCAATGGTATTCCCCGAATCGAACCATTAGTTAACGACGGAGAATTTATTAATTCCGTTTTCGGGGGGAAACCTTTTTCTAATTAAAAGGTTTAACGGTTAAGACTTTTAATAATTCTATCACAAAAAGGAATTTTCCGAAATCTTTGCGTTTTAGTTAACGGTTTTTCTTAGAGTAAGTTAAGCGGAGCCTGGCTAATCAAAATGTTTGTTTATATCACACAGCATGGAATCAAGAGACTTTTATGCTTATCTGTTTCACACACTGCCATAGCTAACTAAATTTTGACTTTGCTCAGATAGTTGCACAAATTAAGACGTTGTTCAAATAAATATCGTTTTGAATGCATTTTTAGCACCTAATTCACTGAAGAAACGAATATTGGATGTGAAAATAATCATGTAGCGTTTCTTTAATAACGTTTAGTTTTGATTTTATGTTCTATATATAAAAATATTTGATGACATTATTCAGGGCCGTAATTCCTTGGGGGGCTACGGGGGCTGAACTATTTACCCTAGCCATTCCTATTTATAAGCCTCCTAATAATTTTGTCACATTTACGGCCCTGTTATTTGTCACCCCATTGGTCGCGATCTTTTTGGAAGAAAACCAAATATTATCCGTTGACAATTAGTTCAATCATTATACACCAGCACCCAATTGATTATACCGTTCTAACGTAAGTATTACTTTTAATAAATAATAAATTGTACTACTAGATAAATTACCGCACGTTGTTTTCAGCGCTTTGCCGAAAGTTGTTTAAATTCCGCGATAAACGTAAAGCAACTTGTGAACTGGGAATAGTGAATCATGACCACATCTCGAATTGATACAAACTCCGAAACGAACTTGCCGACAGATGTGTAGCGAAATGATCGATAAATTATTCAATAGTTTTCTGAAGATTTTCAATGCGCTCTTCCGAATTTTTCATTTGTGACAGAGAAGCCAAAGTAAAGAGTGACAAGTTTTTATGCAGAATGAACTTATCATTCACTTCTAATATTCTACAATGGTGCGCACTTTTCGCTATGTTCAACCTAAAGTAAGTCGAATTATTGGTGTCAACTTGAAGCAAGTCATGATAACTCGCTGTGCGATCGTTAAAAATCCAATAGAATAGCAAAGAAATCTGTAACATGAGCTACTAAAATGCATCAGTGAATGCTATGGATATTTACGTTTATGTCAGAAAAATACAACTAGATCTAGCCTCATCGGTGCAAGAGCTAATCTGGACAAGGATAAGTTTCTTATGAAACATCGTGGTGAGTGTTGTTCTGTTATAAATGCATGTATTCGTTTAGAAGCATTATGCTTGCTTCCATCAGTAGCGAAGAAATGGCAGTTATTAAATCGAGAATATTGAAAAACTACGATAAAGACATTATACCGACTTCACAAGGTATAGTAGTTCATATTATAACGTTTAATGGCTATTGCAATGCATCGCGAAAACATTCTCCGTAATTAACGAAGTTGCATTTCAGGCCAACCAGTAGATGTGAAAGTGGCAGTTTACTTAAACGATATGGTGCCCATGGGAGAAAAATTCATGGTATAATCTTTTAATGCAAATGAAACAATGTCTGAAGGAAAGCATTGTCTTGTTCCGTTTAATATCAATGTAACATGAAATGCGTTATTTACATTCGAGTTATCGTATGTATTGTGAGTTGTTGGGTGGTCAGGGATATTGCATGTGAATTGACTAAGTAAATAACAACGTTAAATAATATTTTCTGGGAACTTTTACTTTTTTGGCAGCAATATTCACTCGATATATTTCTTCGATTGCAATGGAGAGACTATCGCTTGGCATACAACAACTCTTCTATACCTTATTTACCCTTTGATTCTGGTTTCTACAGCAAGATATGGGTACCAACCATCTACTTCCCCCGCAGTAAAGACGGATTTAAACACACAATAATTTTACCCAACATTTTGGCGTGGCTGTACGCTGACGGCACCATATTCACTGGACAGCGGTAATGCATTTTATAGAATGTATTCCGTACATTATTCACGGAGGCATTTTTTGAACGTGGTTAACTATACGATTGCGAAATAAGTCTCGTTTTTAAGCCGGTGAGTCGATTACCTAAGCTTATGAAATCGAATAAAAGCAGTGGGGGTTAATTCTAATGAAACAATTTTCGCTTTGTGTATTCTCGCCTTCTTTTTAAGAATCTCCTTTGTTTCATTCTTGCTGATGTGTGAAGATAAATACAAAGGTTTTTATTAACATATTTTAGAATATCTCTTTCCACCTACTGTCCAATGGATTTAGTCTTCTATCCCTTTGACATCCAGAAATGCGATTCTGCTATCGAACCATGTGAGTCATATAAAACTCTATTTGTTGTTTGTGGTCTTCCCTACATTATTACTTCATACTTAACCGGGAAAACGTTACATAATATTCTCATATAAAAGTAAGTAACGCCATAACTTGAAAGTTGAAATGCTCCTTCGACATGTATCTACGCATTTATGTCAAAGAACGAAGTCAAATTAAAACATTCGTTAACTCTATAAATCATGAACTAAAAAAACACATATAACTATTAAAACTTCAATATTAACTTTGGTTTTGAGAATATCTAAGGTTGTATTTACACTTAAGAAATATTCAGATGCTTATAATGCCGACTACGTGCGAGTATTTTGGGAAAGCAAGTATGCGGTCGAACACCCCCACAACCTGAGGACAACGGATTTTAGTAGCGTTGACATAACTACGTCAACCCACAACAAAGGTTATGGCTCGAGATTCGGTATGTTTTTTTCGCGTTCATATTGTTTACCGTTATTTCTGAAATTGCTTTCTTATTTATGAAGACTGTTCATTTTCAGAGTTGACTTTTGTTTTTACTTTAATTTCAACCACATAACAAAGAGCCACTCGAAGGTTACCATTTTTATTTTTTATGTAATTGATATTATATGAGGTTCCTCTCAATCAGGAAAAACGAAACCTTAGAAACTCTAAAATAAGTCACTTTACTGAGAAACAAACTGAGCAACTAAGGATATTTGGAGGTTCGACCGGGTGGGAATCAAACCAGGGACCTTTACATTCTGAGTGCAACTCTTAGATCATTGCTGCTTTTCTATTGCAAAAATAAGTTGTTTGTATTACGAAGAAACATTTTGGTAAATTTTTTTCCAGGAAACTACAGTCGTTTAGTGATCACACTGACCTTGCATCGTAATCTGAATCTCCATCTTCTGCGCGACTTCTTTCCTTGCATCCTCATCGTCATGCTGTCGTGGATCAGCTTCTGGATCAACTACAGAAGCACTCCGGCGCGAGTGGCGCTCGGTATAACCACTGTTCTCACCGTCGTCACCATTTCCAATGACGTCAGAGACAACGCACCGGAAGTCGGTTTGTTCCGCAGCATAGACTACTACATGCTGTTCTGCAATTTATTCGTTTTTGCCGGACTGTGCGAGTACGCCCTTGTGGGGATGACGTTGCCCCACCTTAAGAAAATGAAAAAAACAGAGAAAGACGATGAGTCAGCGGAAAATCACTGGCGTTATGTACACACAAGTTTGAGTGTGAGTATTTTCACCAACAATGTTGTTTCAACGTATGTATATATACGAGATTTTCTTTTAGAATGGCACATTTACCCGTCCAACAAGAAGAAGTTGCGATCACGATAAGAAATATTATAAAACTAAACAACCGTCGTGCCGCAGGAAGCGCGATAACAGTTTGGAGGAGGAGGACGGCCCGACCGACAAACACACTTCCTTCGGTCCATTTTTATTTTACGCTGACGATGCACATTTCATCGATAAATTCAGTCGAGTGGTTTTCCCAGTGTGCTTTGGAATCCTAAACCTGGTCTTTTACTTGTATCACCTCTACCACCCGGAAGCCTACAATTGAAAGAGCTAAACAAAGTATTTCGCTGGTTGGACACAAAAATCTAGCAGTACATTTGCAGGTTTTCTCGCGTTTTAGTAACGTGTATGATTCCTCCCAAGGAACATTTTCGTAAGCGTATTTTGATAAAATATTTTATAAACACACTCTAGTTCCCACAATAAATGTAATTTGTTCATAAATATATATATTGCTAGGTGCAGGTTTGTATTTAATAATTTTTAAGTATATCGAAGAAGAAGACCAATAACAAACCAATAAATAAATACGAAATTAACATTGTCACATTCCTGTGATCTATCTGCTATTGGCTAAAGAATTTTTCTTCCATTTTCTTTCGGCTGCTAGAGGCGTATTTCGTGCAGCTTTTAAAAAAGATATTTTTTCTCAATCTTGTGGGTTCGAATATTCAAAAGGCTCACGGTAATGTGTTGATATCACTTCGCCACCAAATCTTAGAAGGAAACGGCCGCTGGTGTGCCATCAAAACTACCGGTTGTAAGTTCAATGCATATACAAAAACGTGGAACGAATTGTTATAAAACGTTTTAAGTCAAGGTTAGACATTTTGAAAATGATTTTAAAATGATTGGATGAGTGAAATCACGTGTTAACGAGGCTTGTAAAATGATTGGATGAGTGAGAGTATAACACGAACGTCTAAATCCCGCCACGTTATTTGTGTTTGATTTGTCTTCAAATATGTAGATCACGCAATTTTAAACTCAAATATTTGCTTTCAAAGGTTGTTTAGGCATATTACGAGATTACGAGTGCTTTATTTGCATGTCAACAAAATCCCAAAATTCAGAATGACACATAATTTGTCGTTAGGTAGTTGTCTGGGCATTGATGGTGTGTGGGTTTTATTCTTTTGTGAAATATCCTAACGGTTATCGGTTATTAATGTTACGTTTTAGTTTTTTGCTTTTTTTCTAATCAGGTAAGGGTAAGGAAAATTACAAAATTAACAGTAGACTTTGAAACTACATAGACGAGAGAAACAAGATTAAATATAGACTGAAAATTGATTTAATTTTAAAATTACAAAGCAATTTATTCTCAATGCTTCAATAAATATAGCCACGGCACGATTTTATAATCTCCGATCATTCGAAAATGTCCTACTCAAGGGAAATACACCCTTATTTCTATAAGAAACTCGTTTATAAGAAACCTAGTACTAGGACTTCCAAAATTTAAGAAACTTTTCATTTCTAATGCCTTTATAAAAATCTATCTAGGTACAGTAGTATATTAACATATATAAAGTAAATGGTTTTCAAATTTATTGAAGAATTTAATAAATACTGAACTTATACTTTCGAATGTCTGAAATTGACAAGAATAAAAAAACACAGTACTGCGCGATGTAGTATGCAAGATCGGCTTGAAACCCTTAACAACAGTTTTTTTACGTATTTTTTAATTTCAACTGTCATGTTCTTTATAAATTGAATATGTACTTAAGAAACTTCTTTAAGAACCTAAAAGTCAGGTAAAAATAAGAAACTTTTAAACTGCACCCTTCGCTAGGTTTCTTTTAAAATAGCGTGTAAGGTCGAAAGATGCGAAAGCCAAACAAGAACCTTTTATAAGATTTACTTATTAACATAAAGTTATCGTCTGACTATCAAAATATTATATTTTGTAAATCACGATAATGTATATATATATATATATACAACTGTCTGGAAATAATTATCAGTAGATTTTCTGATTAATCAAGTGTTAAATTGTTTTTTTGCAATCTCTATTTACTTGGCTTACAAACCGCCTACTCTTTCTCTGAAGCTCCTGTATTCGTCATGCTTACATCGAAGGACCTATTATCATCTTTCGAGTTGGGACAGTGATGTACCGTATACTAGAACGTTCCAGACTGAGTTCTCAATAGTGGGATGTTAAAGTGAGAGAGGATGTGTTAAAGATAACTCGATAAGATAGTGGGTTCGAGTTACCACATATCACAACAGAAATATGAGAACTAAAGATAAATTTAAGCAAACATTGCATTAAATAGAAACTTTACAACTGCTGCTAAAACTGGTATAATTCGGTTTTATTGTTCAATTTTTTAGCCGATGATCATATTTTGATCATATCAATGGAATATTATTTTATATATTATTAATTAATATTATTCATTAAAATTCGTTTACATATTTATTTATTATAAACTATTCGCTCTAGTATTTGAGTTGCGCAATAAAAACCTGACAAACAATTCTCCAGGTAACATCACAAAATCAACCACGAGTGTCTGTTCAACATTCGATGGATGTTAACACGTTATAACTGTCTTTGAAAGAGTTATCTCTAAGAAAGACGCCGACCCCAGCCGTCATATGTTCGTGTTGGCAGGCAAATGATATATTGTAAGGGTCGAGTATGGAGCATAACAAGAAGTTAGTTGAAAACCCGCAGCAAAGAATAACATGTGCAAAAAAACACGACTTTTGAACGTAGGTACGTAGAAAACGTCATCATCGTCTTTTGTCTCATATTTCCACTGCCGAGCAGAAATATTTGTTCTGTTCATTTGACATGTCCATGTTAAAATCAACCATATTTCAAATAAAAGGCATGTAAGAAAAGCTAAAGATGCGGTATCACGTGTCGAATAAACGATGGCCGAAGTTGTTTCTCTGGAAATTTACGTTTAATTTTGAACGTGTTACTTTACTGAAGTGTAGCAAAAGGCACTCTTTGATAATGTCGTAGTTAGAGTGAGATTTTCAAAGAGTTTGTCCGTTGGAAGGCTAATCGATTGATAATTCCTCTCTTTGTTTTAATACACTCGCATATCTAAAGTGGAAATCTGCGCGGTGGCTCATCATGAATTCATCAAGCAACAAGGAATATGGTAGCTTCCATACAACACAGGATGAAGGAGCGTTCACAAGTCAATCGTCTGGTTGCGATGCCAACGCAGGTAGGGCCATCAAATGTTATCCCGTTAACTTCATACCCTATATCCTCTTTATGTTTATTGACTTATTTTGCTAACAACTTGTTATTATCAATAATTATTTAGAATTCGCCTTCGGTAATAAGAAAGTAATGCACGCAGAAATGAGAAGGAAAAAGTTGTCTTTGTAGTCCTTCTAATCAACCTCTTCATGGCCGTTATACAGATACGATTTGAAAGAAAACTATTTAAATTTATTATCGTTATGATATCAAGTCAATTCTTTGTTACAAAATTTACTTTTTAGTAGCATTTATCAATTCTTTGAACTGATTTTACTGCCGAGATTTCTTTTTGTTCCAGGAAAACGAAAAGCGAAAATCTCAACGAGGGAAAACCAACGTAAGGTTTTTGATCAGTCCGTACAAATGGAGTTGGAACTTGAGTTCCAAGCCTCTTCCTATCTGACGGCTTGGAAGCGGCAATACCTCTCTCAGAAGTTGAACCTTACAGAGAGGCAGGTTCGAGTGTGGTTTCAAAACAGACGCATGAGGATAAAACATCAACACCGACAGAAGTCGTCTTCAAGAGTGGCAACCCAAAGAGAGGGGTGGAATCTACAGGGGAGTATCTTTAGTGGATACTCGCATGTTCAACTCACTCAACCAAACCTGAATCCTCGTAATACAGACTATATACCGCCCATGGATCCTAATGAAAGCTTTAACTCCTTAATCCCCATCACTCACCAAGAGACCGTTCTCACTAACTGCATGTACGACACTCGCTCGCAAACTCTATGGCAGGAAAACTTCCAGCCAATCACAACGGCCGTTGAATTAATTACAAAGCCCGAGAATATATACTCGCCGAATAACTCGACTTTTCCCTCAAACAATTCAGAGTTTCACTCGAATTTCTCCGATTGCATGTTTGCAAACAACGACCCACGCGTGTGCTTAGACAGTCAATATTTGCGCAGTTAATATAAGTCCGACGATAAACAACCCCCGCGCTAATATTGCGAAATAAATTGCTCAAACACTTCTGTAGATAATTGCGATTATTGTTATATAAACAACGATACATTATATACATGTATGTGTCATAAAGTTTTTCTGATGTATTTTTAAGTCAAAACTGAATAATATATAAACGGTTATATTTAGCCTTTGTTGCCCGTAGTTTAAGATTTAGGCAGCATGTGCGATTTTTACACAGGATCCAATGCTTCAGTAAAGTGAAAACGTCCTCTGTAGCTACAATTACATGAACAAGTAAAAGTATTATTGATAAATTAATGTGAGGTTAGAGAAGGGGTGAAACGTGTACCGCTTTGTGTTTGTTTTTTTCAATGACATTATTTATAGCTAGTATGAAAAGAGCATGTGAGTAACCAAGACCTCGGATAGAACTAGCTTGTAGATATTTGACGACACCAAATCTTTTGTGTTAGAGATTTCGCTGTTATGTTTGAAAAAGCGTTCCCGTAGAAACGATTTATTATGACTGAAAGTGAAACAAGCAAACGCAAACTTGTTATTTGACAAGTACATTCAAACCAAACGTAAAAAATGCCGGCAAAAATTTTAAAAAAATTTTAAAAAATTTCCTGACATAAGAGTTAATAAATAAAGTTGAACTTTAGTGTAACTTAGAGAAAGGTAATTTTCAAAACAAAACCATACGTATAAACGTCATATGTCCTAGTGGCAGCAATAAAGTTAATAAACTTCGCGAAATATGGCTTATATTTATATATTTATAATATTTAATGTGGCGCTCGTAAATATTTTTTTAATAATTAAAATCGTCTGTCATAAATGTTCAAATCTCTCCAACGCATGCGCTTACGGAACCTCGGGGTTGTACTCTTCCAAGTAGCGCAAAATCTTGCTCCAGTAGCTCGGCTCTAAATTGGAAATCAAAAACAAACTTACACTAGGGTTAAGGAATTATACATGTAACAGTAACAAAAAATGTATTCTGTAATTTTTACTTTTTCAGCATGATCGCTTAATTTGAATTTTTCATAACTTCACTGGAGAGATATTTAATATCAGGCGGGAATTAACTGAGACGCCCTAATGAAGAAAACGAACACTATTAGAAATCCCATATCATTTCTATCACTTCTCAAATGAAGGGATCGCTACAATTAGCCTGTTACTCGACAAGTCATCGCTTTATTGTTATCAAGTTCTCTCAAAGCTTTTTGATCAGTGTGATTTGCCACATTTACAATGTTTTACATAAAACCTTTTCATTTCTCATTTCACCTTCTCAAATGCATTTTTTTCACACTGTAACTAAACGAACATATCGAAGTTTTTTGTTACATTCCGCACGTTTGACCACGGGGGGTTACCACGTGTTATTTTCATGAGATAAGGGTACGTTAAATCAAAATACTTTATTGAAAATGGCAGACAAAATGTATGAAATTTAAGAAATTACAATGTATAAATGGTTTCATCGAGGAATTGTTGTTTTATTGACTCAGGTGGCCATGTCTATAACGCTAGCGTCTCGTAAATATAACATCTGATAAAAATAGCAACAAACAGTATAATATTGTGTTTGATCTTGTGATAATTAAACATTTAAAAATGGTGCGCCCTTGTATATTGTCTTAGTTAATAAATAACATTGTGCAACGCCATGTACCAGCTGGATTGGCATTATTATTTCAACCTTTCTTTATCTCGCTTTTTAAATACTGGCACATTATTGCAATTTTGGTGACGACCTTACATGAGAATCCATTGAAAACATTCAATTGAAAATATAGTTTTTTTGTATACCGCAGAGCGCACGTGCCCATGGCCCATGATCCACGTGTCCATGGTCGGAACTATTTTGGATGCGGGCGAAAACTTGCTGAAAATTTTATAAACTTGCTCTTCAATTAATAAAAGATTATGACGCATGCGTTTGTTTACAAAATATACACCACGTGACGGGCTGGCTTTTTTCATGTAAACAGAAGAAGAATCTCGCTACCGGGCCTGGAATTAAAAACTCGAAGAAATCAATGTAGCAAGTTTTCAAATTCCTGCGCAGCCGCTCTTGTTTCTTATATGACTTATTCATAATTCATTTTATTCATGTCATTATTCGAAAGTTGATCTCATTGTTGTAAAATATAATTTCTACACGAGTAACGCAGGCATCAAACCCAAGTGCGAATGCGCAAGAAAAAATCTTACCGGGTAAACATTCACCGATGATTTCACCGCCGAAAGTGTCATCGATATCGTTATCGCCCTCTGAAATGCATTGTAGGCCGCTGTTGCAAAATCCTTTGTTGCCATGGAAACCACCACAAGTTTCGCCCAGGCTTCTCCCGCACACCATGCAACAGTCGCAGGGATCTTTGACGTACCCTCCTAAACACGCAATGATTGGTGGTTGCAATTATTCGAACAATTAATCAATAGCTAATTTCACAATAAAAAACAAATATGGGGCTTAGAAACCACCAATGAAATGAACAGCTTTACTTGGGCACGTCATCTTCGGGCACGTGTTCTGGTCACATGGGAAACATTGGATGGCAAGTGTTGTCGAAATAGCAATTAGTAGCACAATCGCATAGAAATAATACTTCTCCGCCATCTTAAAACTTGTGCTTTAAATGCAGGTTTTAGCTTTTTATATAACCAACAATTCAATTTCCATTTCTCTTTCCCTATTGCACCTTGGATCTTTCATTTCCTGCCTTCTATATAGAACACAGTTTAATCCTTTTGGGATAATTTGATTTGAAAAGAAATGAAACAATTGACGGGATTGTTGATGAAAATCTGAACCATCTGATCAAAATAGCGATGAGATAACGTGGGCTTTTTTAAAAAGGGCGCAATCAAATTTCCTTTACACGAGAAAGCTATCAGAAAGGCAAACAGCTGTAAAGTTTTCTGTGTTATCCGAAAACTTTCGTTGCGTTCATATGAGAAGAAAATTTTTTACTGCCTACGGAGATCTCACCTATTGACAAGCGAGATCTCGGTAGCCGGGAATTTACTCCGGTAAGCGGAGTTAGATTAACATTAACATAAATCAAAATGGCTGATGTTGGTTTCGCAACTGCTGTGGCTGTAAACAATACAAAAAAAAAATTTAAATGGGAAGAAGATAGTCTGCCTACAAGTCGGAAATGCTATATTTGCTATATATAGATTTTGATGGCGATGCAATACAAAAGTATTCGCCTTGCAATGGCAAAAATATATAGTATTCACCCTGAGCAGAAAAGTTATTGTTGTTTCGGTCCAATATTTGCAACTGAAACACCTTCCAATTCTTCAGCCCCTAAATCTACAAATAAAAACCCGCTAATCTACTCGAAATTTATCGTTTTTATCCTGTGGCTTCTATTGATATAGTTACTTTATTGTTGCTGGAAAAACAAAGACAAAATTAAGACAACCAAATTCTGCGTGTATAAGAGTATGTAAAGTGTTATATAACGAACTTTTCAAAGAAATATAAATTGCACAAGTTTCCCTCCATTTAGAAAACTTGTAAAATATACGAATAAAGAGGCAAATGTTCTTTGTTAAAGAATCTAAGTCTAGTAAAGAATAGTTAAATGCGATAAGAATGTAGCCTCTCGAACGTTTTAAACAGAGGTTGGTTCAATAAAAGGTGGAAATGTATGAAATTCTATCCAAATGTAGGTTGAAATGACTCATCATCGCCATCACCGTTTTTATGCGACCTTTCCAAGAGGTCAAAGATGTTACATGACTCGCATACCACAATGACTGAAAAGCCAGACCAAACGGAGAAACTTGTGTTTTTTCTTGAAAGATAACGCTACGTCTACTCGTTTGCTATTGTCACAGCAAATACGTCATAACAAAACGTTTTTAATGCGCATGCACCAAAAATTCCCTTGAAATCCTAATAAATCAAATTTACACAAAACCTCTAATTAATAATTATAAAAATTCAACAGCATTCTCTCCGCTGACCATTCCCTGCGTTGCAATGCAATTCATTTAAGTCTCCTTAAAACGTACACGTATCCAAGGTTGTCAACAGTTACGCAAGTACACAAATCAGGAGTGGCTCTGACGTATGGCAAATAGTTGCCTATCACGTGATACGTTTGCAACGGTTGGCCTTGATTAGTGAACCACTATAAGAAAGATATTTCATTTGAGTTATCCCAGTACACTGAGACAAATACAATTCACGAATCAATGGCTGCTGGTCTGCAGATTTATTTTCACCCGGCAATAAAAGTGAGTACCGTATAACGCAGTTAGCATTTCTGTTTTTCAAACAACTTTTCTGTTCATCTAGAAAAGTGCGGACCAGATAGCAAATAAAGACGTAACCCACCTTGATGTTCTTTGAGACGGTCATAAGTTTGTTTCCGGCGAACTTTACATCCACCAACCAACTGCTGAACGAATCGCACGAGAACAAAACCTCTCCACGGCTAATAGTAATAATCTAAAAGATGACACGATGCCGCTGTCAGTGTGCATTCCTATACATGTATGAAGATTTCTATGTTCTGACCGCATTAATAGAAGCGTGAACCATAAGAATTAGGGGAAATTCTTATTTTGCAAATTGGAAAGTGTCGCGAGATTTTGATGGAAAAATCCGAGTAATTCATGACATAGTCACTTTGATATTTTTAGATTCGGAAAAATTCTTCAAGTAAATTATTTGTGAGTCTATTTAAAATATATATACTATTCGGAAAATAAAATCTGTATCAACCTTTAGCGTGTTGTCGTCTGAACCGGTAGCGATCAATGAACCGTCATTAGAAAAGTCAGCGCAACGTATGACATCTGAGTAATCGGCTACCGTGAATTTCAATGTGGCATCATTAAGAGACCAAACCTAAAAGAGGTGCATGCTTTATTTTTTTTCTCCCCCATCATCTTTCTCTCAATGTAAAATCAGTTGGGTTTCTAACTACTGTATGGAGACTTTTAATGAACATACCTTACACGTTGAATCTGCAGAACAGCTACACAGCGTGCTTTCGTCAGGCGACAAGGCGAAGGTAATTACTGAATCGTTGCTATGGTTACATGTAAACACTTCCATCCCATCGCTGGCATCCCACACCTGGGTGTTACAAGAGACAGGATTTGTGCTTGGGAGATTGGAATAAACAGACACGCGCATTTACCTTTACACTTCCATCGTACGATGATGAACAGGCGAAGTTCTTTTTGCTGAGTAAGCAACATTTCGTGATAATGTTCGTATGACCACGAAAAACTGTAACAATCCCGCCTGAATGCAAATTCCAAACCTACGGAAGTTGTTTCGGCATAAAGGCAACAAGGGAAAGTAATTCGTGCCGATTAAAATGTTTCTATGCTACATGAACACATAAAAAATAGATGCAATCAACAACACATTTTTCAAACCCATCCACATCAATTACTATTTAATTATTCATTGACTATAAAAAGTTAACTTTCTTTCTATCTTTAGTTCATCTGATTATCGAAGATCAGTGTTAGGCATGCACTGGTTTCACTTGTAAAAGGGTTCGATGCCGATTTAAACTCTAACTCGCTTCTGCTTAGGGCATATAGTGACGCGCCTAAGGTTCGCTATCGTAGTTTAAATACTCCTTCAAATGCTTTACACACTTACAGAGCATAAATGATCTTGACTGCCAATCACACAAAAATCGGTATCAGAAGAAAAGATGTCATTAATCTTTGCAGAGTGATGTGCCAACTCGTATTTGACGGTTAACGAGTTTGAATGTAACATCTATGAGAAAGGCATAACACCATATTCAATCGACATGTGGATTGTGGAAAGAACCACATACACGCTTTTCTTTTTATAAGAATACGCTTTATAAGAATAGCAGGGTGAAAATGGGCATTTTTTGAAGAATATTCTAAGAATATGCCCAGGGTGAGAATTCTACTGTATCGGGGAATATTTTGCGAAATATAGCTGAATTTGAAAAAGTTGATAGAAGAAAATAAGATATGTATTTATAAATTGTGACAAGTTGTGCAATGTTTCTATAAATACATACGCGATCAAAACATGTACGCTGGTATAGAAGAAAAAACTTCCTTAAGAAATTTTGATGGAACAAAAAATAAGAATACAACCTATTTTAAGTAGAATAAATAAGAATATGCTAAGAATATTTCAGCCTGATTTGGAGTTAAAAATTAAGAATACTCGACCCTGGCCGAATCAAATCTATGCTTATAAGAAAAAGCATGTACTACTGGTATTACGAGATACAGTAATTATAAAACCAAGTAAAACTTTAAAAGCCCACACAAATGTTTTTTTCCAGCACCTTGATTAGTCCATTAGTGAAGGCAACAAGAAGTATATCACCATCAGTAGAGAAACGACACATACAAACTTCGTGCTGAAATTTCTCACTTGATTGCGTCACGCAACCTGATTCGTCAACCATCTGAAAAACCACATCTTTCATTAATTCTCCACTTAATTAAGTCGGAGTTAAACAGGAAGCAAAGTTCTACTTTGAAGTATTCAGTTTCTTTCTTAAATACTCAAGTTTACTTAATATTGTTGTTTTTCACACTCTGAACCGGATAATAAAAAAATATATTTGAAGTGCTTATCATTACTGAACATTGATTATGGAATTTTTTCCTTCAAAAAAAAGAAGGAAAAAAGACATTTTTACTTGACCTTGATTGTGTTTTGATCCGTTGTCATGGCAATCTGTAGCTTACTTTCACTTAGGAAACGCACATCAAACACACTCTCTGATGTTCGCATCTCACTCCTGCCTTGCTTCAACTGCCACACCTGAAACGGGAACAATTAACTAGAGCCTTATTTAAACTTTGCACATGCGCAATCCGCGGTGATTGGTATGTAACATAAGCGCAAAGAAAATCTCCAGTCATTTCCAAAAATTTTTTGGTTCAGCAATGCTGATGTGATGTTGATGTACCCTCATAAAGATAAAGCATGAGCAATTCGAGTTTAGAATTGAGCCTGTATACAATATTTAAAGGTATGCATGCATTTGAGTTACACCAACACAAAGACGTTTGATAGTTACAAATGCAACACATCAACGTCACCTTACAAATCCCATCTCCAGATGATGTCACTAATCTTTGTTCATCGGGATGGAAGCTGACGCTACTTAACCAACTGCTGTGGCCCTTGAATATATTCACAACATCGCCCTTTACAAGATTGTACACCTGTGCAAACGAAAAGCAATCATGCATTCTGCTAATCGAAAAGGGTGTATTTGAACATCAAAATACGTATTAAAATGCCAAAATCAACACCAAGCAAGTTCTTTCCTATATTCACTCTCTATGCGTGTAAAAGTAACTGAAACAAGATGAACAGATCAAAAAGGACATCTCACCGTAGCTGTCATATTTCTGTGGGCAAGAGTGAGTTGGTTTCCTGTTGCAGAAAGTGCCAGTTGTAAAATATCACTCGACATTCGGACAGACTTCATTAGGGCACCATCAGCAACGGAGAAAAACTAAAAGAAGAGTTATCACAAGCTCCAACAGAAGTTAAAACAAAAAAAAAGTCCATTCACTCTGCTTAGTCTACGAAAAGAGAAATGTTAGATTAAAAATGCGAAGCAAATGTTTATAATTTGTCTCATAAAAAATGCTCAATCAATGAACTTCTTTCAAGAGGCAATTCCCTAACGACCATTATTCCTAACAAAAGAAGTTTGTATAATGAACTCAAACCTAACTAACAAAAGAAGCTCAACCTAAGCCTTGTTTCCATTTTAAAATTAGCCATCTCGCAAATGGTCTATTCAATACTTTATCCCAATCATTAGGATAATTATTTCCTCGTTAAGAATGGAATACACAAAACTTATGATGAAAAACACCCGTCATGTTCATTGTGAAAAGATATTGCAACAGTCTTCACATCACTCTAAAATGTCAGGAGGCTTTTATAGAAACTTGCAGAATCATTTGTTCCGGTAAAACACAATCATCATTTTGAAACGTGCATTTTCTCCTTACAAGTAAATATTGCTGAGTCGCAGTGATTACTGTGTCATTGTCTCTAGTAAACAGACACGAAGTGAAGAAATCAATCTCCGTGTTGCATGTACATGAAAGTTCATACGATTCTGTGTAGTATATCTGAAAAAAACAAGTAATTCAACGTAAGTTGAAGTTTGTTATTCTGATGTTTATCTTCTACACTCAAGTCATGCTCAAACTTAAAATATCATCATCATCAGAAAGAAAGAACCATTTCTGTGTAAATTGAATTGGAAAAACATGTCATTTAAGGACACATATTGATAGCAGATTTTTATCTGAAGTGCATATATCCTTGTAAAATATTTATTATAATAATAATGTCAATTTTTGAGAATAAACAACAATACAAAACACACACCTTCAATGTTTGGTCATTTGAACAAGATGCCAGCATGTTGGAGTTTTGTGAAAAACAACAGCAATTAACAACGTCTGTATGTCCCTCCAGTACTGTTATTAAAACTCCAGTAATCGCATCCCAAACCTGTTAATATTTACCATTTTATCATTCATTTAATATTTATAATTTTTCACTAAAAAAATTGTAATCACAAATAAATACTTGTAATAAATATTATAAAGGAGATTAAATTTACAAAACATTTATTTAGATGTACTCACCCTGACTGTCATATCTATGGACGCACTTGCTAGCCATTTCCCATTAGGAGAATACATGCAGCAGAGAACCTCGTCAGTGTGGCCATGTAGACTCATAATTTGCTGACCAGATGAAGTGCTCCATATCTTTAGAACATAGAAATTATAAAAGTTTCAAAAAGCTAACAAATGTATATAAAACAGCTTGCTTATTTAAGTCTTTGTTTCTTAACCATTCCTTCATTCCATTGCATATGCATCATCTCAGACCCCTCTCCTTATAGAAAGAGTGCTCTACAGCTATGTAATCTATGAAACTATCTGTCAAACCAATACTTTGTCATTCAATTTTATTGTGAATCTCAATTTTCTACCTTCACTGTATCATCTGAAGAACAAGAAGCCAAAGCTTCGTCATCAGGAGAAAATTCGCACCAATTCACCGTGCCTTGATGACCCAAAAGACTGTGCATTTCTGAACCAGTGACACAGTTCCAAATCTAGTGCAAAAAGAGAACACTCGTTCAAGAACAAAATTTAAAGAGTTCCATAATACATGAGTTTTTAACTACTTACTTGGAGGCACAACAATAGTTTTCAAAAGATGATACTTCCCACAATTGTGTTGGTTTAATCACCTGATAGTTTATTGAAGCACTTGTTTTACAGTCCGTTCTAGCGCCAACCCCAACTAACCAAAAAAGAAAGAGCACAAAACAGTATTTTGCGTCACCTTTACAAGTTTATCGCTGCCAGCCGATGCAATCAAGGTTGCATGTGGAGAGTGTGCAAAACAACAACAATTCACAGCCTCTTGATGGAGACTTGAGGTAAGCAAGACGCCAGTGGAGATATCTGCAGGACGATTGCTAGTAAAATATATCGACGCACAAATCAGAATACTTTTTTACACTTTTAACTATTCTTTACTTCCAAAGGCTTAACGACAACAGTCTCATATTTTTTTATAGAAACGCCCGCATTAATCAGGTCTGAATATTCTCTATTTGCAATGAAAAAAAATTGAATTTTTAAAAATAGTATAGTATAGTATATAAACCATCCAAACAAGGGAACTGGCCTAGGAAAACAATAATATAAAGTACATCTAGGTAATCACAGCTCTATGACAGATTAGACTAGATAAAAAATGAAGCTAAGCAGAATAAATTCAAATTTAATAAACAACAGTCACAAATCTTTCAGCATATTTCTCCATGGAATTTTAAAAGATGAATCGGATTGTATTATGAAATTCACTTCAAAACTTTTCAAACCAACATTGCTTAATAAAATATTTATTATTTCGATATAATCTAAAGCGTCGTAGATAACAAAAAAGCTCATAAATAAGGGCGACATCATCTTTTTTAATGTAGAGTGGGAAATTAAATAATACAGCATCGCAGAAGCAGTTATGTCTTAAACTTGTCATTTAACCAACACATACTTACATCCAATCATAATACAGCGCATCGTTCTTTCGCGAATTAGCGCAATGTTTTGCTAACTCGTAAACCTGTTCTGAAGTCGGCTGACTAATTGCCAGTTGAACAATATCCCCTTTGCTGTAAGTGTTTGCAGAAAGCAAATGAGATTGAATGCTGAAGAAATGACAGAAATCCTGAAGAATGCCCACGACACTCTGCGCAAACATAAACACAACAAACTGAATTACATCTATTTTCAAATAGAAAATTACAATATTACACCAACAATCAATAAACACATCCTCGACAAATAAATTACCTCGTTCTCATGCTCTTTACTTTTAACATTTTCTAAAACCAAAGCATAATCTTGTATGAGATGGGCAGGGCCAACAATTGCAATGTTAGTTCCCAACCAACTGAAATCTTGCAGTAATTGTAGTGCGATTTCTAGGCATCCAGCATTTAATAGATGGAACATTAGGAACATGTGGATGTAATCATCTTTTGCATTACTGAGATCTTTTTTATAATGCTCCAGATGCCTGAGATTTTGAAGAAAGTAAAAGATGGATCACTCACTTAACTTGAGTAAAATACACTTAACTACTATTTTTTAACGACAATTGAAATAAGGTGAATTTAATTCATAGTTATAATAAACCTAAAATTTTCAATAAATATATTTTTATATAACAGAGAATCTTGCATACCTGTCAACAAACAAAACATGTAGCCTTTTCATTTCTTCCGCCCCTCCGCATTGCTCTTTCAAAAAACCCAACTGCAAGCCATGTAAACTGTACAAGCACTTGCCATCAGTGGCCTTGACATCGGCGAGAGATCTATCTATCAATTCCTGCATCAAATCTCCTACTTCGATCTCCTATGCGACAAGAAATATTGATTCTTAGTGTCACAGCAATCGATCAATAACTACTGAAGAAACCACAAAGAAAACATAATTGCTTACCTCAATTCCCCAGTAGATTTCCAATGTTAAACTTGGCACCCATACGCTTTCATTAAAAATAGCCATTGTCACATAGCGCAATCTCAATGTACTCTCCAAATCATCGACGCTTACCAGCATAGCTTCATAAAGCGACGGGTACTGATATGATAGCTTGCTTTTAACTTTACTTGTTTTCTTCTGTTTTAGCTGTGACAAGTAATACTGCCAACGGTTTTTGTGTGTTTTAAGCAGAGCTCCAATCATTGAGACGGCTAACGGGGAACCCTGACATTCCTCAATAATACCGTCTGCTTCAGATGGTAAATCTAGGATGTCAGACCCAGACCATCGAGATAAAATCTGACGACTTTGGTCTGGTGTTAAACTATCGCTCACTTTTACTTTGAAAAGAGCTTCATTTAATTCATCAGCTATCACTGAATTTCTTGTTGTAACTAAAGTCCTGACTTGCACATCAAAATATTTTGCATTCGACCAGAGATCATCCAGAACAAGTAAGCTCTTAGGGTGCTGGTATAAGAACAGCAGCCTTAGGCGATCTCGGGCCTCTTCAAGGTTTTGTGGGACACTTTTGTATACATTCTCTCTGTCCAACAACAAACACAAGTTCTGCATCTTCATGAGAAGATGTAAGTCGTTGATTTGACCAAGATTGATCCAGTAAATACCACCAGGAAAGCACGAAAGAACAAATTTCTCATTGTGCAATGCGCTTGAAGCTAATGTTGTTTTACCACAACCTGCCATACCATGTAACACCACCCACCCTTCTTCATCTTTCAACTTAATGAGAGCATTGTGAACTCCTCGGAGACAGGCGTTTCTCTGGACAAAAACCTGCGGAAGTTTTGGAACACCACCATCACGAAGAATGTTTTCAACTTGAAAATATAATACACACACACTTCTATCACTCACATAATAATATCCCAAAAATAGAAAAAAGGAAAAGATAAAAGTAATTTTCCTCTCTAAATATAACTTAACTCAATTCTGACATTTTCGGTGTTAATAGATTAGTTGATCCTGATTTTGGTTTCAGTAATACGATTGGACAATTCAAATATAAGGACAAGTTACAAAAAACCACATTGTCATCATCATTTCAGAGAAAGCTGATTTTTTGAGCTTATGAAAACCTAAACTCAAACCATATAAAAAAATTAGTAAACTAAATAATAATTTAGGTGTATGATATTACGTATGAAATGTTTTTGGTTTCAATAAGACAGTTAAATTAAATAGGAAAGTTAGAAATCGAAACACTATGAAAGATGTTTTGGAAAATTTCACAACAGGAAAAACCAACCCTCTTGAATTAACGATACCATTCTACAATTGCCTCTATGAATTGATATCATTTTTGCTAAATAATTGTTTGCCGGAAATTTCTGCTTTATAAGATCTTCTTACTAAGAAAAATGACATCATGAATTAATAAAGTCTTTGAGATATTTTTTCCATTTACATAAAAGGAGACACAATCATCTCCGATCATAATTCCTGTGAAAAGAGATTTCTATATAAAACTTTTTAACTATCTCTTGCCACCATGTCTTAATTCAAAGGGCCGCCTGTCTGTACTGCAGTATAACATCATACCAAAACCTGGAAAGATAACTTACAAGAAACTTCACTCAAACAGTCTTCGTCAGTTCCCAGAGTGTTGCTTAGTCCACTTGCAATCAAATTCGCTAAATGATCATACTCAGAATATTTCAGAGCATCGTGAAAAGCTGCAAAATGATTTGTTTGCTTGACGAGCAGAATTGAAATCAATTTTTCTGATTTGAGACGAGAAGTTAGCTCCAGTTTGATTAAGTCCAAGTCGTCAACGTTTATGGCAAACTTGCTTTGTAAGTACGAAGTGACATCACCAACCTTATAACATACTTTTTAATTATGAAATTACATTATAAATTTTATTATGGATTTGTCATTCCATATATTTAATTATGCAAGCCAAAAATAAATATAATTTATGCACACGCTATGTGAAAATAAAACATATATATACACACTTTTTTTTTTTAAGAACAATTTTATAAGAACACTTAGGCTCAGATTTGTTCTTGAGAAAAATAGGTCTTTTGTTTAACACAATAGAAAAATAAGAACAACCCCAGTCTCACCCCGAATTTTACTGGACTTTTACTATAGGAAAAAACCTGTACCAATATTTTTCAACAAGAACACTTACCATCAAATCTTCAGAAATATTTTTTCTGTTTGAAATCAGGAGATACCTTTGATTTTCATTCATTTTCCAAAATTTATATTATTGTGGTATATACATTATTCTGAAACAATATATACCCATATAATAATAATAATACAAAGTTTGCTTTCTTACACGAAACACACACAAAATATATGGCATGTTTCTAAAAAAGATCTGTACTTTAAACACACAAAGCACATGTGCATTGCAGATAGTTGTATAAAGGCAAGCACATACAGCTAGATGTGCGCACCTAAAGGTATAAGTTCATTTACTTAGATATTTATATAAAAACACACAAGGCAAATTGACACGGCTCTCTATTGAGGAAGTTTAGAATTCAATTTTTTTGCACGGGATTTATATAACTAGAATATAGATATAACACAACATTCAGTCCAAGTTTCTCTGGGGAGTTGCAGAAAATTTATAGTTGAAATCGTTTATATATAATGCTGCGTGATCGCAATTAAAATTAAGAAAGTAAGGAATGTGTGAAAGAGTATAGAATAGGACAGGTGATAAAGATCTACGTCTTTATCTACGTTTTTACGTCTAAAAAGTGTAATGGCCCCAAGGCAGCTGAGTGCACCAGACTAGCTAGGAATCAAAAGTTGTGGTGACGGTTGACCGCGAATACCTTGACGGGTGATGAGACCGACAGGTGAGAAATTAAAAAATCTTTAACATTAGTATTGAATTCAATTCCCCTTTCATTTTTCCTGTTTCAACCTGTAATGGTTTATTATATACATTCAGGTCTAAACCTATGACATTTAGTGTTTTGATAAAAGTCATAGCGGTAAAAGAAAGAAATTTATTTATTTTTTGTTTCTTTCTGTACAATACATAACGTTAGTCGTTAATTGCATTATATATAAGGAAAGAAGATGTCGTAAAATTGTCATTGTATATCGATATTTAATTTTTTTTGATTTGTAATTCGTTGTTTCCATGTAGTGAAGTTTAATCGAAAAGCCTCTAAGGTTTGGTTTGGCTTTCAAATACTTTAGTATATATGTACTACCAGTCAAAAATTTTAGTTTTTTAGTTTTAGTTTTAGAGTATGCTTAAAGAGTTTAAGGTTTTACAATATATACAGTCCTTTGATGAATTTAAACAATGCGCTTTTTATGAATCAATTCTTGCAGTTAATACATTATCCATTGTCAACAAAAGAAATTTGATATGGAGTCGATTGAAAATGTTTCATGATGTGACATTTTGCGTGTGACATATTAGTTCTGGGAAGGCAACTCTGGGAAAAATTTAAACAATTAAGCCCCATGACAATTGACTTTAACATCATATTACCATAGGAGGAAAAAACATGAGTATGAGCACGTCTTTAGACTTTGTATTTTTGCACGCATCATCAAATGTCAAAAGAAAATCTGCTCGTAGAATATAGTAGCAGGATTTGTACGACGGTTTGGGTGTTCATAGTACTAGAAACTAAAGTTTGTATACAAGGCTATGCTCTCTGTTGAGAAAACCGGCGACCGTTGAATACTTTATTCAGACAAATTTTGGCGCGGAGAAAACGTTTTTCCGTGCTCTCCCAACTTAACTTTTCCCCTGCTCCGCCATAGTAACTCCGCGCCAAACCGTAGAGTTTTTAGCTTGATGCTTCTCTTTCAATTCGCTCACTATGTTTAAAAGAAAAAAAAAAAAAAAAAAAACCTCTTGATGTCTTTTCCATTGTTTCGTGGTTCCGGAATCTTGAAAATGTCTTTCCGCCTAAACGAGAATGACAACAAACACATTTTTTAATGTGCATCATTAGTCAGTTTCGTATCCATCGCACCAGGCCATCCCCCAACAAAACGACGTCACGCCATCTACGTAAAAATGAAGTCGTTATCAACAATTATTACTATTCGTCACTTCCGTTTTTAATTGATGTAATAATGCCTCTATTTTCATACACCAAACAAAACTTAATCACCGCGTAAATTACTTGTGCTACTAGACTTTATACACGCGCCTAAAAATCGACTAGAAATAATGTTTCAAAAGAATTTTATCCGAATTCCAACTATCCTTTTTCAACAACTTCCAAATTGAATCATTATTATTTGTGATATCAAAAGATTTTATTTTTTTTATTATTTATTTGTTTACCATAAGATGAAAAGATGTTTCATTAGAGTATTTATTCCCTAAAAAACGACCTCTGAAAGATATAGATTTCTTTAAATACTCTTCTTTACGAAAAGGAACTCAAAACAGAATGCGTGTACTTGTGATTAATAACCCCAATAATCCCAAACTTCTCTGGGTGGGTTCACATGGTGAAAATCGTAGTGCATAAATTTGTTGTTCTGGAATGGATTAATCTGAAAAATGTATAATGATTTCATAAGATCTTGGGTGGTTGCATATTTTCCACGTTGTCAATCAATCTACTTGCATGCTTTGTTAACTGGTGAATAAACGTCTGAATTTTATTTTATGAACGCTTGCTCACACGATGTTCGTATAAGGTAAGTTTGAATAAATGAATAATAGGTATATCCCTTTTGAGGCCCCAGCACAATCTACATGCACTACAATGGGGAAACTTGGTAAATACGCTCTATAAGAACCATGTGAAATAAATATTTTTTAGTTCTCTTGCCAGCACTGTTATTTTTCTTGTTATATAAAATGTTCTCCATATGGGACGATGGTTCTCTGTATCTATATAACTTCAACGAACTGAGGACAAATGATAAATCCTGCTGTACAACATTAAAATGAATACTAGAATTTAGAATGCTCTCCAGCTCTCAAATAAAGGAGGAAAGAAAATAAAAACAAGAGAAGACCATAAACTCACTGTCCGCTGGAAGAGTCATTGGCTCTTAAAATGTACAAATCAGTGTGTGTCAATGGTTTTAATATAAACAAATGTCTTCTCAGGAGGACAGATGGCCTCAAAGGGAGTGATTTATCAACTTAGGATTGTTCTAGCTTTATACATTATTTCCATACTTTTTAAAATTTTACTTTACACCAATTAAATTACACCAGGAAACATTTAACACGCTTTATTACGTCATTTAACACGCTTTATTACGTCATTTACCACGCTTTATTACGTTATTTAACACGCTTTATTACGTCATTTACCACGCTTTATTACGTTATTTAACACGCTTTATTACGTCATTTAACACGCTTTATTACGTCATTTAACACGCTTTATTACGTCATTTAACACGCTTTATTACGTTATTTAACACGCTTTATTACGTTATTATCAATTTTAAAACCGGGTAGTTGAATGGAAGATTTCGTAAAATTTTGTTTTCACCAATCAATATGTAATTAGTTTTTGAGACGTTCAGCGAGAGATTATTGCCTTTGAACCATTCGTTAATTTTTTGCAACTCTTGATTAAACAGTCTTAAACAAAGCATTTAAGTTTTGTTGGAATCAAAAGTTTTCGTGTCATCAGCATGCATTATTGTGCATATAGATTAAGTTAATCATTTTACTCCGTAATATCTGTTTCAACAGAATTGCGTGATTGTACCGCACACTTTCGATAGATCAACAAATACTACAAATATGTTTTTTTTTTTTAAGGAAACAGATTTATCTAACTCATCACTCACAAACGTTGTCTATATCATCTTCCGTTTCAGATTAGTATACTTTTTTCTTTTATTTTCGCAATTTGATTTTCGTATTATTTTGGTCTTCCAGATTGTTTCGATTTTCGTAGAGCGAGCTAATCAGCGTAAGCAGACCGTTGCTTTGATGTAATTTCTTTTTTTGCGATACAACAGTAACTTTTGAAAAATCGTAGAATAATTGTAACTTTCTTTGACCGTTTTCCTAGCATAAGCGTTTGGCGCAATAAAGCCCCATTCTCATCAGCACCAAAGTTTGTTTGTCAATGGCGCCAATCGTTGTTATTCTAATTTAATAATGCGAGACGTGGCTACATATACTTTGAAGATAAACGGTGACAGCGCAGTGGTAAGGCGTGTTCGGCTCTTAACCGAAAGGTTCTGGGTTCGAGACCATGCTATCACAAAGTTGTTTAGTGAGCGGTTATTAATAAACAACGCTGTATTTCATCAGAAATAACCGTAGCCCAAACAACCAACTAAAAACAATTCACAAGTAGACCTTTTGGTAGACTATTTAAAATTGAAAATCTTCCCCGTCACTGCGTAGTTGAATAATGATGTTATTATCAAATATAGTTTTACTATGGTAAACAATTGCCTAATCTAATTATGACACTACTGAATGTGATATTGTTTTTTAATAGCTTTTTTAATGATGTTAATTTTATGAACGTTTATATCCATCACATTCGTAGATTTGTTAGTAACCGTTGAACTTTAAATTCGTAACTTTTAAAGACACCCTAATTTGTTGTTTAAGTATTTTATTACGTCACCATTATGCATTTATAATTAAATTTAAGTAGGAGACCGCTATCTACCGTTACTATTAGGTTCGATTTTTTTATTCCATGACAAAATTGTCTCGATTCCGGTTGAAATTATCTCGATCCGGTCTGATTTGATGATCTTACAATAACTTTAATAAAATTGCTTTTTCTGTTGCTGAATGAAAAAAACAACAACACTTTATTTATCAAAGATATTCAAAGCAACGTTTTCGAAAAAAATACTTTCTCCCCAACAATTCTTTGCAATAATTATTATATTTCCTAACAGAAAAAACACTTTATTACGTACCGTAAATGATCGATTAAACGCCCTCTTCCAATTAAACGCCCCTTTTGATTAAACGCCCCCATGTAAAAATTGATTTGGTAAATAAACGCCCCTTTCGAATAAACGCCCCCTCTTTTCTAAAAAGAGTGAATTTTAATGACGAGGTTTCGAATAAACGCCCCTCCCCTAGCCATGCAAAGAAGGAGAAATAAGTAATGTTTATTGTTAGGAAAATGCTATATTTATTTCCACTGGAAACTTACAATTTTGAGCTTCGTTTTTTTCAAAACTCCATTCAAAATGGCTATATTTTTCTTTTATTTCTTGCAGCTTGTCGCATAACACTCTCGCCATTTTTCCATACTCGCACCGAGCGACATATTTTCCCGGTACCACCAAGCCAATTTCCCGTTTTCTTTTTCCACTTACTTCAACGTTGGCAACGTTTGTTTTGGCAGCTTCAAGGAATTGAAAAATTAACCGCGATAGTTCTATTGGAACATGTCCCACTAAAAGTTCATTTTTGTAAACACCAACAGCGTGTTTATCGAGTTCCAAAGCTTCTGATCGGTCGTCTTTCTTGCAAGTTAGAAGCTCGCCTCTTTGTGGTGTCCATACATTCTTGTAAACGTGATGCCCGCACATAGCAGTTTCAAAACGTATTTCATAGAGCAAGGAATAAGATAAAACGCGAACATTACTTCGAGCCATCTTTGCGATTACATTTTTTATTCGTATTGTTTGCAAAGTAGAAAAAAACATTCGAAAGACAATCGAATTCATTTAAACATTCTTTCAATTTTTTCTTATATCATTGACGAACATGAGCTCGGAAGAAGTGAAAACTACCTCCCATAAAAAGGAGAAACGAAAACATTACGCTGTGGAATTCAAAAGAAATGCAATTTCATTTGCCGAAAAACACAGCAATAACGGCCCTTCAAAGCTCGAGTTACCGAATTATACGATCAGTGGTTAAGTGATGGCGTACATTACTATACTGAAGCTGGGAACATGAAAGCTCCGTCACGGAAGAAGATTGTTGAGTGGATTCTCGAAGCGTGGTCTAATCTTTCGAAGGAAAGTATTGTTAATTTATTCAAGTATTGTGGATTGTATCTTCAAACCGATGGCACTGAAGACCATGTTATTCATTGTTTCAAAGAGCGTGAACCCTGCACTTCATGGAAAGATAAACTGAAGTCGCAAATGTCTTTGTTATCAAGCGAAGCAGATCTCAGTAATCCTTTTATCACGAGTTTCGACGAAGAAGATGCTGCGCAAGATTTCAACAAAATAGACGATGATGATGATACTGACATTGAAATTGAGTTTTAACAGTAAAGTTGTAATGTCATTTAACCGTCGTCTGCTTGCATGTGACTCATAATATCATTTCAGAAAAAAGTTGTGTTATCCAAATTTTTGCATTTTGAAATAAACGCCCCTCTTAATTAAACGTCCCTTTCGAATAAACGCCCCCCTAAAATTTTCAATTTTTAAATAAACGCCCGGGGCGTTTAATCGATCATTTACGGTACGGTAGGTGTGTTGGAGGCGAGGCGGGGGCATAATGTAACACATTCAAAACAAACTTGTATAACGGAAGAAATTTCTTTTCGACAGCGAGCTCTGAATTGCCGAGCAATTATACTTCCGCACATTTTCAAACATGGATAGCTATGAACAATTGTTTAAATATTAATGCAGGAAATACGGAAGTTAAAAAAATGTACATATTATGTGATACAAAAACATAATATAGCGCTAGGCTCCCTCTGGTGTTATTGGTTTGCTTAAACAGTACAACAAAAACAATATTTGTTTTTTCTAAGTGCTTTCTTTCTTATTGTCAATTACTATAAAACAGAGTCATGTTGCTATGATTTTGGTTACATATTGGTTTATTTAGTTGACCACACACAATCGTGTTCCAAAAGAGATGTCATTAAATTTAACATTTTCTGGAGCTGGTTTTATTGGAATTTATCATGTCGGTGCTGTGGCCTGTTTAAAGCTGTATGGAAAGAAATTTTTAAAGAATATTGATTGTTTTGGAGGTTCAAGTGCTGGAGCTCTTTCCGCTTGTATGCTTCTATGTGACGTGAATTTAGATGATACAGTGCAATTTGTAATGCACCTTGCAACAAAAGCTCAACAAACATTTCTGGGTCCATTGAGTCCCTCATTTGATCCTTGTAGATCAATAAAAAAGGTTTTCCTAAGATGTTTACCTATTGATGCGTATAAAACTGCTTCAAAAAAACTTCATATATCTTTAACACGCATTTCTGATTGGGAAAATGTTGTTGTATCTAATTTTGAAAGTAATGAAGAATTGGTAGATGTAAGTTTTTAGTTAAATGTTTTTATCTTGTTATATTTTATATGTCATAGTAGATTAATACTTGATTCAATTCAATAATTTTTGTTTTTAGGCCCTGATTTGCTCATCATTTATCCCATTTTTTTCCGGTGTGACTCCTCCAAAGTTCCACAATGAAGTATGAAATCTGTTATTTAGAGTTATGTAGATGTATTGTAGATATATGTATATTCATTCATTCATTTGTTAAAACTTATATATATATTTGTTGTAGTATTTCATCGATGGAGGGTTCACTGATAATTTGCCGCAACAGTTTCATGGTACGACTATAACCGTTTCACCTTTTAGTGGTGAAAGTGATATTTGCCCTGATGACGGATATAAATTATCTAATCGGTTTGATTTGCGCAATACAAGTGTTCTTTTAACTGCTGGAAATATATATCGGATGTCTAGAGCTCTCTTTCCACCAAATGCGGAAGTATTGTCTGATCTTTGTCAGCAAGGTTTTGAAGATACACTAAGTTATCTCCATTTACATTGTAAGTCTTTCATTTTCATTAACTTTCACGTAGCAACAGTTTGTGATTTTATTTTCATCAATACACGTCTTGTTATTTTCAAAACAATCTGAAATATAATTTTTTTAATAAACATTAATGGCATAAATAGTTTCTTGTAAGGTTTATGTTATAGATCCTGAACTTTTGAGCATCAATGTTGATATTGTTAGCCTTCCCAATTATTACGAAACTACGGATGGTTCAAAAGAGCAAGACACTTGTTCTACTTCTTCAGAAAGTTTGAGTGATATTGAAAGTGTTATTGCGACAAGGCGGGTCATTGGGCATCTCATCTTACCGGATCAACTGAATCAAAGTATGATGAAGATTTTACTTTTAAACTTTCAAATTTCAAAACATGATTTAATATCAACTTTGCCATATTTTGAAACAACAAAGCTTGCACAACTCGCAAGTTTTTATGAATGAATTCTTGCGGTTAATACATTATCCATTGTCAACAAAAGAAATTTGATATGGAGTCAATTGAAAATGTTTCATAATGTGACATTTTGCGTGTGGCATATTAGTTCTTAGCTTACATATTGACAGAAGGAAATATCCACAGTTTTTCAATTTATATTATGTAGCAAAATTGGAGTGACAGCTCTACTAAAAGTAATACATTTTCTTTGATATTTAAAAAAATTTGCATGCCTTTCACCATCCAAACTCTTAAACCATTCAAAAGGCTTCAACCGAATGCTACACTTATTGTATATTGTATATATTATTGTAAAACATTGGTCAATGACAAAGCGTGAGAGAGAGTTTCCTACTTGCTTGTCAAGTTTGACATGCAGTAACCTGAAAAGGTAACTTAATCTTGTCTTCAACTAGAAACAATAGTTCTCATGTCTTAATATTAAAATATCTCACTTATTGAACACTGCTTCAGCTTTCATCGATGAATTGTTTTCTTATAGTATTGCAGGATGCCAAGGAGCTGTTGATGCAAGACCGTGACTTGTGTGTACATTTTGCGGCTGCCTTTTATCGGCTTGCCAAATGGAGTTTAAAGCCATATTTGTACCTTGTGAATAAGATACAAGCATTTGTTGATGAATTGTAAGTTTAAAAAATGTACAATGAAAAAGGGATCTAAAGAGAGTTGTGTGTTTATTAAAATATCAAAAAAGTCTCTTTTGTGTGAGTTTTAAATTTATTTTGAGAAATTTCTGTACCCCTTCTATTTCCGCATTTCCGCTTCCTCTATTTTCCGTACGTATTACTGCACTCTTTAATAATCTGATATATTGTGTTTTTGTAAAAGGAGGGTCTTATGATTTCTCTTAAAATGTTAAACATTTTTTTGTATTTTTAAGTCAGCCCTCGTAGAAGTAAATATTTACATTGCTTTCCTTGCACTCAGCAAAGGAATGTTCATTATTAAAAAGTGTATTTTTAATGTTGCTCAAGCTACTTCTGGGCATGTTAAATTGTCTATGATAACTGACGAAAGACATCACATGTGTTATCTGTTTATCAAAATCATTCTTTGTTTGTTTCAGATTGCAATGGTTGTTGCCTCAAGTTGTTGAATTTTGCTCGCAGTATTGGTACGCGGAACGATTTCTGAAAATTTCTTTGGAAATATTTCATGCGTATAAAGGAACTGCTACTTACGAATGGTATGTCTTGCACTGCCTTTACAAAAATACAATATATAATAATATTCTTCTTGTTTCAATAGGCACCCAAACCTCAAGAAGGAGAGTCAATTGTATTTATTGAAAAGTAAGTGTTTTTAAATTTGAAAGAAATTAAATTTGTTCAGTAAGTTAATTATCATTTGACGTGTTGTTTAGTGTTATTTTTTCGTTAGTTAAAACATAATAAAACTATCAACAATTATGCCACATGAAATAATAAGTATTTATTATAAGGAGATAAGTAAATGCGACTTTTTTTATTACCGTCAGAAAAATATAAATAAGTAAAACCTGTGGACCTGTAATAGCTATTTCAATCTCATATCTTATATTTTGGATGTTTAGGCAAGGAGCGTTTGGCCAGTGTTCAGAAATCTATGGTCGCTTTCCCTAAGTTTGTTGAATACAATGAAGATAGTCATATGTGCACTACATTTGAGAAAGACTCGTCAACCAGCGATGCGGAATACCATGGTGAAGATGATGACGCATCTGCGAAAGAAACGTTTTACAGTGACCCAATTTGTGACGAGGATGTGATCTATTTCAATATTCAAAAGGATAACAAAATTGATGGATGGCTGATCGCCAATGAGTGTCATGACGTCACACGGAATCGAGACGTGAATTTTGTGATAGGCACAAAAATGCTGACGTAGCAGTTTTAGGCACCTACATAGGTCTCCTCCCTCAACTGGAAAATTATTGAAGCTTGTTTTAAATTCGTATAACCGTTTCCTACTCGTCCTTTTGAAAATAGACACCATGTTCAACTCTCTTAACTAGCCCATCCATCTTTGTCTATCAGTTCACCAAATACATTTCTGCAAATGTTCTCAGGATATACTGAATAAATTTTGAAACCTACTAATGACTAGTTTAAACGTTAAACTTTATATATTTAATCGCCCTGTAAATAATGGAGATTATTTTGTAAATAATTGAATTTATTGTGTTCCATGGCTTGTCTCCACTTGTAAAACCACTTGTCATCAGTCTAAAGTATTTTATTTATAGTTGTATGAATGAAACATTACATCCATTTATTTTGTATTTAATATATATTTTTTTCGACCTGTACACCTACTTGTACGTAAACTGTAAATACACTCGACTCTCTAATTCGAATCTCTATTATTCGAACTTTCTATAATTCGAACAAATTCTAAGTCACCGTCAATTTTCCTTAAGAAACTCTTATAATTTACTTTCTATTATTCGAATCTCTGTAATTCGAAAATCTCCATATTTCGAACAAATTTTCTGGTCCCCTCGGCAAAATCCTCTCTGTAATTTGAATTTTCGGAGTGTAAGTCTTCTGTCGCGAGACTTCATGCTTCAAGTATTTCTGTCATTCGTGCTGGACTTGGCACCACTCCTTGGAAAACCTTCGCCTCCACAAACCAATGACTCGTCATAGCAAGTCGAACAATGGAACAATGGCAAAAACGTTTGCATTATCTATATACCATTTTTAAAAATCAGAAAAGAACTTTTACTCCAAGTAGCTATGCCAGGATCCAATTGCGCACTGCCTCAATGTGGCACCACAAGATGTGATAAATTTGAAGGTATAGGTATTTTCCAGCTAACAACAAGACAAGGAGAGTTTTATGTTGAATGGAGAAGAAAAATGATCGACCTTATTTGCAAATATCGTTCGGTTGGTAAAGACTTTAAAGACAAAAATCTTTCCATTTGTGAGAAACATTTTGCTCCTGAAGATATTGAATATACTAGTAAGTTATTTGATTTGTTGCAAGTATGACATTAAAATCTACAAAAGCCAGTAATTTTAATCTGCAATATAATTTCACTGCAAACAATTCAACAGACTAACCGGAATTGTTAAATATTTTAAAGTAAAGTATATGTACCTAATACTTTTAAATGGGGTTCCGAAAAAGACGTTCTCTAATCATTATACACGCTATTCTGGTCGGTATACTGTACATTTTAATAAATGAAAATAAACATCAATCGAAAAAGTTTTTTTATAAGCAATATGTTTTTATATTATTTTATTTGCATTAAATTGTTCTTCATGTTTTTAGAGACTGGGAAAAAATGTTTGAAACCTGGTGCACTTCCAACTTTAAACTTACCAATAAAGTCACATGAAACTAAAGTGCCAAATGAAAGAAGACAAATAGTTAAAACCGCCATAGAAACATTGGAATACCTAAAAGACAATGGACTTGTATACAAAAACATTACCGACTTAGTAAAAAAAGTAAATAAACAAAAACTTAATGGGTGGATTGTTGATGAAAATGATACCGCAGTATCGTTCAAATTTTTTAAAGCTCCATACTTAATAACACAATATGAAATTGTAGTAGATAAGAGTTTGGCTTTCAGTTGTATAGTGTTTGGATGGTTACTTCCAGAAGATCAATTTTTTTTTCAATTCAAGTAAATATTTTCTTTTTCATAACTACAATTTTCTTCTTTATATTAGAATGTAGCACAAAAATATGATTAAATGATAATAAAAATAATAACAATGATATTGATACGTGTTTGATTTCAAATAAAAGAAAAGTTCAGTTAATGAAAAAGTGGAATCTCGTAGAAGGTCAAAATCGACTTTATCATCGAGAACCAGATCCCGAGATCATGATATCTATAAACATTATCGATCAGTACGCAGAGTATCCATGTTTCGCTTGTTATCAAAGTTTACAAACTACAAAATTTGCATGGGTGTAACAAGTGTCACTGGAGGGTCTCTAATAATTCATTCAGTTCCATCTAAGTTTAATATTGAAAATATTGAAAATGACTTTCCTATCCAGGCACTAAATTATAAACGACCAAAGTATTGCACGGTTTTATTATGTGATGATGACGAGGAGACAAACTGTTTTATCTGCAAGAAGTTTGTCAGCTAACAAAATAAAGAGTCTCGAAGCAAACATTCGAATATAAACACTCCTGCGAAATCAAATGCCCCATTACTGTTTACCCACCCTAATAAAGTTTAACTTGTCTTGCAAAAACAACGTTTAGTATGCAAAGATTTAAAACTAGAAATCAAGAGAATGAAAACTGAATTGAAAAATAAAAGCATTAGTTTGGATAGTGAACTTAGCAGTGATATGAATGATATTATGGCCAACAACTTAATGAATGCCACTCCATTCATGAAACTGTTTTGGGAGCAGCAAACAAAACTGTTCAACCAAGAATCTCCAAGGTATCACCCAATGATTATCAGATTTTGTTTGTCTTTAGCAAGTAAATCTGCTTCAACCTATGACGAGTTGCGGAATTTAAACATTCTAACGCTTCCAAGTCGTCGAACCCTTCGTGACTATAAAAATGTCATTAAGCCTTCAGCAGGTTTTAATTATGAAATTGTTCAAGAACTTAATAATTTAACCGCACCTTTGAAAGATCATCAACGATACATTGTTTTGTCCTTTGATGAAATTAAAATTCATGAACAACTAGTATTTGATAAACATTCAGGGCAGCTCATTGGATATGTTGATCTTGGCAATCCAGATTTGAACTACAGTATGTTTAAAAACAGTGACGATCTAGCAACACACGCCTTAGTCTACTACTTGAGAGGTTTAGCATCAGATTTAAAGTTCAGTTTTGCATATTTTGCAACGAAAGGTGTTACCGCTTATCAACTGATGCCAATATTTTGGGAAGCAGTTATTATTTTAGAGGTTACCTGTAAATTATACATAATTGCCTCTGTGTCAGATGGAGCTTCACCGAATCGAAAGTTTTTCCGCATGCATTCCTTAATAGACAATTGCTTAGATAGTGATGTGGTTTATCGAACAATAAATCTGTATGCTCCCCATCGATATATTTGATTTTACGCAGATGCACCACACTTAATGAAGACTGCACGGAACTGTTTATTTCATTCCAGTAAGTTTAAGTAAATTTTGATGTATGCTATGGTTTTAAAATAATAATCTCAAAATATTATTGCAAATAAATAAGAATTATTATATTTAGGCATTACAAATTTTGCCTGTCAGTCCAGCATTTTAGGAAATGTTCAAAAGATATTTGAAAATGTTTTCTAGTTATATTAGTGATACACATAAAACTAAGAGCCAATTTGTTTCTTGTGTGAACAAATATTTAATAATATATTTCTAAATTTCTCAAAGTCAATGGTTCTCCGAAAAACATTGTTTTTAGGTGAAGGCAAAAGTAGTCGTTTATTATGGAATGACGGTAATCAAATAGTTTGGAAGCACTTCATGAAGATCGTTGAAGATGATCATCACAGTCAGTTAAAACTCCTTCCGAGGTTATCGCCAGATCATGTACAGCTAATACCGTATTCCGTAATGAATGTGCGAGTAGCAACACAGATTTTGAGTGAAAGCGTGGCAAACGCTATCAAATCGTACTACCCAGAAGAAATGCATGCAACAGCTAGATTTTGCGAGCACATGGATAAGTTCTTTGATTGCCTCAATGTCAGAAACCAAGTGGATGGTTTAAAGAAAAGAAAAACATTTCTAAAATCATACACTTCCCTGCCTAATCAACGGGGGGGGGGGGGGGGTCTTAATAAATGGGAGGGGGGTCAGATTTTATTCAAGAATCTAATAAACGGGGGGGGGGGTCTTAATAAACGGGGTGGTCAGATTATTTTTAAAAATCTAATAAACGGGGGTGGGGATATTATTTAGCAGACACAATATACTAAATGTCACAATGTCATCAGTCATGTAATTAACGAAGAAATGATAAGCAAATAAAAATGAGAGAACCATTCTAGTTATAGTTATATCAAACCAAGTTAAAGCGAATCAAATAAGATATAACGTGAAAGAAAATCACAACATTCACCCATAAAACAATATTTTATAAGATTACAAATACATATAATCATGGCAAAACCACTTCCATCAAAACATCTCTTTACTCATAAATGTGTGTCAGGTGCATGATGATTAATCATACATTTACCTCATTTATGTGTACTTACTGTGGCGTGTGTATATGTCCTCAAGCTCGTGTACTCAAGTATACATTTATTGCACTTATTCAAACTTTTGAAAATGACTCTTTGGCAAAAAGTAAAAATTAATAAACGGGGGGGGGGGGTCCTAATAAGCTTCGGGGGGGTCAGAAAATTTCGAAAAAATAATAAGCGGGGGAGACGTTTATTAGGCAGGGAAGAGTACATAAATACAGAAGATGAACGATTCAAATGGTTGCTTGAAGTTTTCTTGCCTTACTTAGATTCCTGGAAAACAAGTACGGAAAACCGCGCGGGCAATTATTCACGAAACGATAAAGCACGGATGTTTATTTCCTGGCAGACATTTGAGGGACTTAAAATTACTGTTCGTTCAGTAATAGAATCTACTCAATTTCTTTTAAATAATGGACTATCATTTGTATTGACAGAGCACTTTAGCCAAGACGTATTAGAGGAGTACTTTGGACGGCACCGTGGTTTGGGTAGGAGAAACGACAATCCTACTGTACAACAGTTTGGTTACAACTCAAACACGATACGCATGCAAAGATCTATAGTTCCAGTCACTGGAAATACTAAAGGAGCACATGCACAAAAACGTAAAGTGTCATGGTCTAAAGTGGATGGTAGTAATCTTCCAAAAAGAAGATAAAATTCTTTTTTTCATACAAATATTTTATTGACTTTCTCATAAACTATATATATATATACATCTAGTATTATTATTTACTCTAAAATATTTTGTTTTACAGTTGCTTTTTCAATGGATTTTCTCAATCCTTTTTTAGAGTCACCAGTCTTCTTTTTCTTAAGCTTGTGTTTTTTAGTGACATCCTTTGTAAAAGAAAATGCTCTGACACGCAGATACAACTTGATCATATTTTCAAGAAGGTTTTCGACAATTTCTATCTGAATTTCTTTTCCTGATAATTCAGCTATCGAAAAAAATGCACTTTTAATATGACAATCATACAATAAATTTTGAGCCAATGTGTTTATATTTATATGTGTAGTTTGATTTGTAGTTTGTGTTCGAAATACTTCTTCTACTTTAAGGAATATTTGCAAAAATTCTTTCGACACAGCAGTAAGCCCTCCTCGTGATTGACATGCAATTAATTTTTGGTCCTCACAATTTAAAGTCTCAGTCTCTTTCAGGATAGCGAGTAGCATCTGATTTTCCCGAGAGTTATAATCTTTTTGATTTCTTATTTTTTTCGAGAATTTGTGCACAACATAACCACAAAGATACTCCAAACCTCCCATTTCAGTTTCAGTTACAGCAAGATTTTTAGCGCAAGTTTCTTGAAAGGGTTGCTTTATTTTTTTAAATATCTTATCTGCTAACTTTGTTGCAAGTAAAGTGCTTGTTTACACTTCCATTTCTGGAAAATATATAGAGGACAACATTACAACTGCGCCATAAAATGATGAGTAGTGTGCTTCTCCGTCCTTGTTCTTTTTCAATTGTTTGTAAATAATGTTTATAATAAGTTCATCAGTAAGATTTATTTGTTGTTGTTTTAATGTCTCTCGTAATAATAACGGATAACATCTGTTTGTACATATCTCCGTTTGACACTCCAAGGCAAGCGTAAACAAACATTCTCGGTCAATTGGCTGTGAATCGTTGTTAGCGGAGTGGTTGGACGCTTTGTGTCTATTTAGCCCAGACTTTGTTTTGTAATATTTTTTACATAGTTCACATTGTAAGATTGTGCCTGCGGTTTTGACCTAAAAAAATTCAATGTACACCTTAGTAACATTAAATTACCAAGCAAGCTAACAAACCACCAACTCTAAAAAAGAATACCATGATAATCCCGTGTTTGTTGGATGCCAGCATAATATAACAATCAAGTAAAAAAATAAATCGGTTCCAAATATAGAAATAGGCCTTACCTGTGCTAAAGCTTCATCGAAATCATTTTCTAGTTCTAGTTCCAGCGCGGATACATCGTTATTAAATATTAAATCTAATCTTTCCTGCCAAACCAATGTATTTTCAGGCATTTTAAAAAAATGTTGTGCACTCCGTTAGGCGCGTGATCAAATAAAAAATATGGTGCGAGTAAAGGATGTAAGAAACAAAAGATTTTGAATGAGCTTCCAGACCAGGGTTTATTTCGAGTGACTATGGATTTACCGAACACCCTTCTAAACACACCCTTTGAATTATAATGATAAACAACATTTTCTTTTAAAATTTTATTTATTTTCAAAAGCTTTTCGAGTTTATAATTGTTTCACTGAGGATGGACGTAGTCCGAAAGGCTTTTGAGAATAAATAAATCTTTTAAATAAAATGTTGTCTATCATTATACTTTAATAATGGCGAATTTATTCACCTTATTTAATACACCCTTTGAAATTCCTTTAAAATATCGATTTTTAAAGGGGAAGTTCGTTAGATTTTGCTCCGAATGTATTGAAAGACATTATTTGTAAATACAAAAATATATAGAACATGAAAAAGTATTTCTTACAGCAGGAGAAAGCCTTTAGGAGCACGTGCCTGAAAGTTTGTAGAACATGCGTGTGACGTCACTCGGTGCAGGAACGTGTATTTGAACGATCGATTGATTTATTTTTTGCTACAGTAAATATACAGTCTGTGATATAAAGTATGACAGTGAAATATTAAATATACTAAGTACAATTAAAATAATGTACGTAAAGAGGATCTCGAGAGGTCACGTGACATCTCAAAACTAGTTCAAGATGGGCCTTTCATGAAACCCTTTGCAGACTACATGTACCTTCATTACATGCATAAATTATTATATATTATACCAAAGTTTACTATTTGTACTTAATTATAAAAAAATAAATCCTCATACTAAAAAATATAAGAAGAAAGTAAGATATCAATTAGAAGAATTGCTTCGATAAAAAATAACATTTAAAGTAGTAAAGTCTGCGACCGCAGTCGAAGGAGACTCAAAGGGCTCCTTTTTCAAATGGCTACTACCACAAGGGTAGGGGAGGGCGCCACTCCTTTCCTAATTTTTACCCCAGTAAACTGGTACTCATTTTACCGACCTTTTGAATGTATGGAAAGCTGAGTCAACTTTGACGCCATAACCTGGTATTGAACCCGGGTCGCTGGAATGCGAACACTCACAGTAATCACTATGCCATGGCGTTGGTTAGTCCTGGCGTACTTAGGACGCCGTTTGCGCCTACGAAAATCGCTCAACCAGACAACTAACCTATTTAAGCTAGACTTGCATTACGCAATGAGTTTTGCTCAAGAACTCAACTGTAACTCAGATATAAAGATTTTGCCGGAGATGGGATTCGAACCGGCGGGTTTGGTTTCGTGAGCCGAAAAATTTATCCACTGAACTACAGCGCCTAACATTTAAGGTTGTGTTTAAAAGAGATAAAATGTTTAAGTAGGCCTGCCAACCTAATAGAGAATATCAAATGTTTACAAAATCGCTATAAATAGATGTTAGGCGTTCAAAATTACTTTTTTAGGTGTTAAATTAATTATAAAAAAGGTATATCGATGAAACTCAAACATTTCGTTTTTATAAACATCATAAAAAATTGTCTAATTTATTCTTAAATATATTGAGAGTAACAGGGTAGACTACTTCATCTGGCAAACTGCTCTAGCGATCCGCGACGCGCATAGTGAATAAGCTCTTTCTGAGATCGAGACGGCAGAACTGATTACGTAACTTGTGTCCTTTCGTAAAAGATCTTGCTTCAATTAAAGAAGGCACATGAACATGCAGCGAGGTCATCTAAATCATGTTATAGAGAATATGACCAACAATGCGACGGTTGATGATACAATGCCAGGCATATCATTCACAGACATTATAAATAGCAATGCTGCAAGGACGGAACCCTGCGGTACTTCACGGTTCACTGGAAGCCAGTCGTTTATATGTACCCGTTGTCTTTGTCGTTGTCTTCGGTTTTTTAAAAAACCTTCAATCCATCTGAAAGTTGTACCTTTTCTTCCATATGCGTATAAATTCACTAGGAGTGTTTTGTGTCCACTTTATCTCGTAACTTATAGGTATGAAGCCGATGATGAGGTCTGCATGCTGGGGAGTGTGGCGTTGTGGTGTAAAATTGGGATCGCATTCTAAGTTTTGTTTTCTGAAAACACTTGAAAAAACTTGTTGAAACTTTGCGCTTTATCGAAGTCACTGATCGACAAAACAGTTCCATCATGTATGTCAGGATATGCATCTTTCATTTTTAATTTTCATTTGGCATATGCGTAAAAGGCTTTAGGATTTGTAGATCGTTCATATGAAATGATTGCTATGCGACAAGCAGATTTCGCTTGGTTGGGTGCTTAGTGTATAGTTTCTATGTAATCTCGTTGTGATTCAACAAATATTCTCAACATTTGATCTTTTAAGAATGGTGGTACCTCTACTAAAAAAATATCACTACTTAATGTGGGCGATTTTGATATTGAAAATGTAAACGAGTTTCGTTATTTTGGACACACTATTTTTAACAACAAAAACTATAGGTACACGGACCTCCGTATATCTAGGGCATTGTCGAAATTTAACGAACTAGGCAATGTACTCAAGGATGGTGACATTGAAATGTGTAGACAAAGAAAATTCCTAGAGTCCTATGCGTTCGTCCTCGTCTCATATATGCTACCCAATGCTGGTACCCATGTGAGGCAGAATTAAGAAAACTTGAAAGCTGCTGGTATAGCTTCCTACGTAAAATGGTTCGTGAAGGGTATAGAAGAAAGAAGGGACCAGAAGGAGAAGAGACATTTGCTTTTTTCTATACAAACCACGACCTAGAGCGTCTAGTTAAAACGCCACCTTTAAGAGACTTTGTAAATGTTACGTACTTGAGGTATATTGCACATATATGCAGACGGCCGAACATTAGTATTATTTAGAAAAGCATATTTATGATTCCAAAAGCCAAATATTATCGGGACCCGTGGATCAAGATTTCTAAACTCCTCGGGGATATATCATTAACACAATCAAAGAGAGAGACTCAATCAAGATCTGGTTTCAACGGACTTCTTATTATAACATATCCATTTTTATCAAAATAATATATTTTTAACAATTTTTACTGTATATAATATCTGAAGAATATATTTTTTACCATTTATTTTATAACTTTTTATTAGTTTATTTACCTCAAAGAAGTCTGACTCGTAGAAGCAACTGACTTCATATCGAGTACAAAAACTGTATTGTATGAATAAGCGAGATATGAGGTTTCATAATAATGTCTCATGACGTCACGGTACGTTATTTTAGTTTCTAGGCTGTTTACTTTATTCTCAATGTAGTTCAACTTTTTTATGATAGTTTCAGAAAGAAGCTCATCCGGTAAGTCATATGTAACAACCAATGTAGCAAAAATTTTGAGATTGCATGGAAAGCCTTTTTGCTTTTGGATAGGGATTGGCATTCTATGTGAAACAAGTACGTGCATTTTTCCCATTCGATTGAGTTTTCATTCTTTTCTACTCGTTTACCATCACAAGGATATTGATGGTTTCCTGAGCAATTATCTTATATTGGGCTTATCTTTCAATGTGAATATCCGTTTGGTAGTAGAAACTAGGTTGTTTCGTTTGTAATCAGGATGATGAAAGTAATTCACAAAAATGTTGTGTGATTAATTGAAAGATAATTGATTTAATAATACGTTGTGTTGCACGGTGTATAGATTATTGTCTTTTAAAAGAACATCATTCCTTCATCATCATTATGCGGTTTTCGTATTTATCGTGTTATAATTGTCCCGGAATCCAGTGTAGGCAAATCCAGAACAAAATCCATAATCCAGAACAAAATATAACAATAAAGGAAACAATTCATGAAATTCTCTTATACATTTAATGAAAAGTACGCCGAAAAGGTGTTCCAATATCAAACCCTATTTATTCATGTTATGGGCAGTCTACAGTGGTATAGACCCATTCTCCCGAAAGTCCCCAACAAACCAAGAAAAGCGATTAAAGCACAACAAAGCTCGAAATAAAGGAAAGGTTTATATACGCTTAATAGTTCTTTTTAGTTAGAAAAATCTTTCTGACGAGTAAAATATTAAACGTTTATTATTGTACACTCTTTTCTTTTCAGGCTGAAATGTTCTTAATTTGTTCTTATTTTAGAAAGGCTATTTTAAGATCGAATTTTTAATCTTCCTAGTAAACTTTGTTTACTACCATGTTTAATGCGTTTTGAAGAAAAAGTCTGATACTTGGACTATTTAATCCTAACTCCATCTTCAAAGTTTTCATTTGTTCTAAATTTATTGTGGTAGTTAAGATAATTGTTGCTTTGTTTATCGCTCTTGTCCAATGTTATATTTCAAGTGAATGAAAGATCTTCTACTTACTTCGTTGTCTCCATTTTGGAATATTTAATCCTGCTGTACTCCCCCCAAAAAGTCAGAATAAAGAATATGTTGATATGAAACTTCCTACAAGGGTTTAGCTCAATTATAAAATTATGACAAAAAACGTAAAAACGTAATTTCTAAGATTTCTAATTTGACAGTTTGAGACAATCTAAAAAAAAACACCGACCTAAATACGTTTATCGGTAGACCAGCGTATTTGATTTTAAAATATCGCAGACGAAGCCTTTTTATGGAATGTCTTCGAAATTTTCTAAAGCAGCACATTTAATACCTGAATGTAAAATTAATCTCTATAAGGCATTAAACAAAATAGATTATTGCCTAAGAATCGATAACACTTTTGATACAAAAATATTCTTCCTTCGAAAGTAAAATTTTTACTTCCGCTTTTAACAACGTTTCAAAACATTGATGAAGTAAAAACCAATTAGCCAATCACAAGTATTTATTATCATCCTACGGACCAATCGGTTTGACACACATTTTGGAAAACTCTATATCCATTTTCAAAACAAATAGCAAGTATTCACTTCACGCGTCAGGCAAACATGTGGTTGCTTCATGTTTTGTTTTTTTGCCTTTTGGTTGCTTGTAATTGCAAGCGAAAAGCTCCACAAGAGAGAGTTTATGACAATGATTTGTCGAGCGAACAACACCATGATCATGAAGGGAAACATAATCCAGAATACGATCACGAAGCCTTCCTTGGTAAAGATGCGCACGAGTTTGATGAATTAACCCCGGAACAAAGCAAGGAAAGACTCGGGTAAATATTTATATAAAAATGCAACTCTAAATAATATCTACAATTGTACTGACTTAAAGTTCGGGATAGTTTCCTTAGATTTGGTAAGGTAGCTAGTAGATATAATAGCTAGCTAACTGCAACTGTTCTGTCCTCAGATATATATATATACAGTTGACTCTCTCTAATTTGAATCCCAAGGGGAAAATATTTTGTTCGAATTATAGAGAGATTCGGATAGTAGAAAGTCTCTCTTATTCGAATTTTCAGGTTTAAAGGATGAAATTTCGAATTAAAGAGAGAAATCAGAATTTTTGAAAAATTGAGGTGAAAAATAAAAAAGAATGATTGATACATAACAAGTGACAGTTGCTGAAAAAGTAATTCGAATTTTGAAAAAAAAACATTTGAAAGTGTTAACAGTTATAGTTTACACTCCGAAAATTCGAATTACAGAGAGGATTTTGCCGAGGGGACTAGAAAATTTTTTTGAAATATGGAGGGTTTCGAATTACAGAGATTCGAATAATAGAAAGTGAATGATAAGAGTTTCTTAAGGAAAATTGATGGTGACTTAAGAATTTGTTTGAATTATAGAAAGTTCGAATAATAGAGATTTGAATTAGAGAGTCGACTGTATATATATATATGTCTATATATATATATATATATAGACTCTTGACTTCTAACTAAGCCTACAATTTCTTGAGAGAGCCTTATCATTTGGTACATCTTTGTTTTGATTTCAGTGACCTTTACCACCTTGTGGATAAAAATGGGGATAATTTTATTACTGATGACGAACTGCGAAAGTGGATTAAACATACACAAAATCGGTACATTTGGGAAGATGCCAACAAACAGATGAAAGAAAATGATTTAAATAAAGATGGATTTGTAACGTGGGAAGAGTATATGAACGCTACCTATGGTTTCCTTGATGGTATGTTTGAAATCGAATCGTTTCATTTTGTACCCTCGTTAGAAAAGTACATATTGTAATATTTTTCTTAGATTAAAACTTGATTTACAACTTATGGTATTTGTATATATAGATTCTGGGAAGAAGTTAATTTTTGTTTCTAATTTATAAGCGGAGAATGAAGAACATTACAAGGATATGATTTCAAGAGATAGGCGACGTTTTACAACTGCTGATGTGGCCGGTGTTAAGAAACTAAATGAAGATGAGTTTGCAACATTTTTACACCCGGAAAATGCTGATCACATGAGGCCCATTGTTGTGCAGGAGACTCTTGAGGATATTGACAAAAACAAAGACGGTTACATCGATCTGGATGAGTATATTGGTTAGGAAATTTTCATATAATGATACAAACAATTTATACATAAATCTTCCACAAATGTAAAGATAATTTGAGAACACAATGAACATTTTCCCAAAATCTATCAATATGTATGTTTGTTACAGGGGATTTATGGCCGGAGGAGGATAAAAAGAGCGGTAATACCCCTGATTGGGTTATCCATGAACGAAAAAGCTTCAAAGAGTTTCGTGACAAAAACAGTGATGGAAAGTTAGACAATGATGAAGTTGCACAATGGATTTTACCCCCTGATTTCGATCACATTCGTTCTGAGTCTAACCATTTAATTTCTGAATCTGATGCCGATAAAGTAAGTGGGAAATAGTTGACAGTATCTTATGACTTAATCAAAATTGCATATAGTAACAGTATATATAAATACACCTATACTTTTACAGGATGGCAAACTTACTAAAGAAGAGGTTTTGAACAAATTTGACCTTTTTGTTGGAAGTCAAGCGACAGACTTCGGAGAGGCTTTGAGGCGTATCAAGAATGAATTGTAACTCAGATGTTTTACCACTGTACTTTTATATGAGATATCACACTTTTAAAGTAAAGAACATTTTGCCAATGGAGGAGGTGTGTCTTTATTTGATGTTTCTGCGAGAATTGATCTGGAGGATGGAAACTGGAAGTTTTCTCTGGATTTCTAAACAACCTCTTCCAAATGGAAAATCTAATTTTATATAACGTGAAGCTTCAAAGTATGTTCAATGATAATACAGAATAATATAGGAAATTACCCTAAAATCCAAGTTAGATTAGTTATTTGATGAAAATCAACAGAAAAACCTTGAAATCTGACCTGTTAATGACAATCTTACAACTACCACCTTGCAAAATATGTTCCATGAAGAAATGAGGTTTTTGTATATCAACGTACTATTGTTAACTATAGTGGACTCTATAACTCGAATCTCAACTTAACTTCACGGTGGAAATTTCCTAATAAACTCTCATAAAAACTTAACTCTATTACTCGAACGATTTTTGATTCCTCGTGGCTGGGTGTTCGAGTTATAGAGAGTCCACTGTACTTAGATAGATCTTGTGGTTTAATGTTAGAAGGTTAGCAGTTCATGTAAACACTAAACGCGGATCCGAATGAGTCTAAAAAATGATTTCAAAGTATCTATTTCATTTGGTTTCACTGCTTCGTATCTAATAGGCTCCGAGAAAAAGTAGAACAAATCCACATAGCAGATGAATTCATGAATTGTAATTCTTTCCGCAATTTAAAATAAGCATAAATAAATGTATATAAAAATCGTGTCTAACGGTAGAGAACGATCCCCTGCGTTTCTAAAAATACAAATAATGGCGGTTAAAAGTTATTCTGTAATGTTCAAACAACGACTTCATCTTCTAAAATCGCTTGATCGCTTGAAATCCATTCTTTTCGCGCAGAAACATTCCTCTGTTTTGGAATGAGATCAGTCTGTTGAATATAGTTGAAAAGCCAGGAAACCCACAGCAAAAAAACAAAAGAAATTCCCATGGAAAACGTGCAAAACGGGAAATATTGATCGCCGTTATTGTAAAAGGGATGTTGAACCCAGGGTTCGAATCCCAATGATTTCTCTCCCCCGCAGAGCCTCAACAAACCAACGACGTAAGCGGCGATAGAACCGTATGTGTTGACGAAGGGGAAATATAATGCACCGACAAGTTGAGGGAATACGATGACATAAACAAGATCCTTTGAAAGATTTAAGGTGGCAGTGTTTTGAAATGTAAACCCGATAGAACCAGCTAAAATTCCAAATACGCAGATTGATATTCGAGCCACCCAAATGATTTCAGGAGGCGAAGACTAAATAAAACAATTTATTAGCAGGAAATACGAAGAAATTTTCAACAGCCGATAACCTTCTCGGCAATACTATCCAGAAAATAAAAAATATTTAAAAATTGAAAAAAAAAATTCACTTTTATTTCACCTTTGGACGAAGTATCTTTTTGTAAACATTATAGGCGAAGATGGAGCTTGCAGAAAGTATAGAGGAATTTGCTGACGTCATTGTAACCGCAGAAGCAGTGACCACGCCTATGAAGGACACCCAGTTGGGGACTAAATGATCCAGCACCAACTGAAAACGAGTTTCATTTGCAAAATGTAGATTCGATTCAACTGTCGCTTGACTCCAATCTTGAATATAATTAAAATTTGTTTTACATGCTGGTCGGTATCTACTACCTATTAGAAACATGTCTGGCGGCGGATCGGAATATTTGAAAAATGAAACTTCTTGTAAACTAATTTTTATCACTTTTTCTGTTACATTTCTGCATAAATTAGGAGCTTTTAATTATTTCTCCTGTCATAATTATGTTAACATGTTTAGTTCTAAATTACCTAATAAATCAACATAAATAAAGGTGTGAATAAAGGCACGTATATAACAGCATGAGTAAGCTTAATCCATACGTTAAAGAAATCATTTGAATCATTAATTTACGAAAGGTGATAGAAAAAAATAAAATAGAAAAATGATGGTGAACCAAAATCTTTAAAAATACTTTGAAATTCAACGTTTTTCACCTATCGATTTCACAGCAGCGCCTATTAAAACGGTGGGTGCGACCACCAACAAACCACAGAAACACCCCGCGAAGGAGATCCGTTGCGCTATTCTTTTTGTTTTGGATGCCAAAACTCTTTGAAAATAGGTTTGCCAAGTAATACTTCCAAAGATCTACACAAATGGTGTACATTAAGAGAGTGGTTCCGACCACCGCGGAAAATATCTTTCACCCTAAATACAACTAAAGAACGTGACAATGAGTTGCAATAATAAACCTTACTAATGTCATTGCCAGGTCAATCCATTTCCAGAATTCCTGCGATTTTAATGTTCCCGTCCAGCCAGTTGAGGTTCCCGTAATACCTCGGACATCGTCGTTTGTTAAAACAAAACAAGCAGCCAACCATAGACCGAAAAATGCAAAGATTACTTGCACTGCGTCTGTGTACACAATCGCATGCATCCCTCCCACAAACGTGTAGCCAATCACAATCGATGTTGATATTACATATGAGCAAATGATATCCAGCCCTAAGATCCCAGTTATTGTGCCGCTAAGTAAGGACAGACTGGCGGCCGCCCAACATAAATCACACAGCAAGGCCGGAACATAAAGAAACACGCTCATCACCTTTCCATAGCTAATTTGTAAAGGGTCCAGTAGCGTGACGTAGTTTGCTTCCCTCATTTTACGAGCAAAGAATATTCCTCCTGTCATCATAACAAAACATGACTCTAATAAGACACGATGGAATGTAACGTTTAACACAATAGGGAGTCAATACATAATTTGCGAAATTGTTCGCTTCTTCCACTTAGCCATTTGATAAGTTTTTACAGTAAATATCTAGGAATATGTTAAATTGCACAACAATTCCAGAAATAAGGCTTACCCACGATTAGACTAAGCATGTAACACCATGTTGCTTGAGACCAAATTAGCCCCCCGTTGGTCGCGTAAACAACGTCAGCGGCTCCATTTACGAACAATCCTCCTATCCAACTGGCTAAACATTTAAATGGTTCACGATTACGAAGCATTTTATTTTTTTAGTATTTAATAACGAGAACCGTACGTTTTCTTTGTTCTGATGATGGATGGATAGAGCTTAGCCGAAACAAGTTAACCAAAATAAAAAAGCGTTTTATCTCCTTGAAATTAAATGGTTGCCAAGTTAATTTTAAATTGAATCTTCCTTTATAATTAGATCATAAGAAAAAAATTACAGCGAATGAAATATTTTAATATATTTTATAATGCTAACCTGGTTTTCATCTCCATTCGATCAATACAATTTATTAGTCACTTTTAAGAGAAACGACTATTCTAAAAATGAACTGCGTTTGAGGAAGCAATATGTTTTGTACACGTTGTTTTTTTTTATAAGAAACCTAGCGAAGGCCCTAGTATCAAAAGTTTCTTAATTTATATAAATTTTTAGTCATAAAAGTTTCATAACTAGTTTCTTATTCTAAGGTTTAGTTTACAAAGAAAAAAACGAAAAAAAAGAAAATAACAAATTTATTTGATTACACGATTAAACCGTTTTCTTATAAAAAAACAACGTGTATACTACCTGCCATCGTTAGGCATCCCAAATACTTTCCAACATTTCTATTGGCAAGGAAGAAATCGGTAACTTCATCGAATATTCTGCCATTTGTTTGTTTCTTGCCTTTCTTTACGAATATCAGCACAAAAATCAGCAGTAGCATGTACAGGCCAAGTAGAACTAAAATTTCACCCATGTTCTTTTCCGCCATCCTTCTATTGACGACTAAATACCAAGAAAGTTATGGTTCACCGCTTGCACATTTTGCATATTTAGCTATTGAATGATGTTGAAAAAAATTTATTTTACCAACAGATGTGATTTTTGTTTATCGCTTTCCACCACTTCTCACCTCATTTAAAACCACATTCATCATTAATTAATTAATCCTAAACGCATTGATGCAAAATATTAATATTTCAGATCTGAATTGAATTCAGAAATTAAATGGAAAGATGATACGCAATCGTATGAATGTATAATTTTTAAATCGAGATTGCTGGAAGAAGTGCAGACCCTGCTGAATACTGCTGAATATTGATAGTTGAACGATGACAGCTTGAATTGGTTGATTATCCGTCGTAAATAACCACGTTAGCTGTCGGCAATGTCTTTCGGTTTCCTTCGTTAAAAATACAAATGTTACGTAAAGTTTTAAAAAAAGATTTGTTTTTGACATACAAAAACATACGATAATAAACCATTCATGAGTATGTAAAATAGAAATTCTAAAATGTAGTCTGTTATTAGTAAGATATTTTGTTGTTAATTTAACTTTTGAAAAATCAAGAACCTTTGTTAGTGTAAGTAGGAAAGGACTTTAAGAAAGTACATGCACTTCTCACGAAATCTTGATTTTGAAAAACTGAAAAATTGACTTTGCGTATCTTGTAGACAGAAGTTTATGGCCCATTTACCCATAGTAGTACAGGCTCGTAACGATGTCAATTTATTTTGAATGCGGTTATTCCAGACGGCCTATTAACATGCGCGCTCCCAATATAGAATCCTTCTAAAATATGTATCAATTGAAAATAACATAACCACATAACTCCGCCTTTCATATGATCTGCCATTTACGAAAGAGTTCATAAATAATTATTCCCAGAACACTCTCGCAAATAGAGTGATTTCGTTTATTCATGTAGGGCGCACCTACACACAACATGATTTCAATATACCAACCTTCGTATTTCAATAAACCATCATTGTAAAGCTTTTTTCAATAAAAGGGAAGAGAACTTCTCATTTTGGAATACTTCAGCAATAAAACAGGCATAGTTTAATTTACCGTAATAAATTTTATACTTATTAGTTTTATTAAGTTTCGTTGATACATTTTCCTCCCAGGACTGGCGTCTCGATTTACCAATTTTCTTACTTTATCAAACTCACAATAGATGTATTGAAGTTATATCCGCCATAAAAATGTAAAAAACTGGTATTTAATACACCCGTCATCACGGTCAGTTCATTTTTCCAATCACTACTCAACGACGATTTAAGTAAAAAGTGCTACCCGATACAACCAACAAGTAAAGTGGAGACAGTTGGACTGACCGCTCGTACCGTGAGGGGTGTCAAGTAACCCTTTCCATACAGAATGTAATTTTAAGTTATTGACGTTTGTGAATTTGGGGTACAGAATATTCCCCAAAAACAACCTCCCTTTGAAAGTTTCACGGTACAGGCCTATTAGGATATTAGGATAGACTACAAGGCCATGCCCCCCCCCCCACACTTTTTTGCCAAGTAATGTTTGCAAAGCCAAAGGTGCGCGTCAGACATAATCATGGTGGGTCCTCCTATGTCACTATCTTTATGCCCCCCCCCCCCCCCCCATATCGAAACGGCCCTGATTGTAGGTCTTCAAAGGTCAATACCTATATTCAGGGTATTGCTCCCGATGGTGTCAGCGGTATTGCTCCCGATGGTGTCTGCTGTTACTGTAAATGAAATAAATGAGTTGTCTTGAATAAAAATACAAATTATCTATTAAGGGTAGATTAACAGCCTCTGGCGCCATGTATGCTTGATTCGCTTGTGGAGAAGACTCTTGCCTTATCTACTTCTTTAGGTTGCCGGAAACACCACTCCCGCGACCGGCAAGTTTCGAGCACAGCCAAGATGTTTCATAATTCAAATAAATGATGTGAAGATATTTTCATCTAAACGAATATCATTTTTTTTTTTAATTTAAAAGTTTCACATTTTTACATTAACTAAATAAAACCCGTTTAAAAAAACGGTCGTGACGAGAGAATTTATGATTTTAAAAAAATTGTTTCAGAGTCGAACTGTTTTAGTCTACGGTCTGGTCGGGCAAGAGCGCCAAAAACCAACGCGATTAACAATTTCTTTTTTGCAAACGAAATAATTTAAAATGATAACAGTTGTTTAAGCAGTTGGTTTCAAAATTAATTTTATTATATTCCGGGGTGTTGGTTCTTGTGTTTCAAATAAATTATAAATTTTGTTCTTATTATTTCAAGCTTAATTATTTGTAATTCACAAACCGTTCTGCTTCTAATTTAATTTAACAAAAAGAAATATTTTTAAACTTCAAATATTTTACAAAAATTGCATGTGATTAAATTATAACACTCCCTTACAAGCTTCTGTTTTACACTTAATGTCATAAATTGAATCTACCTAAACAAAAATAAAAATGATAATGGCGCATATGTAACAAATTATTGATTCGATATTTCCAGAATTGCGATGGCTTTTTAAAATTAAATTTGAGTCACTATTATAAAGATATGCAAGCTTTGTTGATCAATTTTTAGTTAAAATCTATTTTTACTGAAATCTTTTAGCTTTTACGAACCCAAGGTTCTTCTCCATTTTTTTAAAATTGTTGTTTAGAATTTTAATCATTGCATTGGAATTAAGCAGACCTTTATAGAATGATATAAGTTAAGGAGAGGCTGTGATCTTTAACACAGCTAAATGCTTATATTATTATTACTATTACCACCGTCGAATTATTATTATTATTATTAACAAATGTTTAACATGGCTCGTCCTGAATAACCCAATCCATTTGTCATTTGATGCAATGCTGTCGAATGTATTTACTTGGTGTAGCAGGGTGGTCGCTAGACAACACCAATTCTACAGTTCTTCTAGTAGGATCGTCAGGTAGAGAAGATTCATCGGGAATTTGGAGCAGAAACATATATCAAAGAGTTTTTTAAACAAGTCAACTTTGTCTCCAGAGTGGTTTCTCAGATGTCTTGGTAGTAGGTGGAACAATCTCGGACCGATGGCTCAGGTTCCCATACCTTTTAGTTCGGAGAGATTTGGGAATGTTTGTTGGTACTAGTGGAACCCTTCCACGTAAATGTTCCCAACGTTCTGAATGATAACGTGTAATTGCAGATCGGTTCTTGGGTCAATTCTATATCAAGTGGCCTGGGTGTTCATATGCAAATGACATTACACATAAAATATTGAGCTGAAATTTTGAGCATTTGCTTGTACACCCCACCAAACCTCATCAAAATCTGACTCATATAAAATCTCTTTATATGTATATACTAATTTTTTAGATTTTGTATTTTTGTGAGGATAAAATAACATAATGGGCCGGTTGGTTGAGTATGTAGTGGCGGTTGGGATTAAAAGACCCAAAGTTGACTCAACACAATCCCCTGAAATGATAAAACGCTACCCGAAGGATGATCACAAAGATTTTCCATTGCATCCTGATATTGTGTTTTTCTGTCAGCCAGAAGGTTGCACCACTGCTTCGAAGAAAATCAGTTTACGGCAAATAAATACATTTGTTTTCACATTGACTGATAAAGAAACTAGTATTACACGTTATGGAATATGTTGTAACTTTTATAGACCGTGCTTAGGTGTACCTCAGAAACGCCACAGCAAAGTTCTACGTTCATTTTCCACAGATGAGGTCAACAGTCAGCAGTCGGTGGAGAATATACAATATGAATTCAAACATAAAATCGAAAAGCGACAGTCTACACCCGTATCAAAACTTTTAAGACCAAATCGAATCCACACGAACTCAATGCTGTGTTATTCTTTGACTAGCATCTGCATAATATCCAGCTATCCGTTTTTTTCTACCTTTCGAGAATGTATTTATGTTTTACGCAAACTCGTTGAATCGCGCAATCCAAGTGATTCGAACAACGAGGAAAAGTTACCAGTAGAAAACATAACTTTTTATGATGGCAACCAAAACGTGAACCATTTACCGCTTATTGAATGTCACAATTGGTCGTTACTGTTCAACTGTCAAGAATTGAACTCAAATAAAATACATTCTGATATGGTTGAGATTGATCAATGGATAAAAAATTTACTTCGCATACCGTTGCCCGTAGCTGGATTGAATAGAGTGGAGGTTGAGTTGTTGCCGCGTCATGTTCAACCGCCTTTAACATTTGCATTACCAGAGAAAAGTCGGTTTACATTCGCAGATTATCCCGTTCATCTTCCGTTAGAGTTACTCGGTGTTGAAACATGCTTGAAGATTTTAACGTGTATAATGCTTGAACACAAGGTAAGAAATGTCAAATATATTTAATTCTCATCTCTCCAGTTCTTTTATGAAGATCAGTATTTTATATTGATATTATATACCAGTATAAATAATGTGCAATAATAATAACTCACGAACTGCAAGACCTATATCTTGACTATAGAATGAATTTTAAACAAAACAATTTTATATCATTAAAAGGTTGTCCTGCAATCGAGAGATTACAATGCTCTCTCTATAAGTGTGATGGCCCTAACAGCTCTACTTTACCCACTGGAGTACATGTTCCCAATCATTCCTCTTTTGCCGACTTGCATGAAAAATGCTGAACAGGTAAGCGAATCTTTTTGTTTGAGTTCATGCGGTAAGTTAGATGGTGATGGATTTCATTCCGAAAATTCACATTTGTTTGATATATCTTTGAATCGTTACTGTTTAGTTGCTTCTCGCCCCTTCACCATTCGTTATTGGAATACCTTCAAGCTTTTTTCGAATCAAAGGGATCAGCTTTCAAGTTCCGGATGACATTTTTATTGTTGATTTGGACACAAATAAGGTTTGCTACGAATATCCACTTTGATTTTGTTATACTTGTTTCGAATGCTGCTCTTTATATCTCGGAATAGTAAGAATTTGTATTCGGTTAATTTAGATGAGTGTGCCAATGAGTATGGATGAGATACCTGCGCTACCTGAACCAGAAGGGTCAATCCTTAAGTCGCAATTAAAGCAGGTAGTGAAACTCTTGTCTGACATGTTTGAAACAAAACTGCGCACATTATTTGCAAACTTTTATTTTTAATAAAATTTGGTGTAATATCTGGTGTAATATCAAAAATAGACGGTCAACGTTTAATATTGGTTGAATGAATTTCAGTGTCTTGCCTGTCTATCATTCTCCCCTCAACCCATCTACGATCTTGATAAAGTCACTCACATTCCCATACGTCGGTCAGAGCCGTTCACAGGATCCAACCGCACTCACATTATTTTTGGCAACGACATTGACTCTGTTGACATTGCCGTTCGATCGGCACTCACAAAGTTTTTCTGTTCGCCGAACGTTCTCGGCAACTTTGTGCAGCATTCACGGGTCTTGCGTTTGTACCCCAGACCTGTTGTTACCCTACAGAAGGAGGCATTCGTGAAATCAAGAACGAACGAGTCCAAATTTATTCACGCCCTTTCTAAAACACAGGTTCTATTTTATTTTTATTGGATTTTTGTTATGACAACAAGAGGTATGTGAAAAAAATTAACTTTGAAACAGTAATTCAATGCAATTGGCTATTGATAATTTTTCCTCTCGTTTCTCTTATTATCAAAAATGTTGTTTTATCTTTTCTATTATTTTTGTTTGGCCATCTTTGTTACGACAATATTTTGAAGATGGTGAACTCTGGGTTTAAGACTTCTCCTTAAAACTGGTGTTACAATGAATACATTCATTCAGCATTTTTTAACTTTAATTTCTGAATAATTGTTCATTTTAAATTTCTGTTATTATACTTTATTATTATCACATTATTTGATATTTTATTTCAGTTTGATATAAGTACAGTTTGTTTGTGAAAAGGTTAAGGAAGATAATTAAGGAAAATTAAAACATTAAAATTTCTCTACTTGCACGGGCAGAATGATGCCCTCCATATAAACACTTGTTTGTTGTTTTTTCAATCAATTTAGTTAATTCAATTAATACAATGAATGGGAAATTAATTCCTATCTAGCCTGGAAACTCTAAACATAGTTATTACTTTTTTGTTTGTTGAAAAGTTTATTCTTCATTCTCATTTCAGGCCATTGAGTATTTTGCAGAATGGATGGTAGATCCCTCAAACACAGTGTTTCGAAAAGTTCAAGCAGGTTGAGGTTTTAACGATTGTTTGAAAATTCTGTGTGCTTAATGTGTGTTTAACAGTTTTCTGCAATGTTTTTTTATGTTTATCTCAGGCATCCTTGATCCGCGGGTAATAGGTGACAAACCTCGCTGGTACAGTCATTACGTACAACCGTTCTACTATCAAGTGCACAACCCCCATTCGCATCTTGGTTTCGAATTATACGAAGACTCTGACTCCGATTTGACCTCTGATGAGTTCCCCGGCACCATCAAGGAAGAGTCGAACTATGAATTTGATGATGGCACGTCATGTAGTTGCTGTTCATCTTACGATTCGGAGTGCAGCGAGACGTTTGATGTGATCAACACAAAAGAGGAAGACGATGATATCATAGCGACTATCTCTCAGCAAAGGCAACTTAGTCGCATGAACAGCAAGGTAAATAATAAATGATGGTTTTTCATGTTTTTCGACATACAGTTAGTCGTTAAGTTTCATAATTGGTGACTTGGTGCAAGCCTTTCTATTAATTTAACAGTCTTAATTTTCTAAAGAAGCCATGTTAATTTTCAGATTCAGGAACTGTATGACTCTTCTTACTCGACTGTCATGTCTGAGGAAGAGACGATTGAAATGCAGCAGACCATCCTTGCTAACAGTGTCTTCTCAACTCCTGCGTTCAGGTTTTTAGGATGATTTATGTTCATTTAGAAAAAAAGCACTCATCTGGATTGTCATTTCAGAGCCGAGGACGAAGATCAAATAGTCATTTCTAACAATGCTCCGAGTTTTCCTGCTGATGAGCGCTCGTCACATGATAACGATGATGAGGAGTTGTCTGTGATGTCATCATCAACTGACCAGAGCTCATCTTCGACGGATCATTCGTCCAGCAAACGTCAGACAGTTCGATCGTTCAGCTGTAAGCAAGTTTATAACCAATGAGTGGCTTGTTCATATTATTATTATTATGTGAAGTTTTTTGTTTGTAATAAAATAAAAGGTACACTCCATATAACAATTTAACTACTGGCAAAAATTTGATAAGATTTTATTTGGAAAGAGATTAATAATATTATAATTATATATATATTATTTATACATATTCAAAAATTTACATATTTAATGTCGTACATTTATATATTTATTACATATTTACTATCTTTCTATTTTCCAAAGAGTTCAAATAACGCTATATATATTTATATATGTGTACGCATTGTGATGTTGTTTTTAGCAATAATTGGCAACTTGAAACCGAAGTTATCTTCAAAGATATCCACGGGTTCGATTTCCAGTATAGTATCAACATCCAGCATGCAAACTGCTACCTCAACGATTGCTGAACACCCCATCAAAGTTGACAACCCGCGTCATCCATTTTTTGATCGAATAGGTTAAACATGGCTCTACGTTTTTCAATATGTGCTGGCAAGAAGAGTTTACTTAAGAGATGTTTTGAAGATGTAATATCTTTGCTTTTTTTCCAGCTACTGACAATTTGACGGCGACAAACGTAAAACAACAGGACAGCCCAAATATTGAGCAGAAGGTTTACAACAGGTAATCTTCCTTAGATTAGTCAAAAAGAAATGAAGATTGTTATAAGTTGTTTCTGTCTGAGTTCTGAGTTGAAGCTAGCAGTCCAAATACATATATTTTATGTGTCCTATTTAATTTTCTAGTGACAACCAGCAATTTCTCACTGAAGTGGCCAGTTACGTGAAGTCAGGGGACGGCGTTGGTTGGTTGAGCACGAAGCGTTTACGAAAGATACTTATTCACGAGGGACTGAGGCAATATCTAATCAACCTCCTTGATATCGATGACAAGGATAATGAAGAAATACTAAATGATGTTGTAAGTACATTAGCCAGCATCTAAAATATCTATTTTGTTCATTTGGAACGTTTTACTTTAGCATATCTCAAGGAACGTTTATCGTGGTTACTTGGAGCTTCTGAAGCTTCTTGTTGAAGGCTATGAACACAGCATGTCTCTTAGTGGGTTGGGTCGTTTGAGTTCGGTGTTCCAATTTCTTGAGATAGCTCATCGTTACTACTGCGGGAAGCGTTACCATGACGATTCCACTCCACCTGATTGCGAGGAGGAAACACAAACAGCTTCACAGGAAACTTTGCTCAATTCATCAAACTGCAGTCAGCTGCGATATGATACGATGGACATGGAGAGTGAAAGCAGTAGATATTACCACAGAGGTATCAAAAGATGCATTATTCTTTAACATTTTCTTGTTGTTGTAGAATTCAATATAAATGGGGAATATAAATAAATCCCAAATTAGGGATTACACTGTAACTGTAAAACTTTGAACTTGTATGGAACCAGGGGGTGTAGAACTGGACAGTATAAAATGTTTTCTGATTGTTTATGGGGAGACATATTTTATTTGACGAATATTTACACAGGATAGTCCTTTCAAAAATAATATTTACAGTAAATAAGATTTCTGTTTTCCAGAGGTGTCCTGTAACCTCTGGAGTACATGGGGCAGATAAATAGCTAAATAAAATTGAATTGAAAAACTGAAATAAATTATAGATTTATCAAACATTTTTGAAGTTGAGACGGGCAGAGATAGTTCTTCCTCTGGCCAAAATGCGGATCAACGGAATTCCGGCACGTTTGTTTTAAGCCATGATTCTATGAGTGAAGCATCGTCGAGGCGCGAGTCGTCCACCAGTACATCAACCCTGAGCAACTCCATCATTGGCGAGATGAACGCGATGAGTGTAGCGTCAGATGAGAAAAATGTAAAGGATGAGAAGCAGAAATATTTGGTTTGTAAAAGCAACACAAGGTAAGGTCACTGTTATTGCTGAGAATGGTGCTCATATTTTCCTGTAAGATATTACAACCTTCTTTGTTTTCTTTTGTTTTTAGTGCTAGTTTTGCAAGCTAACTCTTCTCAAATTTATAATTGATTCTTTTAAACTTTGGTTGATTACCTTAAGACAAAAAAATACTCATTTGAGGTTTGTCCGAATATTGATTTGGTAGCATGTTGCACCATTAAAATATGCGTAATAAAGGGCTGTCATATTGCTTTTGATTTAGGAATCTCTTGTGTTTTTAAAAGTGTTATATATATATATTTGTGGTAATTGAAACTTTTGTTTTTAGTGGAGGTTTTCGTTTCAACTCTGGTGTATGTCGTAAAACTGTTTTTGAGCTAGCTGGAAGAAATGTAAGTGGCACTGGTCGAAGATATTTGTTTGAAGGCTTGAACAGAAAACGTGCCATGTCAATGTGGGATGACATGGACTTTTGGGAGTACTGTTTCATGGATTCTGTATCATCCGAGAGGGAAGCCGCTGGTATGGATGTCAACCAAGTGGAACTTATACAGAGGTAAAACATTTACAGAAATATCGAAAGAAATGTTTATTTTATTTATTGATGAAAATATTAATTGATTAAAACTCAAACCTACCTATGAAATCAATATAATAACAACCTTAATTGTCGCTGAGGCTTTTTTTAAAAAAAAATCAAAAGTGTATGTTTTTTTATTTTTTTAACGAGGCTCCTAGAACGCTCATTAAGCATTATCAGGGAGACCTCAACCCGGAGTTTTGGTGTATTTAATTACTCCCATTTATTTGTGCTACGTTTATTTTTGATGAAATACAGTGTTTTTTTATTTATAACCGCTCACTAATCAACTTTGTGATAGCATGGTCTCGAACCCAGAACCTTTCGGTTAAGAGCCGAATGCCATTCCCATTGTGCTATCCCCAGATCTATAATTTAAATGCAGCAGTGGCACAATGGTCTAAGCGTTGCGCCCTCAGAACAGAGAGGTCCCTGGTTCGACTGTCAGACAGATCAAATCTTACCACATCCCTGGAAGTATTGCGCTCAGTCTGTTTCTCGGTGAAATGGCTTATTCTAGAGTTTCTAGGATTTGTTTCATGTTTCCGTGTTAAGAATTGAGAGAGGGTTGGACCTTATATAACATCAAAATTTATGTGGGTCCGGTGAAAAAGATACATCTAATGCACAGGACTCTGTTGAGTCATAGCCCTGCCTCTCCTGTGTACTTCCTTTCTAAAAAAAATTGCACTGTTACAGTTTATAATCAGCTATTATTGTAATGAATGCTTTAACATTGAAAACAATTCATTCATTCTTTTAGATACAAATCTCTATCTACTGAAGAGAAACGGTTACTCGAGGAAGATGAAGATAATCTACTCGGCGTTCTTCTGCATAATATGATTGCCTTCATGTTATGTATGGATGTCTCCAAACAGCAGATTAAACGTAAGGTGCGCCGTATGCTGGGAAAATCACACACAGGTCTAGTGCAAACTCGATGGATCGACGCGGTACTTGAGGACCTTGATAAAATGGTGAGTGAGCTCTTTTTTAAACGTTCTGCTTAGGTTCTTCTTCTGGAATTTCCATTATTACCTTGGTGTTTTTGTTCATTTTAAGGAAGGAAATGACGTTGATCTTCTTGTTCCAAAAAGTCGGCAGTTAAAAATACAAATATTTGTGGTTCATTTGGGAGAGAATCAAAGTGGAGCAATGTTTTTCTTAGAGGTAAGATAGAATAACTGCTGACATTATACAGTCGTGTGTTCTCTTTGTTTAATTCTCACTGGGAATTTGATCGATGTATAGGTGCGGGAAGACTGTATGGTTTTGAAGAGTACGAACGGCAGTATTATTGAGAGATGGTGGTATGAAAGCGTTGTTAACATGAGCTGTTCGCCAAAAACAAAGGTTCTGTGTATTTGGATACGTTCTGGCGAAGAGACAGATCTCCAAAGGATATGCACGAAAAAGGTAAATATGTTTGTGTTTTGAAATATACTCTTTGATAAGGAACTTTTATGTATTGTTCGCCATCAATTAAGACCCCTAGACTAAGTTTAGCGTGGTTAACTTATTGATAGACAAACAGACTTTAGTAATAATTCTAAAACTTCCTTTTACTTTCAGTGCAAGCAATTGTATAACTCAATTAAAGCTAGCATGCAAAAAGCCGCCGAAAGGTTAAACAGACATGGCGCAGGTTTGCTCTTCCTCATCTCATCGTTTAAAACGGTTTATAATTGTTGGGGGCTGGACAGCCCCCTGTTTACTTGTGTTTAAAATGTAAGTGTATTTTTTATATTTTTTGCATATAAAAAGATAAGATATGTGTAAATATTATGTGATGATGATTTTTTTAATTGTTTCTTCATATATTTTTAATATATGTTTTTTTAACCAGGTGTGAACCTTGGAGGAAATTTCACCGTTGTTGTAAGTTAGATTGTATAAAAAGAAAGTAGTATTTTCTCCGACTGTCCCAATTTAACCTTTCGCCTGTTGTGTTTTGTGCATTGATGAATGATTATTTGCTGATGCTAAACTTTTTAATTTTCTCTTTGAAAACAGTAAATTTTCTCAAAAATCTGCTTTGAAATATAAACTATTATTACTTTTTACAAAGAAAATTGTTGGTTTGTTGATTTTCTTCTGCATTTAGGATAGCTCCACTGGCCAGCAAGGCAAACTGAAAGTCTCGTTAGAGGGAGTGAACATCTTCTTTGTTGAAAAGAAAGTAATGAACGCAACGCAAGTTTATTACAGTTCGTAAAATAGCAACATGAAATTATCAAATAAGAAGCCTTTCATGAAAAATTACTTTGCTTCTGATATTATTCTTCTTTCAGACTTGCATGTCTCTGTCTTTATAAAGGAGTATTGGGTTGAGACTATTCATTGTTGTGTAGATCATAATTGACGTTCGGAACCTGAAGAATTGTTGTGCTAAAGATAAAGTGTTGAGAGTAGAGGAATATTGTGAGTTGAAGTAATGGTTGAACGATTTGGTGCAGTTTGGTGTGGCTGGTGTTCAGTTATATCTTTGACTTGCTATTTTTTTAGGATCTTTCTGTGTTTGGTCATCTACTTGTTGTGTTTTTCATTAACCTTTTGTCTTTGTTTATCTACTTGTTGTGCTTTTCATTAACTTTTTGTGTTTGATCATCTACTTGTTGTGTTTTTCATTAACTTTTTGTGTTTGATCATCTACTTGTTGTGTTTTTCATTAACCTTTTGCGTTTGGTCATCTACTTGTTGTGTTTTCCATTAACATTTTGTGTTTGATCGTCTACTTGTTGTGTTTTCCATTAACATTTTGCTTTTGTTTATCAACTTGTTGTGTTTTTCATTAACTTTTTGTGTTTGATCCTCTACTTGTTGTGTTTTTCATTAAACTTTTGTGTTTGGTCATCTACTTGTTGTGTTTTTTATTAACATTTTGTGTTTGATCGTCTACTTGTTGTGTTTTCCATTAACATTTTGTGTTTGATCGTCTACTTGTTGTGTTTTCCATTAACATTTTGTGTTTGGTCATCTACTTGTTGTGTTTTTCATTAACTTTTTGTGTTTCGTCATCTACTTGTTGTGTTTTCCATTAACATTTTGCGTTTGTTCATCAACTTGTTGAGTTTTTCATTAACTTTTTGCGTTTGGTCATCTACTTGTTGTGTTTTTAAGTGATGGTATTACTTAATCTACATGTAATTCATATAGTAACGCACGATCAGTCGATTATCGAGCATCAATTCTTCACTGAAGAGGTAAAAGCCTTTTCAATTCTTTCCCGAATTACTTGTTACCTATTTTGGATTTGAATCTGTTCCGTTTGTTTTTTATTGTTCTAATGTTGTCACGAAGCAATAACACTCTTATCTTATGTTCTCCACTTTTTATCACCAATCAGGCGAATGAAATCTGCTACGCTATTCTCTGCTTATTTTCGTACGTGGCCGCAGCGAAGCAGTCTCCTAGCAACAATAACAACAATAGCGGCAGTATAGTGTCTTCGGAAAGTGACACCGGCACTTGACCAATTCCTTTTTAACAAATACGCATTGATTGTTTGTAGTGAGTGTACATAATTGTGTACGCGCGTTGAAGTTGTTGATTTTATAATTTTCTTACGTTTTCACAACTAACACACTGTTTTTCATACTCTCATTCGTTTTTATATTTCCGTCGCTTTATTTCCATATGTTGAATAATTGCTTTTTTTTTACCTCACACCTGGCTATTAAAATGTGTGGTTTTTTGTGCTCTCTGTGTACACGAATTTTCGTAGATCGCAACATTTAATTTTCATACTTACGTAGTCACTTACGAAAAGATTATTTTGAACAATTATATGGTTTCTCTCTGCTTTCGCTGAAAGGTATGCGATTTCTCGCTATTTTGTTCAACGCGATTTTATTGGAAACTGTCGAGATTCTGAATCGTCCATTTACATGGCTAACATTGAGTTTATGTCGTTCGCATCAGTAAATTGATAACCGCGCCGTATGATGTGTTTACTATACAACGCGATGAATGAAACATCATCAATAGATGCCCGCATTCGCGCTCATCATTCCAACACTTTGCTTTAGCATGGCGGAATTTCAGCAACTCGTTACTGTTCTGATTTTTGTCTCTTTTGTCAAGTACATTTTTGCTAGCGGGAAAATAAGCTTCGCTGAAAAATCTACGTTTGCGCATAACTACGTGCGCGCGCTACACCGAGTCAACGGATTGGAATGGGACGACGTTTTGGCGCGCGAGGCTCAAACATACTCGCGCCTTCTCGCCACAAAAAACTCAGTCGAAAGGTCGCCGGGTAGTGTTGAGGGACTGTATGGTGAGAATATCTACAAAGGATTCAGTTGGTTAAAGAATGCTCCAGCATCGTTAAAACTTACGACCTCCATCGCAGAAGCTGTGCTTTTCTGGTAAACAGTTATAATGAAATAAGATACTTGGGTACACTTTTCCTCCCTGAATTCCAGAGTATTTCTTTGGCGAATTCATATAATCAAATAGAATGCTGTTTTACTTATGTTCACCATTGGCCACTCTTATATGGATGGTGAAACATCAAATTCGGAATAACTGATGAATTAGGGGTTTAGTTCGAGACTAAGTCTGGTTGGTTGTGTTCTCTGCTTAGGCAGTTATACTGGAACCATAACCGCGCAAATAAGACAAAAACAGTTTAACAGAAATAAAACAGCTCCAAGTAAAATATACTCGAATTTATTCGTTTAATGATTTTTTTTTATTGTGAAATATTTTCAGGTATTACGAAATAAACGGCTACCATTTTAACAATGAGACGCCACATCCATCAAAACACGCGCAATTTACACAGGTTTGTCAGCAATACCAAAACATTTAATTTTCAGTTCTTAATTAATGAAATTAACTTTTATGCTTGCAAAAAGTGCTACAATTTTTGTTCGTCTATAGTTGATATGGAAAGACACAAGAAAGGTTGGTTGCGGGTTTTCCCCTGTAGATGAATATGGCGGGATAATGACGTACATTGTGTGTCGCTACCAACCGAAAGGAAACACTCCTGGTTTATTTCAAAAAAACGTTCCAGAAATCAGCAAAACCGGTAATCCATCATTAGTTGCAGTGAAGTGATGATTACGTGATTACTCAGTTAATCTGAAAAACCCATATAACGGGCTTAACTGGCTTTCTCCTTGACTTCTTTATTATCGTCTGTATTTCAAATTCACCATCATCATATTCCATCATATTTATTCAGTTTTATTTATGTTAGAGCAAGAGTAACAATACATATAAAAAGTACAAAATAGAAACAAACAATTTAAAAAAATTATATATTTAAAAACAATTTAAAAAAAAATTTAAAAAAAATAATTTAAAAACAATTTAGAGTCGATACCACAATCGCTGGACGAATTAGAGGCGGCAACCGGCTGCGTGGACAGTTACGATGAATGCGAACAATGGAAAGCCATTTGCATGCAGCAACCCTTCAGAAAACTCATGATGTCCAATTGCAGGAAAACGTGTAACATATGCTAAGAGACGAGTAGCAAGAATCTAACTGGATGCAGAAACACGTATATAAAATGTGTGAAATTATGGCTTTCAAACTCTGCTTCAGTTAAGATATTGCACGGGTTGTGTTTGCACCGTAAATATACCCGCATAGATTTTCAGGTTGTAGCAACTTTAGTTGCACCCACATTTCATATGTATATCAATTAGGGCTTCTTCTTTCTTCGTGTTGTATAATTTTGTTTGTGCCATGAACCAAATGAACCAAATATGAACCAAATGTTTCCATTCAACCAGCCGATCCTAGTACGCTTTAGCATCAAAATGAGTGAAATAACTTTGAGCTTTGAATTAATGGTACATATGATGTGCAGTTTGTATCATATAAACAAAATATAACATCAAATGATAAGATAACTGTTTCGTACAATGCATAGATAGGATCAAGGTAAGTTTATTGAGTGAATAAATAAATAGTTTTGCTGGTTATGGCGTTCCATAGTTAGCTCATGAATTTTATATTCATCTCCGTATTTTTGTTACTGCTACCAGAACACATTTGTAAGCCCAAGATATTTTTTGCGCCCTCAGTTTCCCAACACTAGTGATGTTTTGTTGATGAGTTTAAAGAACGATTTTTGTTTTGTTTCTAAGGTGTTTTCACATAAGGACATGCTGAAATGCTAACCCTAACAGTTTTATAGTAATAAATAACTTTTCAAAATCCAAAGGGTCTCAAAAATGTCACTACTTGAAACCAATTCTTGGCAACAACAAAACGTTAGTCATTTTAAACCCTTCTCCAAAGTGGATAAACTGTTTAACTTTCAAGTGGGCAATCATTCGAGAAATTCTCGTTTTCATATATTTCCGGATATTGAGCAAATGGTTAAACTTACTCCATCTTTTTCTAATAAACCATCCAAACAATCTACTAAACTTTGCTGCTAGTTTTGAACTAAAAATAACTTGCTACCTTTTACGGTGGTGACTAATTCCTACTCAGCAAGTCAGGTAGCGAAATAATGTATTTCGAAAATTACCCAAGATGCATTTTTATATTTTCCTATTTATTTTCACTTTCGATTGCCGAATTCTGAAAATTAAAAACTTAAAAACATAATATAAAAAACACAATAAATTAAACATATGCAAGAAGCTTATAATACATAATAATAGTAAAAATGAAATATGTATCAAATGACTGGTATCAGGCCTGATCACTTCTTGGAAATAAAACTTACATATATATATATAAATATTATATTGTTGCAGGCATTTTGAGCAGCAAAGGGGTCGGCATCACAAGTGGGCTGCTGCGGCTTAAGCCCCCAATCTCCCCCCACCCTTGGATCTACCCACTTTGACTGAGAATGAAGTTATAGCTATAAAAAAGAAAATAAAGATAAAATATAATAATGTAATAAAAGTATATATTATATAAATGGCTTTCTATAATAAAGAAAATACCACTCAAACGTGTTTTGTGATTTTTTTTCTTTTCCCGCCACTAACACACGCGCGCGAGATATCATGATAGAAACGCATAAATTAGAATATGTTTTTGCATAATTATAATAATTAAATAAGCTTCCGGGAAGACCTGACTTGCTGAGTAGGAATTAGTCGCAACCACCTTATACCTTCCCCTCCAATAACTTGCTAATTTTTCTTGCTACCTTTTACCTTCTCCTTCGATACTTTTTACCTTCCCTTCAATAACTTGCTACCTGATACCTTTCCCCCGAAATATTATAGAAAGGAGACTAAGAAAAGAAATCAAAACCCTCTACAAAGTCTCCAATGTAATTTTGTAAAATCGCCTTTAAGCCTTGAAGATATATTAGTTTGTTTATCGGTCTATTTCCGAAGCCAAATCGTAGACCTTTCCAAAAATAAACTTGCACCTTTGTTATGAATATTTCTTTTGTTTTTAACTATCAAGAATCTTTGAATAATTGTTATGGCCAACTGGCAAATGAAATTCATGTAGATAGTCAAAGTAATAGGAAGTGTGAAAAATCTGGTAAAACCGGAACATCAGAAAATCTTCACTTACCATTGTAAAAAAAAAACATCTTTGTCATTTTCTGTAGAAAGTCCATTCAATTCAAAGATAACTTACACAAACAATGCAGTCGTGTCAATTGGCACTTGAAGGCTCACAACACAACCTAAGCTTGTTAATGTTCCCTTGTTTGTTTTCTAACATAGCTCACTTCATTTTATAAAGAGCACAAGAATGTTTGGACGGTGTGTCGGACATGCACTCACAGCTATTGTTGTCAAAGATTGCATCTCGCAAAACTAATATTGACCTGAAACCCTTACTGTGTAACAGTCAATGATGATTAATTCTCCAGTCAAGAACAACCTATATTAATGTCGAGGGCGATCGATTTTCTTCTATTTTTCTACAACAGTGAAAAACATTAAACGGCGTTGTTGTCTGTTTTGGAAACCATGGAAGGAATTTCATTCGATGTTAGTTATGATATTGAAAAAACATTTTTCGAACCGAGCAGTCTCGTTCGCTCGATTTCATGCGATAGAGGCCACACTGTCAACACACGAGCATCGCAACATTCTGCAATCTCTGTTTTATCAAACGCAAGAAAACCGTCCAAGCCAGTGTTTCGATACTTGACAAAGCAGATCAACAAATGCCAAGAGGATAAAAGCTCCACATCCAGCGCGCTCCTGCAATACAGTACCTTACTGCAAGAAGCCACCACTAAACTGCTGAACATTGCTGATCCGACGGACGAAACGCCAGAATTGTTTGAGCGCGCCATATCGAAAATAGGGGTAAAATTTGAGGCTCCAAACGAAGAGGAACCTTTAGCGGAAAACGAGTACCGGCCAACATATTTAGAAAAACAAAAAAAGAATTCGCCCATGCTTATCCCAAACCAAAACCGAAGTTTTTCTGAAGGTAACGTTTTGGCCGATTCACCAGTTGGCACAAAAACGAGGCGATACAACAGCCTCCGGGAATTACGCTCGCCGCAGTCAAAACGATTATCGATGAGTCCGTTGCTGTTAGGATCAAGTGTAGAGAACTTAAGCTGTTTGAATGAAGGACATTACTCGCAAATAAGTCCACGAAACAACGTTCTGAAACGAAAAAAAAAATTCGCAAGTTTGATACGAAAAAACTCGCAGAACCGAGACGAAAACGAGAAAAGATCGGAGAAGATCGACAACAAACACCTCGAGAATCTTATCATCAACATTTTGACCGATTACACGCGCGATATGGTGTACGATCCGGAGAAATCACGCGAAAGATGTCGAGACATCAGCGTGAAACTTAAGGAGACGGTGCGCGAATTGATGCTCGGGATAGCTACCTTCAAAGTTACCGCAGAGGTATTCATGGGCGAAATAAAGGATCATGGGATGGGTTTCGCAACGCAGTGCACCTACGATCCCGTCCAAGATTTGTTTGCAACCTCAACTATTCAGAAGGATATAATGTTTGTCTGCGGCATCGTAACCGCGGGAAGATGCATTTAAAACGATGTACACATCAATCTAAACTCAAATAGTGTATACACATCTCCTTGTAAAGTTCGTAGAGAAATCAAGATGGAGTTTTCCCGATTTTTCCAGGTTTCAAATAAAAAGCTCTTAAAATGATTTGCTTCCTCAATACCCTAACTAATTATTGTAAACTTGTGATTCTGAATTCTATTGGTATTCGGGTTTTTTCCTCTCTAAGTGTCCTTAGCTCTTAGGATTTTTTTATTCTTTCAATACACAGGAGAGGCAGGGCCTATGGCTCAACAGAGTCCTGTGTATTGGAAAGAAAGATCAGTAAACGAGACATAGACTAAGTGGAAGGTAGACAAAGAAGTAAATGAGAAATATGTGCAGAGGGCTGAAATAAGGTTAAGAAATTTTCATTAGGTCTAAACAATTTATCCTTTGTTTGAAGCCTTGGAGGTGGTAAACATGGCCTTCGGGGAATACACAGCATGAGAGCTTGTTTTACCAATTGGAAACCCAGACAAAGAAGGAAGATGAGTGCATGACGGTCCTTCATTTACTATGAAGTTTGCTTCAAACTACCAACAAAAATGCACGATTTAAATCTGCGTTCGAAACATTGATTAACATATTATTTCAAGATTCCAAAGAAAGCATTATAACTAAGGTTAGTTTTTATCAAGATATAAAACTTTTGATGGCAACCGTATTTTGAAAATCACTCAGAAATGCGTCATTGTCCAACCTTCTAGAATTTCTCTTCGTTACATTATGTTTTTGAGGGATTGACGTTGTTTTCTTTATAAGAACCTGTTTATAACAAACAGCGTCGAGTCTGAGATTTTGCCAAAAAATTAAGAATATTTTAAGAGCACTGTAAGGCTGAATTTCACCATTTTGATTTACTTGAGTTTAAAAGAAAACTTTTTCCATCAGACAATATTTTCTTTCGTTTTTTATAACAGTGCCGAAACCACCGGGGGGCCAGGGGAACCAATGATGGTTCAAATATAAATAGAAGAAAAGATTTGAATTTTCTTAGTGAGATGTATGCAATCCATTTATTTACTTATGTTACTTATTAGTGTGGTTGTATCAAGGAGAAAACAAAAAAGTTTCGGATGTTTTGATCGCTATAGAATGACATCATTAACAACGTTATGTGATAGAAGATAGTCTTAATGTTTCAAAATACAAACTTTTCATGGTTTCCCCTTTTAAACGATGCTTTAGATTTCTTACAAAAGTTTTTCAAGAGGGCTGTTTTAGCCATTTTAGAGGGTGAGAATTCTAAGAATTTTTTTGGCACGTCGGCCCCAACCACGGTGGAGCCTCCTTAAATACTAAACTTTTTGGCCCCCCAATATCAAATTGATGGTTACGGCACTGATAAATATAATAATCTTACAGCATCACTTCGTCTATGTTTTCCAAAGAACTCAAATGGCTGAAAAAGTGGGGGGGAAATAAGCACATTCGGCCTCAGCTGAAATTTAAACGTTCTTATAAAACAAAGCGTTTATTTTTGTTATTTTTTGTAATAAATTGCTTTTCCTTGATCCACAAGGTGCATAGAAAATTAATCACCAACAATCATTCTTTTAGTTTTTACTTTAGAAGAAAATCTCTGAAGTAAAACGCTCGGTTTTGTTCATAAGTTGTTCTCATGCATATATACTTGGTTAGTATCTTCAAGTTATCTGCTAATCTGAAAGTAAACAAAATAGACCTTAGTATCATAGAAGTAACTTTTGTCTTTTTATATACCTTTTTTTATTACTAGCGATTAGTAAACAACTGAAAGTGAAAGTTGTTTTGTTCCTAGAATTAAACATCACGGCCAAAACGCGCATGCGTTTTCCACGTTTACGATAAAAACATATACAAACATGGCGAATTTCATGAGGATGGCATTATTTCTCTAGTAAAAAAACATCAAAGCAAACTTTGATTTATTAAAGATTTACGGATAAACTAATCTATAACTTCAAAGAAAAGTGGCATTTTTGAAGAGGTATTTTTTTCAACTTAAAAATGGCTCTTCTTACTATGGTTGCAAGAGTTGTTGACGGATTGCCACTGGCTGCATCACTCCCGTCTGATGAACAGGTATTTTAAATTGCTGGCTATTTGTCAAGAAAATGCCGCAATGTACTTTGTTTTTCTATATATATATATATATGTGTGTGTAAGTCTGTTTAGCATCAGCTGACTGATGTTGTTTTATGTTACAAGTTTTTTTTTACCATATAAAGATAGTAAGTCAAAGCAAAGGTTCAAAAATCTGCAGTGAGGGATATAAAAAATGAATTTTTGGTGTAATTTTCATCCTCAACATTCTCATTGTGGCGTCGGAGTAAAAAATTGTGGTGAAACTTTATGTAAATGTCTCTGATGATGATTATTATCTTTGGAATAATGTTCTGCATCAAATGATTGTCATTGCAACATAAAGTGATGTATTACTACTGCAGGGGAGCAATTGATATGTTAAATCTTAGAAAATCATATTGACAATAGTCTGTGTCTTCAGGCTTGTGGCGATATTCTCATTTTTATCAAGTATATTTTTTGCTGTAAATACTGCTCCAAAAGCATCGTTCCTTTCAGTAACATAAATGATCTAGAATTTAAATCCACTCTCTCCAGTTACAACATTTCATTTAATAGTTATAACAATTTTCCCAACTGCCCTCTCTTTAACAGCATAAAAAAATCTTGATGCTCCTATTGACTGTAGATATGCTGACACTGCTGAAATCAATAACCCTGCCAACCCCTCTTCATTGACATTGCTCCATTTCAACATTGTGTCTTTATCTTATCATCTCACTGAACTTGAAATTTTAACAAATTCATTGCATATAAAACCTGAAATCACTACCATCTCTGAAGCGAGGCTTCAAAAGATGATCATCCTATAACTGACATTAATATAAATGGTTACACTTACACATTACACACTCATCTATATTAAATATGAGTTAAATTTGAAACTACTACTAATGTATCCTGATAGAACTAATTTATTTATGGTATGGGTTGTTTATATTGTCATCCCACAATGTGTGCATCTGACTTTACTAAAAACTACTTGGTTCCTTATTGGAAAAAATATTTTTAGAAAACAACCAGTTGATTATAACATTGACCTTATCCAACTCAACATGAAAATAATAGCATTTTAGCCCATTTCCTAGATACTTTAACTTCAAACACATTTTTTCCTTTTGTCTTGTACCCAACTCGCATCACATCCCATTCAAAAACTCTCATTGATAATATTTTCCTTAATTTCTACAGTGAAGATATCCCATCTGGCAATATAAATGTTACAATTTCTGATCATCTGCCTCAGTTTATTACCATCCAACATTTTAAAAGGAACAATCAAACTAAAAAGAAAAACATCAGTTGACGCTGTTTCAAAAGGTTTCAAAAAGATCAGTTTGTAAACGATATTTCCTGTGTGACTGGGATTTACATATTAAGGAGACTGACGATGTAAATGACTCAGTGGCTAGTTTCTTACAACAATTTAAGTTAAAAATTCACTCCATATAATAAAACTAAAAGACAGTTAGAATATCATGACAAACCGTGAGTGAGTAAAGGCACCAGTAACAAAAAGAAATAAAAATATTCTTTATAAAAAATTTAAAATATATAGAAATAACATTAGCAACCTCAGTAAATAAAATCATTACATTTCCTTATTTAATAAGAACATTAACAATATAAAACAGACTTGGATGGGTATAAAAGAACTCATAAACATTAAATCTAAAACTAAAAATAATATAAATAGTCTTAACATAAAAGATAACATTGTAACAAACAAAAAGGACATAGCCAACCATTTTAATAATTTTTTCTCTTCCATAGCATACAAGCTTTCAAATAAAATTAAAAAGTCTAAATTGGATTTTAAAGAATATCTGCTTGAACCTAATACCATTAATTGTAAACAACTATTTATTCAAATCTTTCAAAGGAACGAAATACATTGATTTGATTTTGATTTGTTCCTGTTGGGCATGTGACAACGCTTTAAAAAACAGCAGATCATTTAGAACCCTATATAAGGTATGTTAGTAAGGTTAGTAGGGTAATCTCCAGGAAATATTAGGGTGTATGTAGCATTCTGGTATAGTCTCTTTTGATGAAACGAGTATATCTTGGATGCTACTAGAGAAAGTGTGATGTGTCTATAATTGTTAATGTATCTTAGATAACTTTTCTTCAGTATTGGTGTTAGACCGTAGATGTCCCATTCCTTTAGACTGTTGGCGGGGGAGATGTTGTTGTAGAGTATAATGAAACAGCAAATTTATCGGGCTTGAGATTACAGTTGGCTTAGAGTTCTACCGTTAACTACCAAAGTTGCATTGTCTGACTTGATTGGCAAGGGCTTAGTGATAGGATTGAACATGTTTTTTAATGGTTGTTTAAAAGTTAATGGTTTCCTCACCTGTATGCTTTAAATGGTGCAATTGCACTTTCCCATTGTTATATGAGATGATCATCCACAACGTTGCTCTGTTCTCTGATGATTGCCACGGTAAATTCCTTCCATCTTAGAAAAAGACTACCTCTCTGAATTATTGTAATATAAAACAAAGCCATTAAATTTTGATGCAAAAATAGTGAATTTAGTCCAACTAATAAGACATGCTATTCGTGGTCAATAACTGAAGATGTTTGTATGGGTATATAGTTTAATATTTAGTTATGAGAAGCTAGCATGGAAAATAGACGTGAAAAATGTAAATGATGATGATTCCATAGGTCATGATCAGAGTCCTCCAATCCTCTCTTCTCTCTGCCTTCCGCATCAATTTCCATAGACTCAAGCGATGTCATCTTACTACTTCTTTCTCTGCCTCTCCTCTCTCCCTGAACCATGTCTTGTTGTATTGTCTTGGAAATGTTCATCAAAGTTTACGCTGTTTTACTGTTGTCAATAGTTTTTCAAAAGGTCCAATGATGGCTTGTGCCCTTCTTCGTTTGTTATTATTGTTGCTATGGCCACGAATAAAGTGTTTTATTTTTAGATTGTTATTATACAGATTTTTCAATTCATTTATATGGCAATACCTCTTTCTTTTTATCAGTCGAGTCGTGATATCCAGGAATATCAGAACCAAGCAAAACTTCTTTTCCGAAAGCTCACTGAACGTTCACCAACTAGATGCAGCATTGAAACGGGTCCTTATGTTTTCCAGTGAGTAAAATAAAATAAAATTTAAAAAGGGTTGTTTACAGGTTTTAAGCTCTTTTAGGTTTGTTTATATAACAGTTTAAAAAAACAAAAAAAACTAAAATAAAATTGATTACTCAAAATTATTCTGCACTTTATCAATGTAATATGGTGGCTAAGAAATGACGTAACTCCTCTTATCACCTTAGTTACGCGATCGGCGATGGTGTGTGTTATTTAGTACTGGTGGAGAAGTCCTACCCAAAACGTTCCGCATTCGCGTATCTTGAAGATATACAAAACGAATTCTTTACTCAGTACGGAGGACAAGTTCCAACGGCCGTGCGACCTTACTGTTTCATCGAGTTTGGTATGTTTATGTAACTGATCTTACAGTGCCTTCGCTTGTTGTTTCCGCTGCACCACTTTGTATATTAGCTTTAGTGGTCGTGGTCACATCATGATTTTTACAAGCTGAACTAGGCTGAAATCAACGAAATTTTAACTTTACTTTAACTAACTATGAAATAACGTCCTCAGCCTCGATTTCGGAAAAAGTTGTCAGTTGGAAGTGTGCGAAATCCGGATTATATGAAAGTTGTATCGATTTACATGACTATAAAATCCCCCCCATCGCGATATCTACCTTTGATAGATTGAAATTTATAAGCAAATTTATAGTCGACACTGAGCTATAAAGAAGCGCGTATAGCGTAGTGTCAGTAACACATGTACACAATGAAAATTTAATGCACGGTATTTACGATTTGTGCGTGGCAAAAATTCCGAGAAATTCCGAAGATGCTCACGCTGTTATTTTTGTAGCAAAAGAAATTCGTGAAAATTCTTTTCTGATCTAGTTCGCTTATTTCGCCTCCTTTCGACGCATGCTTCTCTAAAAGTTAATATACAAAATCAATCCAATGACTTGTATGTATACGTTGTGATCCATAGACACGTACATGCAGAAGACGCGCAAAGGATTCTCGGACGCGCGGAACAGTCGCAACAGGAATCTCACGCGACTCAATGATGAACTACAGGGCGTGCAAAGGATCATGATCGACAACATCGATGAAGTTCTGCAGAGGGGAGAGAATCTATCAGGTATTCAATCATCTACCTATTAAGGTGCGAACGATACAGTTAACTCAAGGGGAACAAGCAACTCTGGAATAAATCATTTGGGAATTGTTTGTTACAGAAGTCACAATCATTCATACTGTATTCTAACCCTGAACTTCTTTTTCTTTTAAACTTTTCAAACTCAACTTTACAGGATCACTAACGAATGATTTGAACATATATTTAAAAATTTCCCATGTAACTAAAGTTTAATGTTTTTTTAGTTTTGGATGATCGAGCCGGTCAGCTTCGATTTCAAAGCGAAAAATACAGAAAGGACGCAAAATATCTCAACTTGAAATCAGTTTACGCGAAATACGCGGCAGTCGCCATTTTTCTATTCATTTTGATCATGTTTATCCGCTATTGGCTGTGGTAAATTGCTTTGTTCTGCGGATGGAACAACGTCGCTAAGACACGTGGTTTGCATGATTTTTTCACGCGTATAAAGCGTGACAAAGAATTATTTTAGAGGTATGAGGAAAGGAATGTGTAATTTATAGATGATTTTTTTTTCTTTTATGTAGAGGAATTTTGTTTGACAATATTCTTGCAATGACGTCATAGAATTGTATGTTTTATTCCGAAAACTAGAGAAGTAAATATGACAAATTTGTTGTGTAACGATTTTTCAAATGTTTCCCGTTTTTAGTTTTTGCTTCAAGTAACCAGGCCAGATTTGTTTTTAGTTCGTGGATCAACTTTTTCCATTCTACATTTTATGTTCCTTCTGCTCTGTTTGGTGAGGCGAACCTTTGTGTATTCGTAGGCCGATCAACTTTTCGTAGGGATTATTACGGTACAGAAGAACCCTTATATGATTTTAATATGGTGAGTGATTGTCTGAAAAGGTTCATTCATAACAACGACAAGTGACCTCAACAACCAGACTTGAAAACATCATACACGCTGCAATGAATTGAATGACTTTTAAACCAATCTTTTTTACCAATACAAATGTACAATGAACAGTTTGTTAGTATATAAATGTGTAAAATATTATAATAAAGAATTGTAGCTGAAATCGTGTAAAGTACAGTGTAGGAAATTATTGGCGTGGATTTAAAGACGACCTTGCTGACAAGTCAGTCAATCCTTTTCATAAAACCCACCCAAATTTGGAAAAGGTGTGGTAGTTAATCTAGGCCCTTGAACGTTCAGGTGTGTAGTAATTAACACGTCTTTGTCAGACAAAAGAATTTGAACACAAACATTTTTATCAACGATATCATTTTATTTTATCTTTATTTGAACGGGTTTAACTTTACACTGTTTATTTGTTGTTTGACGATGGGATTCCGTGATCCTTTCCTTCGCCCTTAGTGCAAGGTGGACTCGAATTACGAAGGGTCACAGTTGTTTGGCCTATAGTAGAGAAACTCAAATGATAGCACTAAAATGTAGGAGATATAATATCCAATTACTGGGAAGTATGTAGACAACTCAAAAGAAGTTTCTAGAAAGAGACCTGCGGGTGTTGCCTTGATGATGATGATGAAGCGAAGGAGCTTGGCAACATCGATGTTGAAAACATTAAAGAAGATACTGTGATGAATTGCTTATAATATTTCGTTACTAGTAGGGTTGGTGTAATAAATGTTTAAAGCTTTTCGATTTTTGTTTTCTTTGCTTTTTGTTTTGTTTCTGATTTCCTCTTTGAAAACTAGGGTTTTTTTAACACAAAGCTAAAATTAACGAGGGATAGAAATAAAGGGGTGTGCTATCATGTATACGATAAGGATACTCCCCCAACCCAACACACGATTGTCATGAAAAAGCCTAGAATATCGAAACCTGCATATGTAACGAAAAAAAACGGTAAACTGATCAAGGTGTCAATAACATGTGTCTAGTTGCGAAAGAAAAAGTTGATTTTGCTGAACTGAGAGAAATTAAGAATATTCAAAAACAAATAATGCAAAAAAACGCTACATAAGTGTTTAAACGAATAAATATTTCAATTTTTTTTTAGTTTAGACTTGTGGTTGTTGGAACTGAGAGATATATTGATTAATATTCTTGATAGACCACTCTGGTTCAGTGTCAGGTGTTGGTGATCGAAAACCACCGTGAAAAAAGGCAACAGGACGAGAATTCAATGAAATTCAATGATTCAATGAAATAAATCAGACACCAATCCATATAAGATATATACTCTTCCGGCCTTGTGAAATAACTAATCCATACTTTGTATTGCATATTTTTGAAAGGTTTAGTAACTGGACATATAGACCAAATAAAATTGTTTTTGCTTCATAGAGCGTCATTACGTCACAAGCGTTTTCGGTACATTCTGATTCATTGCATTAAATGACTTGCCCAAGCAACGCTAAGGGTGTAAAGAAACCGAGATACCTAAAGGTACATTTTGCATCGTATGGTTGACCATGCTATCGTAGTTTCTAAAGGCGGATGTCAGAAAACATAGTTTGGTCATCAGCTAAAGGCTGCCAAGTAGAGAGAGAGTTATTGGAGATTGATTTATTGATTTTCACTATTGCGTCAGTGGAATTACATACAGCACACTTAAGTACACACAAAACAACAAAATTAAATATTTGATTTGGTTTTACGACTACGAAATATTGATTCAAAATCAAAAGCAGAGCCATTTTCCCCCAGCATGCTAGTGTTAAGTCGAGCTTCGGTTACGTCTGTCTTTAATCTTCGCCTATTGATTTCTACCATTAGTTTAACAAAAAACGTCTTAGTTCGATCAGTCTCTATTTCAGAAAACTTGCCTGGTGGTTTAAGTAAATATTATTAGTTTTGTCAACTTTTCCGTGTTCGCAAACAATTACATTTGAATACTTATTTTAATCAATCGCGTTACTTGTTTTGGACCTAGAATCTAAAATTCTTCATCGGACGATTTTTGCGAAATTAAGAATCGCGTATTTAAGAGTTATTGCTTCTTATACTGGACATTACTAAATAATAGGGCAGCGCTGTTGAAATGAAAAACAAAATAAAAAATGACTTCAATAGACTTCAATAGACGAGATAGCAATGTAGAACTTATACAATTCCCTATCGACCATTCCTAAAAAGGAAGTTCATAAAGTGATTGACAACTTAACCACAACTAACATAAGAAGTTCAGTTTCGTTTTCACTTTAAAATTTACTGGCAAATAGTATATTCGTGATAGGAATTCACGCTGGGATAAGCAAGTTTCTATTTACGTCAGCGGTGAAGGTTGACGGGATCGAATCAAAGAGAAATATGCTTTTATGTTTTTGATGGTACTATGGGCGAGAAAGCCCTTTAATTCCTTCTGACGTAGAAATAAGTCATACTTAGAAACTGAAATCCCGCCCCTGTCCAGTCCCCCCTTCCTTATACTACTTCCCTATACCTTTATTGACAGACCAAATATAGGAAAAAACATGAATTCTGGATGAGGCTTAAAACAATTTACACAATTTGTTCGAAGAGTCGTGCCATTTCGCAATGCGACCAAATATTTAAAATTCCTCCGTTTTAACGTCAAAAATGCCCACGCTTAAAATAATGTCGATTTATCAAAATCCTCAAAAAAAAAAAAAATCTTCGAAAAACCCACTTTCATTCGTTTTGTTCTTTCACCATTCTTGGTAATTCAGTAATAATCCCACTTCAGCAGTTGTAAAGCACGTCTAATGATTTGAAAACAACACTCTTATTAAAACCTGTCTGTGAATTCACGATACATTCTTCTTCAAATAAAAACCATTCGTGTCCCTAAGATGTGGTTTGTGTTCCTACTTAAGGAGGAGAATAACCGAGGTTTAAAATTGGTGGTTTAAAACTATTTTTGCCTGTAAAGGTTATATCTATATTTGTGAATTATTTTCCTCGCACAAGCAAACAATTCATATCTTGGGGAAATTCATAAAGACACAGATAGTGCTGTAGCAAGAATGATGAAAGTTAAAAATGCTATGCAGCGATAAGCTTGATCGATTCATGCATTTCGTTACTATGCCGACGAAGTCTTTATTAACAAGCGTACATTAAAACCTTATATACTAATATTTAACATGAAATAGTTATAAATATAGTCGTATATATGCCCATATTAAAACGTTTGTTTGCGCATTTCATTTTAGTTTAGAAACTTTGAAAGAAAAGAGAAGGTTAGGAACTAGGACTTGATGAAAATTGAAAAGGTCCCAAACCCCTAAAACTAAACAAGCCAGAATGTGCTTTTAAAAATTAGCTTGACTGGAAAGGTTCATGCTAATTAAACACAATTCATAAATCAATTTTTGAAGATTTTTCTTTCTTCCGCTCTACGTTCGGTTTTCTCGTTGGATTTTGCACTTTGCTACCGAGTAAACGGAAATAATCCCGCCGAGTTAATTCAATCCCCTTAAGACTTATCCAGCCAAGATGCGAGTAAATATTTACGTACAGATTGCTCATGTTGTTTTGTTTGACATCTACAGCAATCATTGAAAATGTCATGATGTGCAAATTACTCCAGCATATCTTTCAATTCTCGCCACAAGTACACAACACTCTAGCACGATGTTGGCAATGATCGTTGGAATTTTTTTCATCTGCGTAGTGGTAGAAGACGTGTCGTGTAGAAGCGTCACCGGTATTGTATCAAAAGAGACGGAAGCAAAGAATGGACAAAGGTACGTCGCCGAACAAATTCGTCAAAAGGCTAAAAATTTAATGCAGAGAGAGTGGGCTAAAATCAACGCGTACTACAATAAAGTTCTGAAGGAAAAATTAAAAAGAGACGCCAAAACCAAGCAAAATAAGAGACGAGTATCAAGCGCCTTTCGTTGCATACGATGGAACCGTAGAAAAACAAGATGCATAAGAAGATGTAGCACTTCGCTTTGGACATGCTAGTCAACACAGGTGTAATGTATTTAACGAAGGAAGTCCTCAGACGATAACAGATAGAGAATTAATCCAGATTGTAAAAAAGACATCAAATAAAAGCGGAACAGTATATTTAGTGTTATAATATGTACATTATGTGGCTGTATTTAAATATTATATTACATGTACATATGGATGCAAATATTTGTGTTTTTAATGAATAAATAAACGCCTAGTCATAAAATGTTGGGTTGTTGTTCAGTTGAGTCACTCTGCTAACAAACCCCACACAGCGATGTATGATATCCGTATCATTGTCAGCTCTACAGTGACTCAAGGCGTTCTTATTTGACAGACAACAAGAACCCACCTCCAGACAACCAATCTGTTTGAGCTAGTAATGGGTTTCGCTCAAAAACGAAACTGCAACTCGGAATTATTTTTTATCGAGAACTTCAAATCCCGCGGTACGCTCTCAAATTCATTCGAATATCCATACATACTGTTGTGTTTTAATCTGTTTAGAACGGCTAAAGGAATATAGGGTTTTGTAGAGGGCCATGATTGGAAAAACGATGTCGCGAAGAATCAAACAATTTTACGACGTCTTTGCTAAAATAAACAAATAGGATAGGTTTTCGGATTATCAGTTGTTTTTGTGTTAACAAAGACACGCCGGCTATTGAATAAAGTCACAAGAGCAATGAACCCGTGTTCGAACACTTGATGCAGCAGATCAAAACGCATTCCTTAATGCTGCACGTGCAAATTTTATCTTCCTCGGAAAACATCTTTCTGTGTTTCCTGTGTTCTTCAACTACAATGCGCTTGTTTTTGTTTAGAGAACGCATTGCATGTATTACCGAAATGCGTCAATGAAGTAAAAAAAAACAGGGCAAGCTAATTCATCTTTCAACAAAGGTTTTGCGAATTTTGGACTTTGAGACAACTTTGAACAAGTTTGCGGTTGTAATTTAACGATAGGCACGAAATAAACTAGATAACTTTATGATTTGATTCCGCGATTGATCTGATATCATAAGGAAACATTCATCTTCCCCCGCAATTGCTTTTACGAAATAAGAAAGAAAAACATAACTTCTTTTCTAAATATACATAGAGGCGATAACACCTCAAACGGATTAGTGTCTAAACATATTCAACAAAAATACATATATACAACGTCATTTAAGAATTGTTGCCATGGTAATGTCCGACTAGAACAGTACACAAAAATATCTGAAATAGATGTTATTTGAAAGCGTATTGACTGAAAACAAAAACAAAAAGATGTGAAGCAGAAGTTTTAGAGCAATTAGTTTAATTTATATTTTGTCTGTTACCTAATCAAGTAAATCTCCAAAATAAAACCGTTGTTGGTTGGTAATATGCTAACAAGTGTGCCACGCTACTAGGTTGGAGAGAAAAGAGGGTTATAACTGAAAGGTGTGCGCCAGAATTCATAGTCCCACTATATGTTAGCACATTTAAGTCCACGAAAATCGTCAGTAAGACCGCTAACCAATTAGTGTTTGCAGTATGCGCAATGAGTATCGTTCAAGAACTCAACTGTATCTTAGATGAGAAAGGTATGCCGGAGATTCGAACTGGTCCGGTTTGATTTTGTGAACGAAACACTACCCTCTGTACTACAGGACGCAAATACTCTTAAGGCAATCTGTTGATTAAGACAAGTGCCTCCTAAAATCCCAGCAAAAGAAGTGGATGGTCTTACAAGTTGTTTTTTCAAGCCCTATAATCTATTTGACTAGTTGATGTTTTAAGTTTACGATGGAAATAGCAAAACTTGCCACGTGGAAGTGACGTCACGTTTGCATGTGACGTGTCGACATGTGGAATGTGAAAATGAATTTCCCAAAATAAACATATTATTCTGCGTACTTACCGCATCACACAAGTGGCCACTCGGTTCATAAATGCTACTTAAACAAGTAAAAATGGCGCCTATCTTTCATCATATATTGTATGGAAAGATGGTGGCATACATTAATTTGGGGGGAGGGGCCACAACTAACAACGTGGAAACAAGTAAAGATGGCGTCTAGGATTTAGGATGGCGTTCAGGATATATTGTATGGGCCATATTATTTTGGGGGAGGGGTCACAATTACAACCGTGGGAACAAATAAATTCAGTTCACAAAAATTGATTCTATTTGACCGTAAAGCGAATACCCATGTAATACAATAAGTGACTACTTATTTTTGCTATCTAAATTACGCGAAAAGCTATTACGCAATCTACACGGGGTACCTTTGTAAATACTTATGACGCAATTGGTAAAATATGCCCGACGTCTAGTTGAAAGTTCAAGTAGGAAGCTCAAGTGTTGGTCTCTACGAGTTGCCCCTGTTTGTAGAAAAACATGATTTTTTGTTTTTGTTTTTCTTTGTTATATACACTAGCAATGAACCCGTCCTACGGACGTTAACAATAATATGATAATTGAGGAATTCTGTATGTATGTATGTTGCCAATCTATGTCAATCTCCTCCCAAAAACGTCTATATATGGGTAGTCATGTACATATAGATAAATTAATTATACATTTAAATTAATAAAGAATTTGTTTGGGAAACAAAGTTAGCAATATAATATTTAATTATTATTGTAAATTTTAAACCTACGCAATCGATAAGTGACATCACATCTAATTAATTTATTTAAATAAAAACTTGTCAAAAAATTTTTTTGGCTAAAAAGCATCTCAGGGGCATCATAATCCTACCCTGAAAATTTGGTTCCAATCGGTCCAGTCGTTTGGACGTGATTGGCGGACAACAAACAAACAAACATACTTAGGTTTTTCCTCCATTATAGTAGGATTAATCAACAAATATTTCTATTAATAATTAATTATAAAATTGTTATTATATAGTTATATTCCTGGTTGTAAACATTGTTTTTTGTTTCTCCCTCCACCTCTTGCCCACTAAAACTAAAGAAAACCATATTGCCATTCAATCTGAATCTGAATTTAATAGCATATAGAGAAGTCATACAAATGCAATTATTAATGTTATCAACAAAACCTTATCTATGTTTGTGGCGCGCCATCATAACTACGGCTTTTTTGAAAAGCTTTGAAAATTTGAAGTGACGCAATTGCGATATTAAAAGGGGTCACGACCCGAATTTGATTTAAAGCCACAAAATTAAGGGCGCTTATCAATCTCTTAATCACTGACAACATTGTGGCTTGTCAAAGTAAATATTTCTGTTGTTTAATGTTGGTATTTTGTTAAAGGCACTCAATATACCTTGTTAAGGATCGTCATATATCGCTTTAGCATTTCCTATCAAATCGGAAAATGAACAAAACAATTTAACTCTCAGTTTATAGTTGGTATGAATGAATTGACTGAGGAAGCTCGAGTATATTTAGAAAGATCGGCATCTGATCAGTAGTTGTCTGGCTTCAATATACTATCTGGGCGAGAAATATTTACAAACTCAACCCAAAAAATAGCGAAAAAAAATATAAAAATAGTTTCACGGAAAGCAAACAAGCTAAAAACATTATTACAAGTATGACTTAAGAATGTTTCCTTTCTTTCAAATATTATTTCTCATGTTAATACGAACTTTTCAACTTCAATACATGTAAAACCTTGTTAGCTATGTCCCATTCATTTGCGAGCAATAAAATCACAAATCTTATTTTAAACGTACACGTCATCAATCAATAAATCAATAAATTTCTTAAAACGAAATATAATATAATAATTCTTGTTTATAAACCTCTTTCTTATATTTTTGTGAGACACTGCAAAAGTATCCATAATAACGCCACTCCCGCACGAATATTTCAAACTATATTTATATTGCATCGTTCTAAATATCCATTTGGATTTTACGTAAAGCATATCAATTTTATATTGTTTCCGCTGGAGAATAACTAGTTCCGCGAATAATTAACCAGTTCCACGAATAATTAACAGTTCCGCGAATAGTTAACCAGTTCCGCGAATAAACATCCTTTTAAGTTTAATTTTTCGCTCAACAGGTTATTTATTCACTGAATTGTATATTTATTCGCGAATCTGTTTAATTTTTCGCTCAACAGGTTATTTATTCGCGGAATTGTATATTTATTCGCGGAACTGTTTAATTCTTCGCTCAACAGGTTATTTATTCGCGGAATTGTATATTTATTCGCGGAACTGTTTAATTTTTCGCTCAACAGGATGTTTATTCACGGAACTGTATAATTATTCGCTCGACAGTTTATATATTCGCGGAAACTCTAACTCGCCTTAACTCTAACTCACCTTAACTCGAACTGTTTTCCATTTCCTTTTCCTAATAGTTTCTCATAAAAACACCCAGTAAGTCGACTATTATTTTTTCGATTTTTAAGAATGTCGTACGAGATCATCTCATATTGGTTATACGCTAAGAGTAATTTGTAAATACTGGATGGGTCATTTTAAAGCATCTTCATCGGATCTACCGACAAACTTTCGTGAGTTCAATGCAGCTGGAGTACACTTTTTTTTATAAGAACCAGGTAGATTAGGTTCAGCCATAGCTGTTCTTAATTTTTAGTTGATTCTAGCCTAGATTTGTTCTTATTCTGTTCTTATTACTCCATAAGTTGCATAATACATCTACAAAGAAAAGAAAAAAACAAACACGTACAGGCCCAATTACACTGAAGAATATTCACGAAAAATAATACGAAATTTAAGTCGCACCTGTTATTCTTCCTATATCTTTGAATATTCTTCCGTAATGGGGTCTTATAGTTGCAAATGCACCAACCTAATTATAAAATAAGCCTTAGCCTTAGTTTGTTCTTAATTTTTGACCAATTTAAGCCTTAGTGTTCTTATAAAAGTGTATGCTATTCATCACCTCGGATGGTTTACAGCTACCTGTTCGCAATTAGTAGTAGTTATCGCGCGATACGAGAAAAATATGGCGAATAGGATCTTCATAGGTCTTTGTTCTTTCTTTGACAATGTCGTTCTTCGTATTCTTGTTCAGTACTAAATCAAATATTTGTTGCTTGATGTTTGTCGATAATTGATGCGTTACTCTCTTTGAAATGTCATACTCTTTACTCGCTATTTCCGAAAAATGGGTATCCCAAATCCTCCAAAAACGTACTGGAAGACTAATGAGTTTTTTTTCATTTTCTGAACAATGATAGCCTTCCGTTATTGCTGGTAAAAACTGCTCCCTGATAAAATCGTCAAGTGGTTTCAATGAATTGCAAAGTCAGGAATTATTTGAGTGAAATAAGTTATCTTGTGACGAAAACCACTTACAAAACCAGCATACGCCACATGCGGTTCTGAACGTGCTATTTTACTGAGCAGTTTTAATTGTTCAATCGCTTCATTTACTAATTTGTCTGCGTAATTTAACTTTTGAATGGAAGTCCCAACATACGAGCCCAGGTATTTCCGTTCTGATGTTGTTACATTGATCAGAGTGTTCCCAAAGATATCACATGCAAGCTGATAATGCTCCTCTTTCACTACCTACCATGACTTTGAAGCGTTAGGGTGATAGCCCGTCAAAGGGCCATAATGAAGAACATTTTCCCACCACGACTTTATCTCAAGCAATGCACCAGCACCAACAAAATCATCTGTATAAGCTAACATGCTTTACTTTGCTTTTAGCTGATTTTAGTAATGGTAGTAGTGGGATAACTCCAACTGCATAAACAGGCATTGCAAACGGATCACCTTGCGTTGTTTCTTCAGAGGACGTTATCTCTTTCCCTCCTGTTACAAAAAGGCAGACGGTTTACCGTAGCAATTTTGAACATATTGCGCTATAGGTGAGCATAGATATTTAATGTTATGCAATAATGCTTCCCGATTCAAGCTGTTAAAGGCATTTGATGCATCAATTAGAAGCAAGCCATCCGTTTCTTCCTCTTCGAAGATATCATTTATTGCGTGGGCTGCTGCCTCACATCCAGAAGATAGACCAGTACATAACTATAGAGACCCGCCACTATCCATGATATCACACTTGATGACACTAATAATTGCTTTGCCGACGATCCTCCTCAGCACTTTTCCTACACCGATTGGTCTAACTCCAGGATTCTTATCAAGAGGGACCAAGCGACAGGAAACATACGCCTCAATGGAATTCTTGTTGACATCTTTTACGCACAGTAAACGAGCGAATTTCGCTAAAGCTACTTTCAGTTCATTTCCCGCGTTCCCAAAATTCTTAGAGGCTAGTATTCTGCGCCATCCATCGGCATTCATTCCAGAGGGACCTGCTGCACCTTTTGTGTGTAACGCAGCTTTAGTAATAGCTGTTTCATCGCTGTTTATTCTCAAACATGACAGGATCAACGAAAGGAATCTCTCCCGTCATGAGAATGGAAGGATCTGCTGGTGCTGAAGGTTTCATTTTTAATTCGTCAAGAACCTTATCAGACAAATCTAATAAACCACTTCTATTGTTTTTATCCAATAATCTTATAGCTGCATTGACCTTTCCTTCAAATATAAGCTTTGCAAACATCTTTGCTAAATCATTTCCTGCCAACCACAAATCAAGTCTTCTTCGTAGACATTCACCATGTTGTTTTGCCTTAGATCTAAAAGAAGGCTTCTGCAGTAGGAGTGTTGGCATAATCTTAATGCTTTAATGGCAATATCTTTCAGAGAATCGACTTCTTCATTATATATATATATATATCTAATACGTGAGTAGGAAAGTTAAACTTTAATAATAAATAATAACGCGTTTTATACATCTTTTGCAGCCCCGTCTTCTGTAGCCCTTAGCCTCTTAATGTGTTCTTTATAAAAGACTTTATTTATAAAAAAAGGATTTTGATGGCAGTTCAAATCATTAAAATAATTGGAAGATAGATATCTTTTACCTTGATTATAATGAAAATGATACGGAATTTTTACAATTTATATGAAAAAAGATAATGACAAATTTCTATTCTCCGCACTTAGGATAGGTTCATTTCAAAGGAAAATTCCGGGCTAACACCCCTGGATCCTGCTGGGATGCTTACAGACTCCCAGCTGAATTTTAACTCGCTTCACTTGTTTTTGTTCGCTACGCTCGCCTATAAATCCACTCCGGCGTCCCTGAAACCCCCAGTTCCAAATTGAGCAAATTCCACCTCGTGGCTAAGCTTCCTACCCTACACTCCCCCTTTCAAATTTCAAAATGTTGGCATGTCTGCTGTAGGAAGCATGAAAATGTTCGTTCTCCAATATACAATCTCTTTATAAATGGCAGAAAATACCATATAAACGTCCTTCTTCGTGTGATTTCCCAACATTTTTTTTACCAGTGTCTAAAAACACGGACGATTGGTTATTCTTTTGACATTACTTCTGAAACGTTGACGTCAACAATGCATACGCGAGTGCAAATATCACGTATGATTTCTTATGTATACAAAGACTGAGTCACGAGTAAATGTGTTTGTAATCATTCTCAGTTAATAACACGGTATCTGTAAACATATACTCCTAGAAAGGAAAAAACTTGTAAAACAACAACTTCATGTCGCGCCATCCTGTTTGAAATAAAAAACCGTTTGCTTTTTTGTTTTCTTTTTTTGCATGCATTCGTTTTAATTATCTTAATGTGTTATAGAGATTTGTTTTATCCAATGTTGTTTTTAAACATTGTTCATACGCCGTTTAACTTTCTTATGCGTTTAAAATGAATTAATAAGTAGCATTTTTAAAGTTGTAGCGAGAAAGTGCGAGCCTTTAAGATATTGACGACAGAAACACTGGTGTTATTGCAGTAACTATAGTAATAGACCGCCGTGGAAAATGCACTCATGACAAAGAATAATGGAGTCAGCAGCCTAATGAGTTTTTATATAAATGTAATACCAGTTGCGCTGTATACATTATAACTATAGACTTTTGCATCGCATCATAAATACATATAGCATAACCATGTCAGTTCGCCTTGTTTGTAATAGTCACAGTTAGCAATACAGTTGATAAGAAAACAACAATTTGACTGATATACAGATATAAGAAAGTAATCGGAGCGTGATGATCCATTTCAGTGGCGTGTTCGCCAATTTCAAGCCGTTGTTGTGGTGTCCAGACACAATACCTTTTCCTCTTTTCTTTTTCCTCCTTTTCTAGTTCTATAGAAACTTCTCTGTTTCCCGACCCGCCAATTCAGAGGAATCTGACGGAACATCAGCAGCATCTCTTGGAAGGTTCTGAACATAATTTGACATATTTTTCGTTCGTTTCTTTTGTTTGTTCCTTTCGCTTCAATTATTAAAGAAAAACAAACATGCTTCATAAGAGAACGATAATCTCCTTCTTTGCTTAATATCAGTCCCAGCATTATCATGAAGACGGAGTTTTAGTGTATTTAATTGCTCCCATTTGTGCTACGGTTGCGCCATCACAGGATGATCAGTTGGGCATGTTCCTAAGGAAATTTCAAGGGCTGAATTGTGTTTAAGGTTTGGATGAAAATTGTTATCCCTCTCCGATTCCAAAAGGAGGACTTGAGATAATATTGATGGTCCAAAAATAGCAGATGAAAAACGAAAACACGTCGAACAGAAAAAATTCTAAACATATTTCATCAACAAAACAAAAGAGGTTTGTAGCTAGATATCCTTTATATTCCTAGAACGCAATATTCTTTATGGTATGCAATATCTTTTTTATTAGCATTAAAGATATACTGTTGGAGCACATAAGAATATTGTAAATTAGTTTAGTTTCATTTCCACCTTTACATGTATTTTAAACACATTAAATTCGCGTGTGACATGTTTTGATCGGGACTTACGAGATCGATTACATGGTGTTTATAAACATCAAGTTTCGATCCGCGCGATGGTTTTCATTGCATAACATTGCACCACGGAACTTATCTACCTAATCGCAAGATTGAAATTGATAAATATTGATCTACGACTCTTATGAGATCGATCGTGAAAGGATTCTTTGTGAGACAAGACACGCGCCGATTCAGCCTCGCACACGCCTTTGAAAACAAACACGCAACAATCCTATGAACTTGATCAACCCTCGCTCGTCCTGTTCATTCTTGTTAATAATTAGTGTGTTGTTTTTTCTACAATCCCTAAAAAACGATGACCGGATAATGGAGAATGTGTGAAAAAATCAGTTTTTTAAGTACGCTGACTTATGTATGTCGAGTGTTCATCGAAAGCAATGAGCTGTTTTCGGATTAATCTGGGAAGATAGCAATCCTGACTGTTGTTAAAAATAACAGATTTTGGTTCCCGTTTTTGATTACATTTACGTTTATGTTGTCTACTCCAGGACTTTTATTCAACTTTAAAGACTTAAAGGTGGATTCAAGATCTTTCTCGGTTTCAGGATGTCTATGTAGTGTTTTGTCACACCGTTACAAATAATGAATAAATTTTGTGATCATATTGGGAATCCATTTAAATAATTCTGGGCCAGCTTTCATAAAAATTCATTGACTATTTTTAATTATCATTTTCCTGGAAAAGACCCGCTTAATTTTGACTTCACCACAATCACTTTCATCATATTCCAACATTTCTTCGTATTATATTGGTGTTCCAGGCTTAAAATAGTTGATTTTACTTTTCTTTCTAACTACTTCGAACAATTTTCTGTAATTTTTAGAAAATAGAAAGCGAGCCATCCGACTTCTTTTTCAAATATTTTTCGTAAAGACTTCGTTTTTTTCTGAACGATTTTTAAATTCCTCTCGTGATCCAAGAGCTTAAAGTGTCCCTTACTCTAATTTTAATGCTCATGATTGGAAATCATTCGTCATATGCAGTACAAGCCCAAACTCGCGTTAACTCGAACCTTCATTCCACTTTCCTAATAGTTCCTCATAAAAACTCCCGATAACTCGAACATTCGTTATCTCGAACTATAAAGTCCCTCGGGGGTTTGAGTTATTGGGATTGTACTGTAATTGAGAAATCGTCAATAGCTTTGAATGCGTTTCACTGAATTAAAATTTTTAGTTTTTCAGATTCGTAATTTTCAAAGTGGATTACTTAAATTTCCATTTTTTTATCCGTATTTTCAAGACAAATTTGCTCAGTCGCAATCGTTCATCTGGCATTTTATTTTTTTAGATTCACTCCGCCACCCTTCCATTTTTCATTATTTCCTTTCGCGTTTATCTTCTTTTTCTCCTTCTTTTTAGCGTGGATTTATTTTCGAAGAAATATTTGTGAAAATTGGTCCATTAAATCATCCGGCGACAGCGCAATGGTAAGGCGTTCGGCTCTTAACCCAAATGTTCTAGGTTCAACACCATGATATCATAAAGTTGTTTAGTGAGCGGTTGTAAATAAAAAAACGTTATATTTCATTATATTAACCGTAACACATATGGGAGCAATTAAATACATTAAAAATCCGGGTCGAGGTCTTAGCGATAATGCTTAATGAGCCTCGTTAAAAAACAAACCAACAGAATTTTTCTCCCTAAGGAAAGGTATTTTGTTTTTATCTTTGTATATTTTTGATAAAGTACCAACCAAAGATTTCCAACAGGCATGTAAGTGGCGTATGCGAACACTACGTCGCAAACGCTGTGAGAAATAATTGTATACTTAAAAAGCTCAACAGTGACCTATGACTTTATTATATTTAAATCGGATAACAACTGATTAAAACATGATACACACATGACATATTCTAAGAAATTTTTACAACGTGAACTGATCAATGTTTTGAATTTCCCATGATTTATATTATTACGGTTAAAACATTACCTTACATTAACATGTTTGTTTGTGAATGTTATTTCAAATTATGGAATTTAACGAACGAGTCATTTTAATACTATTTTGAAAGTAGACGATATTTTTCAATGAACAGGGAGGAAAATGTGTGACTGGACAGATATTATCTCTGTGTAGCAATGATAGGTTATTTGATAATTTTATCTCATAAGCTGTTATTTATTCCTAACTAACGTTTGAAAAGACAAACCTAAAAAATTAACACTTTGATTTTAAACTTTTAAATAGCTTCATTAAAGTAGGTTAAATGTATTAGCCATTTTAGTTTAGATAGCATTAGGTACGTAGCTAGATTATTATGGCTATAGACATTATGTATATATATAATATATGGTATTTATTTATTTCTAAGTTGGACTTTTTAACTACTAAAAAGAACCAAATAAAACACATGACAATTTTCAGGAGACTGCTTTTTGCCACTATTGCACTTTTGTATTTTATTCTACATTTACTTTGTGTATTCCTCATTTTGTAAAAGGTTAAAGTGATCAGACTTATTAAAGGGATCTAATTGCTGAAGTTAAGTGTAATTTGGAACAGAACTAACAAAGTTGGCTGAAAGTATGGTCTATCTAGTAGACAATATCATTGTGTTTGTTTGTTAGAGAACTTTTGAATCCAGAAAACAATATATGATATATCTATGACAAGTTCATATGTTATTTACGTGACATCACATCTGTTTTTTTTTTAAATGCCAAAAGACCTGAAAGTAAAACCTAAAATGTAGAATCAATAAAGGGCTAAGTTTTATTTCTCTACCATTCGCTGTATTTGTTGTTTTCCGCTAATAGCCGGTAACCTCTTCTAAAAATCTTTTTTTTAGTTTTAGTTTTTGTATTTACGTGACATTATTAAACAGGTGCCTAACAAGGTGCTTAAAATTCGCTAATTTCGTTAAACAGCCGAAACCTTTGTGTCTTTCGTATTTAGGCATTGGCCAATTTTTCATAATATCTCATAATATTCTCAGAATATCAGAATCTCATAATATTCCTTCCTCTCTGAAAGAACAGTAAAAATATTTTTTACCTACATGCTAAATTTTATGTGACCTTGCCATTATATATATACAGTAAAATCCCGATAACTCGAACGCCTGATAACTCAAACTCGCATTAACTCAAACTGTTTTTCAGTTCCCCTTCCATAATGTTTCCTCATTTAAAAACTCCTGATAACTCAAACATTCGCTATCTTGAACTATTTTACTCGGTCCCTTGGGGACAGAACAGTTATATCGGGATTATACTGTATATATATATATATGTGTGTATTTTTTTTATAACAAAACCTTTTTTTAGGCTCCCTTTTCTCAGCAAGTTGAGACAATAAGGCAGAAGTACACTTTTGGTCTACGTAATTCTTTCCATACATTATATATTTCTATTCTCTCAGTTATCATTCACAGATGTGTGAATTTCTATCAGTAAAACAAAAATAAACCTTTTGTAGCATTTATGTAGAAAAATTCAATTTCATAGTCTATATATATACATATAAATGTTTTTAGCCATTGTATACCACTTAATAAAATGATGACACAGCAGTGTCGTTCTATGAGATCTGATGTGCCGGGCATCATTGCTTGTAATTTTCTTTGAGTTTCCCGGTGTTTGAGACTCATTTTCTTGTAAAATTTTTTGTGTATACCTAAGTGATGAATATACTCAGGTATTGTTTGGTGGAGGTGGTGCACTTGAAGTTGAAATGTAGTAAATATATACACACAACGCATAAAATAATCGAAAAACCACACAACATAGATCAGTTGGATTTTGAAAACAGTGATTTTTGTGATCACCCAACTTTCAACGTATGTACTTTTTGCGTATTTAGAAAATAGAATGATTTCTTTAGTGAATTGCAGTTCAATTGATATCGGGAGTTGTTGTTGTTGTTGTTGTAGAATATTATGAGTCACAGAGATATTTCTAAGCAATTTAATTAGCAGTGATTACGCTACTTTTGCATACCTAAGTAATAATGACAACAGATGGAAAAAAGGTACATTCAACAACTCACGTCCATACTTAATTCTTCATTTTTTTTTCTACTGTCTGATGGATCACAAGCTCAAAAAACAGGTGACTTTCATACTTGTTTTTAATATTTTTTGCTTTCGTAAAAAGCTGTTTTTCACGACTTGTGTTTCTGTGTTGCATTGTATTGTTTAAGAGACGGTACTGATCTTGTTTTCAAATGACCTTCTAAGGAAATTAAAACTTTTTTCCAGAGTCAAAAAACATTTTGTTGTTTAATCACCAAATTTTCAGTCATGATTGTTAGTTTTTGTTCGATAGCGATCTTTGTGATGATTGTCATCTTTCCAAATGTTATTTTATTCACTGATACACGAATATGCAAACGTACACAATTTATTGTGTCATGAACTCTTCCATTTACCCTTTAAAATGATCCTGTCTGACCTTTTGTCATTTTTAGTGCACTCCCTGCTCCAAAAGGTGTCACCTAGAAATAAGTATACTGCTCTGAAATTCCCAGTAAAATAAACCACAAACTCCGAACATGCAGATATGCATGCTTTTCAATATTGTTGTATTTTCAATGTCCTTTTAGAGTATAGTTGATAAACAATGGATACAAAATGGAGAGTAACTGCGCTGACATTGATGGCAATATCATTAACTTTCTTATTGATTTCAACCATGAGCACTCATTGGAGAGTTGATGTCGAAAACAGAATGATGGTTGATTCAACGCACGGTTTATGGAGAATTTGCCGCGATATTAAATTCGGAGCGACAGTTGATCACGACTGTCTATCTTCCCTGGCAAATGATGCACCTAGTAATGAACAACTTTTTAAACTTTTTCGCTTAACATCATTTCATTAATATGTTTTGAAACACTGGATTTCACTAGTATATTTATAAGGATATATTTTCATTATTTTTCAGCCTGGTTCCAATGCGTGCGCGCCTTCATGATATTATCAAACATTGTCTGCTTGATCGGCTTTTTTATGGGTGTACACAAAATTGCTTCGGTTCCGATTTTGAAGCATGTTAAGCAAACACCGCCTCCCACCCCTCTCATCTTACCGGCGATTTTTATGCTTCTCACAGGTACAGATATACACATGATTTTATTAATTTTAACTGATTTTAATTTTGACTGATTTTAAAATGTTTTTGTTCTGATCGTTGCTATCCGTTCCGCGTTTGGATTATTGATTGCATGCAACGATTGACTTAATGAAATTTACTTTTTAAATCTTAGTTTTTTTCTTAGGAAATGGTATTTTCTTACACTGATCTTGTTTTGTTATTAAAGCAAGTGTCATCTGAATCCAATACATAATCCTGATGCTACTTTGTGTCTGCCATTCAGAAAAATAAATGAAGGTCTTAAAATGCCAAGATTCTACTATTGTTGCTCATCTTCAACTCAGGGAGTTTAAAAGTTAAGTTGGTATCTGTGTGTGTTAACTCATTACTGCTTCACTTCCTCTACAGACGTTGGTGTTAGGAAGGGCATGCAGACAGTTGTAAAATCGATCATCAGATAATTAAACCCTGCAATTTTGCAATTTTTCATTGCAAAAAGTGTCAAACGTTGTTTACAGGCGTCTTCTATTTACTGCAAACAGGATCCCAGAAAATTTGTTTGATCTCATTACAAAAAAATTATGGGATTGGATTGGATTTGAAAAGCAAACAGTAAAACTTACTTTCCGATCGCCACAAAACAAAAACAAGTTAAAACAAATATTTTGCTAAGAAAACAAATCAACAACAACCTGTTTGTTACTGGTTTCAGAAGAAAAGGAAAACAGCAACAGTTTCAATTTTTTTACAACAAATTTTTATATATCGGCTTTTCGGTGCCGGTTTTCGGTTAGTTTTACATAAAAACGTCAACGGAAACTATTTCGCTGTTCTATAATTCTGCTTAAATTTTTTTTTCAGCTGTTTTTGCTCTTGTGGGTTTGTCAACGTTTGGTGTTGCCACGGTGATGCGAGAGGCCCTTTATTTCCCCGAAAAACTTCCTCCAACTTGGGCTAACAGCTGGGCTCAAGTATAACCATTTTCATTACATTTCATTTAAAAGTCGGGATTTTATTTTTTATAGATTGAAACGATAGAACGAAAAAGATAAGTCGTGAAATTTTTATAGATAAGTCGTGAAATTCTTGAAGTTCCATTATATGTAGTCTATATATTTATATATAAATAAAACGAGAAATTTGTGCTAAATTTATGATCGGAAAAATTAAATGGAGCTTGTTATCATTTTACTGTTTTTGATATTAAATAAGTTTCAACCTTTCTGGAAATTATGATAAATTGCTATTGTATTATAATTATACAAAATATATATTAATTTTTTTTGTTCTTCATCAGGTGTGGGCAAAATTGAACAGCCTCCCATCCGACCGACCCGACGTCCGTGAGATCATATTGTCGTACGGCTACTCGTTTGCTGTCGGGTGGTTGGGAGTCATTTTCTCGTTTGTCTCGTTTGTGATTAACATTGTAGCCAGGTCATAAAAGTTCACCGTCTATAATCCACTGTTAAGTTAAAGTCGCCGTTACTATGTATTTCGCTCGTATTGTAATAGTTTCTCACGAGCTTTCTAGCTCGCTTACTGGTTTGGTTTGGTGTTTGATGAAAAGGATTTTAGTTGGAATACACTCTTTTTGTGGGTAGGAAATTTCGAAAATGGAGATGTTATACGGGCTAATCATTCGCACTACATTGGCCTTATATCCCTTACATTTTAATATATATATATATATTATTATTATTATTATATTATACAACTTACGATGTTTATATTTGATTGATTTCTCATTGATTTTTTTTATTTACGCCATTTGAAGATATTGTTTTCGACTTGTTTTATAATTTCATAGTGGTTGCACGCAGCTGTTTATCGCGTTTAAATATTGATTTTGAATCACGTTTTGTATTATTTGTATAACGATTTTAATATATAGAACGCTGTGGATTGTGGGCAAAGTAAAATAAAGACTTTCTATTGGATGCGATGTCTTTTAAAATCACTCCCGCCTCCCGCATGTTTTGGTTCTTGTTTCTGCAATGCACAACCAAATTCAACACTATTGCTTGAAGTTTTAAAACCTTTACCATCTCGCTAATTGTTATTGAACAGGAAAGAGGTTCGCTTCCAAAAAAAAAGTTAATTATAATTGTTGAGTTAGTAAAGAAGTAACTTTCAATAATTCTTAACTACGTCATAAAATGCGAGACTCGTGTGCGGGTGTTGACTAATGGCTTGTACATAATTGTGGCTGGTGGTGTAGCTGGAAATTAAGAACCCGGGAAATTAGGACTTCAAAGTCTTGGTTACCCGGTAAATATTAACGTCACGGGATGTTTTGATCGGTGCGGTAAAACAAGACTTGTTGTTTTCATGGTAAAACAGGACTCCAAATCCCTAAAAGAAGTCATTACTATTGTAAATCAAAGTTGATTCGAACGCGAAAGCGTGTGGAAATAATACGATACTTGTGTCAAATAAACGCGTGCGCTGCATCATGGCGAAGGCAAGATAGAAGAATATCTTAGAAAGAAAACATACCCTTCTACTATACCTGCACGGGATTATGGTTTAAATCAAATTTTCGAAGAGCAACGAAGCTCTACTTACTGCTTATAACATTATATTATATTATTGGAGTCTTAATTTAACGATCCACTCTTAATTTCCTGGTAAATTTAAATTCAAAAGGTTCTTATTTCCCGGGAAAACTACACCCAAAAGTCTTAATTTCACGGATCCTATTTTACCGTGACACCGGTCTAGAAAATAATATGTTCGCAAGTTTTGTGAAAATGCGCACAGTTTGTAGTTGGCGAGTTTGTTGCGTTTAAAGTTGCTATGAATATGGAACTTAAAAGAACATTAAATTTCTGTTCTCTACATATATATATATATATATATTGACATAATTTTTATTGCATAATTAATATAACATTGTAGCCGATGAAAGGAAAGAACAATTTTTAAATATATATAATTCCTCTTTGTCGTCCTAAGCACTAGAAGTTGTAACTCGCTGCCCTAGTTTCTCTCTTTATTGTAAACCTTATCAAAAGTTCAAAAATTAACGACAGCGTAATGGCACAAAGTTGAAGTATAACTTCAAAGGCTGGATGTGTGGGAAAGGTCGGGCTGCTTCCAACATGATTTTTTCCACGTTCTACATTGAAATTTCGAAAACAATAAATTCGTCGAATTGAATCTAACAGATGGGCATCCCGATAAAGAAGGAAAACAAATATTATATAGTATTTAGATTTCTTGTTCCTGTGCCAAAACGCGCAATAAAAAGTCTTTCGTGGCGATTGCGAGCCATTCTACATCAAGATGTTATTTAGTAAGTTTGCAATATATTATCTTCCTACACCGTATATTGTATGTGATTATTTTTACTGTAGACTTCTCGAATTATAGGTAGAAAATTTATTGTAGAACACAAAATTCAAAACAACCTAGGCTATTACAAAGGAACCTTTCGAACGAAAAAAGTTCTTGAACATCTTTTCTTTCTTGCAGTTTTGTTCATTGTGCAAGCAGCAGTCAACTTTTCATCGCAGTCTGGTAAGTGCATGCTTTTAAGCGTGTGGTATCGGAATGACCGCTGGATAAAGTAAACCATTCTTAATGACCAAACAGATCTTTCAATAGAGAGACATCTTCACTTGTGTGCGTTTTATGGGTGAACTTCTAAGAAAACCACTTTGTCAATAATTTTTGCTGATTGCAATTGTTTTGTATACTACAGAAATACCGCATGAAACGTGTAAAAGAAACTTCAAGAAGATTGGCTGCTATGCAGAAGACGTGAACACGTTTACTGACTTGCTTGTTAACGATCGCGAGGCAGGTGCGAATGGGCTTGTGATTGATTGGAAGAATTTCTTCGCTTCTACTCACAGGTGACAGAATTAAAAATGCAATTCCTGGCTGAAGCACCCCTCCCCCCAATAATTTACAGTTTTACAGTTTTATCAACATTCATTTTGTGCAGGAATCCCTATAAGAAATTTCAGAATTTGAGTTGCTTTTTAGTCAATCTGGGGGTCTTAAATTTTCAAAATTTTTATAAGCTCCCCTAATAATTTTGCCACATTTACGGCCCTGCCATAAAGATCTGTAATTAGGGAATATTTTCTTTAAAGGAAATTCGAGCTTTAAGAGAATTTTCATGTTTAACAGTTTCCGTGCTGGAAATATATCTAACTCGGCATATTACGTTTAGTTTAGCATGTCGATGCGCACGCGCGGCAAAGGCAAAAAACTACAAACACATTGCTATTCGATTCTATGGATTGTGTTTTGGCAGCCATCATAAAACGCTTTCTGGTAGCACATCAAATGAGTGCGTTAATGGTGCTTTTAAGAGTTGTATCGATAAACATGAGGACGAATGCGCAGGCAAATCAGGGAACGAGTATGTGTATGAATTGACAGACGGAAATCACGGTAATAATATCATTTGTTTTTTTAACGAGGCTCCAGAACGCTAATTAAGCATTATCATGTAGACCTCGACACCGAGTTTTAGTGTATTTAATTGCTCCCATTTGTGTTAGGGTTATTTTTGATTAAATATGGCGTTTTTATTTATAACCACTCACTAAACACCTTTGTGATAGCATGGTCTCGAACTCAGAACATTTGGGTTAAGAGCCGAACGCCTTACCATTGCGCTATCGCCGGATTATGGACGATTTTTTCAGTTTAATTCGCGATATTTGAGAGAAATACTAAACCACATTTCGTGTATATAATATATACATGATATGACATAGTGTCGATGGATTGTAAACGTCATTTCTTCGAGAAAAGAAATCGAGATGGAAACATTGCTACATTTTATGTTTATCTAACATGGAAACATTTGAATCTGCACGAAATACGATTTTATGCCATTTTCTGACTTTCAAACATCGTGTACTGTAATTATTTCCCTTTTTATTCGCGCGCGCAGTTGTTAATTTTTTTTTTAATTTGTTTATTTGATGGGGCTCTAAAAAGAGAGAGACGCTTTTGAAATTATTTAAAAGTCACAAAAATCGAAAGAGATGATTTTAAAAAACACTCATCGTGTACGTGTTTTACTGGCCGTATCTTTCGTGTGTCTGTTACACAACTTTTCTATATTTTTATCTGTGAGATTCCGCCTTGACACTTAAGGCTCATTTCCATGTCAGAAAAGTAGACCCGAACAGAAAAGTTTTCGGATCCGAAAATTTCTGGTCAGAAAAATAACAGTTTCCATGTGTCAGAAAAATTAAAACGAGAACAAATATGACATAAAAAAACAGATGATAGTGGGAGAAAGAAAACAACATGAATATTCAATTACTAAATGATTTAAGCGAAGAAGAAATTATTATTTTACTTTTGTTAAGGCAACGAAGAAGGAGAAGAAGAAAAAAAATAAAGAGAAAAGTATGGGTTAAAAAGATTTTTTCTGAACGACAAGAAAAAGGTGAATACCATGCATGTGCTTGTTAAAGAAATGCGATTATACGACCAAGAGTATTTTAGTTTTAAAAAAAAACTGTTGTTGTTGTTTAAAATCTAAAAAATTAATTTTAAAACGTAAAAATCGCTTGTGTTGTTTTTACTTCTTCTCTCTTATCACAAATGGTGTGATTATTTTGAAATATTGCATCAATCAAAATACGCATGCGTTAAAAAGTGTTAGCGTTTTTAATTGGTTGAAAAAATTTCTACGTCATGTTTATCTGGTCATCATCGGCGTATGAGCAGGTCTTATTTCCAGGCTAGATTGGAGGGCAGGAGGTTATCAGCCACTTGACAGTCTCGTCGTCCAGGATCTTCAGGCCATGCACACCATGTGGAGGCCGGTAGGTTGGGCGGTGGTGGATGACATGGTCTGCGTTCTGTTCTGTGGCGCCACACTCGCATTCTGATGAGGGAGCCAGGCCCCACTTGTGCATATCTGAACGAAAACGGCCGACGCCAGTTCGCAGGCGGTTGAGCCTGACCCACGCAAGCCTTGCGAGGGACATCCCCGGTGGGTGGGGATCGGCGTCGGGTATGAAGTCACGGAGCGTGGAGGTGTGGTTTTGCCACTCCGTGTTCCACATGTGGCTCGTCCAATGTGCCGCACTTAACCCAAGTTGGGGGGGGGGGAGAACAAGCACCTTCTCGTGGTCCTCCCCGTCAGTACCATATTTCCAAGAAAGAAAAGAGATATGGGAAGCGAAGCTTGTCACACTCGAGCAAACCAGGCAGACTGGGTTCAGCGCAGGGTGGATAGAGAAACGCCCTTTTCAGGGCGCGGCAGCTCCTCTGTCGAAAAGTACCGACGACCCACCGTTCTGCAGCTGAACACCGAGGGCATCACGGCCAGCAAGCTCAGCATCATCATGTTTATCTGGTGAGTAACCAGAAAAAGTTGAAAATATTCAACTTGATATTTTGTTCCGCCAGAACACCCGAAAATTTTAATTTATGCAAAAAATCAGTCAAGCAGATAATGCGCATTGTTATAGACCCGAAAACTTTTCTGTTCGGGTCTACTTTTCTGACATGAAAATGAGCCTTTACTTAGTAATTTGGAGAATCGTGTACTTCTAATTATCTCCCGGACAACGGTATTTACTTGTGAAAAGCAAGGCCGGAACCATATGTCAGGTTTTATAACGTTTTAAAAACTATGAATATCCATGTTTTTCAATGTCATCAATAGGCCTTATAGTTAGATGATGATGACGTGTTTTATATGTTTTTAGTTGTGTTACATGTGAACGCCTAATTTTTACTGGATATCAAAATCACGCGTATATTTACTTTATCTTCCTGAAGATTAATTGATGTCGCGTGTTTATACAGATGTGAACGGTGGTTTCGGCGCATGGAGTTCGTTTTCCGAATGTTCAACAACCTGTGGGGGAGGTATAATGACGAGAGAAAGACTCTGCAACAATCCTGAACCATCGGGACACGGGCTAGATTGCAGTGTTTTTGGTTCTTACACTCAAGGCATTGCGTGCACAAACAAACGATGTGTAACAGGTAAGCCTAAAAATCGCACATCTTAAATAGTTTTTGTTGCGAACAGCATCGCATGTGTTTTATAACATGTCTCCAGGTTTATTCGGCACATTAACGAAATACCACCCCATGTGAAACATGCGTAATGGATAGCGCTGACAAATTTAAACAATCTCATTTTGATTTGGGCATCTTTTCACCATTCTCATCCATCTCGAACTAATAAAGACAAGTTAGCAGCTGCCAAAAAAATCCCTCGATAATGCATATCTTGAGGCGGAAGAAGCATTCATAAATAGGAAAATAGATGATATTGCCTATCTTCATATCAATCAACAGCATTCAGCAGCCTGGAAAACTATAAATGAACTTTCTGGAAAAGGTTCAAAACCACCAGCAACAACCAAAGGAACTAGCCGAGCCAGCTATTTTGTGGAAAGACCCTATTTTTCACCAATTGCTTCTCGATTTATGTAATTTTGCATCTGCCAATTATGTTTCCCCAAACATCTGGTTGCGTTCACAAATCATACCCATTCCCAAAAAGGGTGATTTGACATTACCAACAAATTATCGTGGTATTTCATTGCTTCCTATAACGGCAAAAATACATAACAAACTACTCCTGAATCGTCTTTGTCCAAAAATAGATCCGATTCTACGCAAGAACCAGAATGGTTTCCGCCCGGGTCGTTCTACTCTTGGACAAATTCTCACACTGCGTAGGATAATTGAAGAAATCACATTTTGCGACAAAACTGCAGCTCTCATCTTTGTTGACTTCAGCAAGGCTTTTGACTCTGTTAACCGCGAGAAAATGTTTGAAATCTTAGGGTTTTATGGCATTCCAACAAAATTTATCAAAGCTATTAGAGTCCTGTATACAAACACATGCTCCACTGTCCTGACACTGGACGGCGAAACAGAGCCTTTTGATATTTTTGCTGGTATTCTTCAAGGTGATACACTTGCACCATTTCTCTTCATCATTGTAATCGATTACATCATGCGAGTTTCCGTCGATACTATGAAACAAAATGGACTCATGTATCAGCCCAGAAGAAGCTCACGTTATCCTTCTCTTCATATCACTGATGTTGATTTTGCCGATGACATTGCCCTTTTGTCAGACAGCCTCATTAACGCCCAGGCACTTCTATCTGCCCTTGAATCAGCAGCAGTGTGTTCAGGGCTCCATCTGAATGAAACCAAAATAGAGTGTATGCCAATTAACATTCACAACAACATTGAAATTAGAACTCTTTCAAATAACATTCTCAAATGTGTTGATGACTACAAGTATCTAGGATCACACATAATAAACTCTGAACAAGATTACAATATCAGGAAGGGCATGGCATGGACTGCATGCAACAAAATGGATAAGATCTGGAAATCCAAGCTCGAACGTAAGATTAAGACTAGAATTTTTTGGGTAATAATCGAACCCATTTTACTCTACGGATCTGAAACATGGATTCTTTCCGCCAAACAACACCGCCGCCTAGTTAAAGTTTTCTTTAAAACAATATATTTATTTTTTCAATTAAAATAGCACAAAGCTTTTCGTACGTCTGTACATCATCAGGTGCATAAAAAATATGTGACATATTTTTTATGCACCTGATGATGTACAGACGTACGAAAAGCTTTGTGCTATTTTAATTTGTGTTTAATATTGACTTTTATATCTAATGTTCAAATATGCCATTGAAAGAGAAAGTGTATCTAGGATGTGAATTCAAACCAAATGATGGTTCAGGAGGAACCGAGAAGTACATTGGTACTTTCTCCAACAAACACGAATGTGTAAAACAATGTTTGGAAAGACAAAGGACAGACACAAGTATAAACGGAGTCACTGTAGATGCTGCTACTGGCAAGAAATGTTACTGTGAACAAGGAATGACTGGTAGAACTGGATCCAACTCTTGGAAGAGTTGCTTTATAAAGTTATTATACAGTACGTAATGATCCCAAATTACTTTCATTCCTTTAACAACCATGGAAACATTATCGAAATATTCTGTATCTCATTTTTTTACGCAATTTTCATTTGTGAGTCGTCAAAATATATTTTCATTTGGAATTTGTTTCAATTTTCAATGGCTATGCCAGGTACAAACAGTTATTGCAAGTAAATATGTTAATATATGGTTTATCAATGATGTCTATAATTAATATATAATAGCATATCATCAGAGTATCTCCATCATCAATTAATGCTCATTAGAGGATAATCGAGAATTTAAGGGTAGGGTTGAATGAATACAAAAACCCCACTTAATTTATAATCATTTAAAACTTAGTTTCCTCTGCAGAAGGTTTATAAATCTCAGTTTTGGTTAACTAATCTAAAGATCCTTTCTGTGTTTAGGGGACGGTGGGTATACCGAGTGGACGAAATTCTCGCGCTGTGTAACATGCAGCACAAGTGAGGTTGTCTATAGAACAAGAAATTGTAGCAACCCAACTCCGATCGGTGAAGGGAAAGATTGCACCATGCTCGGACCCAGCCGCGAAGAAAAGCATTGTGATGTAGCGATATGCAAAAGTGGTAATATTCTGGATATTAAACTACTTGATATATTTTATCTGCTATGGAAATTCTTTGTGTAATTTTACTGTTGTGAGAAGGTAAAAGAATGAATTTGTGTTTAATATTGACTTTTATATCTAATGTTCAAATATGCCATTGAAAGAGAAAGTGTATCTAGGATGTGAATTCAAACCAAATGATGGTTCAGGAGGAACCGAGAAGTACATTGGTACTTTCTCCAACAAACACGAATGTGTAAAACAATGTTTGGAAAGACAAAGGACAGACACAAGTATAAACGGAGTCACTGTAGATGCTGCTACTGGCAAGAAATGTTACTGTGAACAAGGAATGACTGGTAGAACTGGATCCAACTCTTGGAAGAGTTGCTTTATAAAGTTATTATACAGTACGTAATGATCCCAAATTACTTTCATTCCTTTAACAACCATGGAAACATTATTGAAATATTCTGTATCTCATTTTTTTACGCAATTTTCATTTGTAAGTCGTCAAAATATGTTTTCATTTGGAATTTGTTTCAATTTTCAATGGCTATGCCAGGTACAAACAGTTATTGCAAGTAAATATGTTTATATATGGTTTATCAATGATGTCTATAATTAATATATAATAGCATATCATCAGAGTATCTCCATCATCAATTAATGCTCATTAGAGGATAATCGAGAATTTAAGGGTAGGGTTGAATGAATACAAAAAACCCACTTAATTTATAATCATTTAAAACTTAGTTTCCTCTGCAGAAGGTTTATAAATCTCAGTTTTGGTTAACTAATCTAAAGATCCTTTCTGTGTTTAGGGGACGGTGGGTATACCGAGTGGACAAAATTCTCGCGCTGTGTAACATGCAGCACAAGTGAGGTTGTCTATAGAACAAGAAATTGTAGCAACCCAACTCCGATCGGTGAAGGGAAAGATTGCACCATGCTCGGACCCAGCCGCGATGAAAAGCATTGTGATGTAGCAATATGCAAAAGTGGTAATATTCTTGATGTTAAACTACTTGATATATTTTATCTGCTATGGAAATTCTTTGTGTAATTTTACTGCTGTGAGAGGGGGAAATATGATGTCCCTGCTACTAATGAACATACAGGTATATTTGAATAATTCTAGTGAGTTTGAGTACTTTTATAAATAAAAAATAATTAATTAACCACAAATGTTTGTTTCCAGAAAAAATAAATAGCTATGAATATTCAGTCATTCTTAAATATCAAAATTACAACCATGTGTATCAACACAATGGCCTTTTCAGTTTGCACCTTCCAACCGAATGATGGAACAGGCGGCTCGGAGAAATTCATCGGGAAGTTCGAAAACCCTCAACAATGCGTGTTAGAGTGCACAAAACTTCGTGCGAGCGATCCGAGTATCAACGGTGTTACTGTTGATGCAAGCACTGGCACAAGTTGCTATTGTGAGATGAAAATGACCGGAAGAAACGACAATAACACATGGAAGAGCTGTTTCTTACCTTCCGAATAAAGTGTGTTTTTTTTATTATTATAACATTGGTGTGTTGGTTATTGTTTGCTGGATTACATAGAAATTCAACATAAAACGTTTTATTACTTGAATATGTTTTCCTTTAAATTAAAACGACAAAACATATCTGACATATATGCATTGACCCTAACGAGCTACTGTCGGTAGTCAAACGTAATCCAGCCAATGAAAGAAAGTACTACAAACTGCAGTCCAGATCGAACTCACAATATCACGCCAGAGGTCTTTCTAAATTTCCACTCCCCATGCAGGTCTAAAAACTTAAAGTTTTTTTAAGCTTCTGTAAAGGGTTAATTGTGTTTTAAAAATTGCTCAGCAAAAATGTAGGGGGGGGGGGGGAGGGGGGACTGTAGCCTTATAACCGTAACCCTAGATGTTGGAAGCTGAAAACTAACGTCATTGTATGACTCACCAGCGTCGCTTACTTGTGGCTTATGCTTTACATTTCTGTGTCTTTCCAAGCCGCCTTTTGTTTTTGCAAACAGCAGAGGTCGCATGAAAATTTGCCATCTTCTACCCGATGAGATGACAGGCAACTAAAAATAAATTAAAAATAAATTAACAAGCAAATTGATATTTATCTAAGTGAATTTCAAGAAAGTTTTCCAAACTCGTATTAAATATTTGAAATAATACCGGTGAGTTTGGCCTTTGGTTGGGCAGTTACAATCATTGTTTGACCTGACTGCGAATCTCAACAATAGCCTATTAATGAGAAGTTGAAGAATAAAGAGAAATCGACAAAAATCAACGGTGGAACAGCATCATCTGAGGTTGGCCTAAACAAAACGTGAGCTTAAAGACCTTACTTCTTCTGCTATCTCGTCAAGTGCAGGTTGTAAATCTTTTTCAAAATAATCACTTTCTAATAGCTACAAAATCACATCGAAGTCTTCGCCACTCACTTTATCGGCAGCCATAATATAATAAATCTTCCAACCAACAATGCGTGCGTTCCTAAAAGATGTGCATTGTCACGGCTCATTAACTCGCGATTTAAAGTGGCACGACATTCAAAGAGGAGACAATAGCGCTCTGCTTAGGTTTCCCAACCAGTGTTTTCTATTGACTATGATCAAAATGGGATATATGTCAAATCAATGATGAAGAGGTCATATGGTGTGAAAATAACGTTAGTTGTTGTTTATAAAAACACATTGTGATTGTCCAGTTTATGCCAGCGGTTTTTGCTGCCACGTAATAGCTCTCTTATTGTTTTTGAAACATTTTTTGGCACTTGATACCATAAAAAGGAAAGATGATAGAATTATAATCAAACCAGCTTACCAGTCCGAATCAAATAGCCAACGTGATATACCGAGTATCATAAAAGAATTCTGCAAATGCATACCGTAATGCCTCGATTAAGCGCCCGGGCGCTTATTTAATTTTTGAGGCTCTAGGGTGAGCGCTTATTCGAGGAGGGAGCGCTTATTTGCAATTCAGGTTTTTAAGGCGGTTTTTAATAGAAACACTTGTTTTTCTTTCACAAAATACCTATTTCCACATCTTCGTCAACATGTCTAGACTCGTGTCATCAATATCACTCTCATCGGCTTGAAACTGGTTTGCTTCCTCCGTATTCATATATTCAAACTGTTCTTTCAGCATTGTATGGCCTTCGTGAAATGGTTTACCCTCTTTGAAGCATGTGATGTAGTCATCTTTTGGCTTCCATCCGTAGCGCAAGTTACTGCACAAGACACAAATGAATCTCGAATCATTTCCTTCGTCAACATATCCCATGATTTCAGAATTCTCTGTATCACTTCTCTTAACAAGGGTGCCTTCAAGTTGCCACAATCCGTCGCCTCGTTTAATCCTACAGCAGCTTTTTAAAAAAGTTTTCCTGTTATAAAGAAATGGTAAATAAAAATAAGAATGAAAACTAGAAAAAAACGCGTTCCGTTGCCTTTCTTCTTTCCGTGCTACGGTTTTCGCAGAAAACTAGAATAGGCGCCCGTTTCTGAAGATTGAGGAGTGGGCGCTTATTCAAGGGGAGGCGCTTATTTAATAATTTAACCAAGAGGATAGGCGCTTACTTGAGGGGGGCGCTTAACCGAGGCATCACGGTAGTCTTGCCTCAACCAAACCTTTCAAATAGAACTTGGCCATAGCATAAATTATTCGAGGAAATAGCATTTTTATTTCATTAGTTCAACCAACCCAATCTCAAAGAAAATACGAAAAAAGAAGGACACGAAATTGATATTTACCTTATACTCAGATTACGGGTTTGAGTATTTTTGTAATTCTTTTGAATTCCACCGCTGACGAACAATTTCTATTCTTGTATTTGTTGTGGTGATTTTACACAAATGTTCAATGCGCATGTCCAAATCATTCTTTCATGACTTTGTTGTTCAAACTCATCGAGACAACTAAACGGTTTTTTGTCATGCGCAATGTAATCGTTTTTAATAAATAATCCGTCTGCTCTTTCTAAATATATGTGCATTACATACTTACAAAGAAGCGTCTAAAAGACAGATAAAAACCGTAGTATTTTTTCTAATCGAAATACACCTACCGTTAATAATTCTTTGTCGCCCGTAAAGCGATTGGAAAATTATTTTTGGTTGTGATAGATTCCATTCCGAACTAAACAGTCAATTTGAATCTTACGCGGATTTGTAAGATATATTTAATTTTTAAGGTGGCGTCAAGAAGAAGCCCAAGCCAACAAACCAATTTATCTTAGCTACATGAAGAGCTATTAGCTTTGCCTCAACCAAACCTTTCAAATAGAACTTAGCCATTTCATAAATTATTCGAGGAAATAGCATTTATTTTATTAGTTTAACCAACCCACTCCCAAACGAAATACGAAAAAAGAAGGACACGAAATTGATATTTACCTTATACTCAGGGACTACGGATTGTTTGAGTATTTTTGTAATTCTTTTGAATTCCACCGCTGACGAACAATTTCTATTCTTGTATTTGTTGTGGTGATTTTACACAAATGTTTAATGCGCATGTCCAAATCATTCTTTTATGACTTTGTTGTTCAAACTCATCGAGACAACTAAACGGTTTTTTGTCATGCGCAATGTAATCGTTCAATAAACTTTGCTCTTCTGCTCTTTCTTAATATATGTACCTTACTGGAAAATTTCGGCAATTTTGTCGCGCCAAAAATATTGTCCTGACGAACAATTTCGGTATTTCGTGCAATGTCAACTACAAATGGAGTGCACAGATGCAAAGTTTTGCGTTTTATGATCTTAGCTACCATTCTGAAAGCAAGGTCAGTAACTTCTTTCTTGTAAAGAGAGATACCGTAAAGCTTCGATTAAGCGCCCCTCCTCGAATAAGCGTCTCCCCTCGAATAAGCGCCCTTCTTAAAAAACAAAATATTAAATAAGTGTCCCCCTCGAATAAGCGCCCTTTCTAAAAGCCAAAATATTAAATAAGCGCCCCTCTCAAATAAGCGCCCTTCCTAAAAGTCAAAATATTAAATAAGCGCCCGGGCGCTTAATCGAAGCTTTACGGTAGCCAATTAATATCCGCAATGATGTAGTTGATTACGACTTTAATAGGCAGAAAATTAGAATTCAGTATTTTGAAAGGCTTCAGAAAGTATATCAAGAGTTGTACAGCAAACAATGTTTTGGGTCTTAATTTTATGGATGAGTTCGATTTTACTGTTTCTTAACTTAACAAATTTGGACATTTATTTGCAGATAGGTACAAAATTCAACACGATATGTAAATGTCTTTTGCATTAATAAATTGCATATGTTTTGCTAATATCCATAAAAAAACAAAGGAAAACCATAACAATGAGATATAAACAAATACAGTAAATGACGGAATAGGCGCCCGGGCGCTTATTTAAAATTTTGGTTTTTAGGAGGAAGCGCTTATTCGGCAGGGGCGGTTAATTAAGCAGGGGCGCTTATAAAATTTTCATAACATGACAAGGAAAATGTGTTTTTTACAAGCAACTTTTATTAAATAATGACCATAAGTTACACGCTTTAACAATAAACTAAATGTCTACATCCTCGTCTTCTTCGCCATCAGAATCATCAGTGAGAAAATCAGGAGCTGCTATAGCAATGTCAATTTCGTCAATCTGAATGGATCAATATCTTCTTTTGTCAAGATTGAAAGTTGACTTTTTAAATGTTCTTTTCCAGCTTTACAGGGTTGATTTTCTTTGAAACAGTGAACACGATCGTCTTCCGATCCATCTGTCGCAAGGTTAAGAGCACACGACTTGAACGAAGTTTTGATTGTTTCTGGACTAATTTGTTCCCAGGCTTCCAGAATCTATTTTACAATTGTACGGCGGGGAGGAGGCTTTAAGTTTCCCCACCAGTAAGCTGGTTAATCCCTTCCTCCGCTAACCACTGGTCGTATTTTTCCGTCGCATGGGCTTTAAAGGGCTTGTTCCAGCTCACGTCCGGAGCCTAGATATACTTAGTACATCATCCGCCAAGAACGATTGACACATCAATTTTCTTTGCGTATAAAGACGATTTTACACTATCTTCAATGTGGCATTCATATGAATCCCACACAAGATAGCGACGAGTAAACGAAAAAGCTCCAAGAACTTTATTAACCCAAGTATGGGTTAAATCAGTGTTCATCCAGGCATTTGGAGATGATGCAACGTGGCAATTTTTTAACTCTTTATTCATTGCAGCTGTCTCGCGTTTTGCTCCTTTGAAAACAATGAAATGTGGCACTTTCGTGCCATCCGCCTTTGCTGCAAGGCAGACAGAAACACGAGACTTCTCATGATCAGTTGTTTTTACCGTCACAGTCTTTTAGCCGGTGCCATCCACAGTTGTGGCGGAAACCATATCTGCCCAGACAAGGGTTTCGTCCATAGCTATAATATCAGCAGCTTTGTATGAATTTTTCATGGTAAGGCGGAAAACTTCGTTTCAGCTTTGGTTGTGGGTCCAAGCAAACGGGAAATTGGACTAGTTGTCCCAGCGAAATATTCAGCTTATACAGACGATTTGCGGGTGGCGACGATTCTGTCAAGAGAGATTTTGGAAGTCAACAAAAAATATACACACTTCGAACTGTCATTTGAGGAGTAAGAATTGTTAAAAAACCTGTTTTAATATGAAATTTTTTGTTTCTTATCGTTAAATACTCTTAAGCAATAACTAAGTTTGTTATTTTCGAAAGTTTTAAATAAGCGCCCCTTCTTGATTACTGTGTCACGAAATAAGCGCCCCCTCTTGTTCTAGGGCGCTTATTTAGGCAGGAGCGCTTATTAAAAAAATTACTCTTACCCCGGAGCGCTTATTCGGCAGGGGCGCTTATTGGGTAGGGGGCGCTTATTGGGTAAGGGGCGCTTATTCCGTCATTTACGGTAAGAAGTATTAGCAATCAAAAAGTTGTCATCGACAAATATAATAAAAGTTTCAGAATATTAAAGGTAAAATATATAAATATGGTGGGAATTAAGAGTTTTGAACCGAAGTTTTTCGGGTACATAAAAACACCGAAATGGAACCATACAATAAAAAGCACAAATATGTATTTAAACATGAATATTTTTGCTTTAGAATATTTTGCAAGTCAACGTGGGTTAAGTAAAAAATATTTCAAAACTTGCATTAATGGGACATTAATCGATCGAAGTGGGACGAAAGAGTCATTAGGTAGATGAATAAGTGGACGAAGTGGTGTGCCAATTTACATAATATTTAAAGAAAGAAACATGTTTTGATTTACCAAAAACTATTTTTAAAAGTCATATGGCATGAGGAATGGCACGCATTATGCCCAACGTATGAAGAATCAACCAGAGATTGTATGAAACAGAACGAATCTTCAGCAAGGACGATTGAGGTAAATATCATTAAGTAAAAATAATTAAATTGAAATCGTCAAATTTACGCTTTAACTGCGAGGGAATGTAATGAATCACCTTCAAAGTCAACCTCGACACCTCTAACAAATTTACAGCAAAAAGGTCGAGAAGGCCCTGCCAAAAATCTAGCCAATCAAGTGGAACGAGTTGCTAAAATATCTTCAACCGAATCAATAATTAGAACTGTCACTGTTATCACCGGCATGTTCATTTACATTTTCATTACTTACTTACTTAGGCCGTCCGTCAGCCGTCCGTCAGGACGCCCCTTTTGGGGTTTCGGTTGCGTATAATTAGTAACATAGCACGCTAGTACATATGAAACCTTACGGTTCTCCGCTAACTGGAGCATTGTGTCTTCCCGTTGTCAAATATTTTGATCCTCCGCGAAGCCAAGATGTTCACTTTGCCACAGCACCAGTCTTTCGGTGTGCGCCTCAGGAACTACAACTACCCGTAAGAGTAGAGGGATTTTATATCGGGGTTAGACTCCCCTAGATCCGCTGTGTTCTGTTCAAACAGGGACACTTCGTAAAAGATGTGGCTCTTCACCACGCACAGTGGCCATTGTTTGTGGATAGGCTTTATTTTACGCATTACACAACCCTGTCTACTTTGCAAGTTAGATATACCACCCCTGACTCCCGGAGTCCAGGTAGAACTGGTATGTGCAATAAGCTTTTCAACTCATCCCCTAAATTTATTTAAATTTATATTTATTGGTAAAAAAAACAAAATAAAAACGTATTCTCATTCTCAAACTAGCGTTATTTGTCCATCACCTGTGAAGGAGAGTAAAATTTATTTTCAAAGATCTAAAATGTATCATTTCCTATGGCTTAAAAATAAATGGTAAATTTGAGAAGAAACGGCTGATATACTGGGAGAAACCAATGAACCTCTACCAAAGTTGCATTCATCCCACTTTTGTGAAACTTTAATACATTTTTGTCTAGGACTAGGCAATCCCCCCCCCCCTCCTCTTGGGCTCTATTGCAAAATATTATAAAGCAAAAATATTTATTATATATATGTCATATTTAATTGTGCTTTTGCTATTATTTTATGGTTCCATTTCGGTGTTTTTATGTTTTTTGAGACCAATATTACTACAATATTTTTGTAGTATATCATTAGTGTTTGCAATTTTTTCATTGTCAATTTTTAGACGGCTGATTTATGAAGTATGAATTTCTTCGGATAATGATTTCTTCAAGCAATACGAAATAGGTTTATAACTCTCAACCCTACCCCAATTCAAGACAAGATCATGTGTAAGCCCATACTTATAACCTCCCTTATTTCGTACTAAGCGCTTTGCAATATCAAGTTGAGAAGAAAGGTTAACTTTTCACAGAGACCAAAGATGCGTTAATCCGTCATTCCAAACAAATTTAACTCTGGCAACACGACCTCTCATGGGCTCCGGCGGCAAACAAATTAAAAAAATGTCGGTGTGCGACGAAGAAAATTGAATTTAGATGCTCTAAAACACTACATAACGTTATTTTGAGATGATTTATTTATTTCATTATGACATTTTCTTTAAAAACAATGAAAAGTCCTAAAAATATGATAAATTTATACATTACAAATCACTTTCTATAAAAGTCCCAAACTCATTCTTTCTTTTGTCCTGAGCAGCAGTATATCGTTCCGCTACTTTTTTCTGAGTTAGTCATACCACATTTTTTATTAGCCCCCCCCTCCCCTCGAATAAACCCCCACTTAAAAAAATCATAAATTAATTAGCCCCCAGGGGGCCAATTCGAGGATTAACGGTATCGCAAAAATTAATCCAACACGATTTAATCCAGAATTAATTAATACGATTAAGGTAGCAGATTGAATATTAGATATTTTTGGTTTGAAAAATCAGTCACTCTTCTCTTACTCATGGCGATGAAACAATGTTGAGCAGACGAAAGCTTTAGAAAAATGTGAATAAACAAAAGATATTTGCCGAAAGTGAGCAAAACTAGGAGAACAGAGATTAGAGACCTAATTCTGCGTGTGAGATGACACACTAACAAAATTATTTTTTTTAGAGGCCCATGCCTCTAATTTATTTAGACCAAATAACAACTCTACAATCACAAATCATTTCCATAAAAAAGACTAAAAACATGAAATAAAGCAACAATATATATAAAAAATGCCAATTACAGAAAAATTAAAATAGCAAGTGAATTTTTTATCTGTAAAAATATATATCTCGATGAAATGTACACTACAAGGTAATCACTAAACCCCAAACAATTGCGTATTGAAATAATTTCCTCAACGGAAGCGCTTCGTATTAACGAGAGAACTTAGAGAGATATAAGATAGACATGTCTTCTCCAGTCGTCCGCAGTGATGTCTTCCATCCGGCAATCGAAAACACAACTATAAAGTTTTTATATTCGAAAGTCGGAAAATATAATCACAAAGTGTCTTAACGTTACACCATATCTCGCAATAAGAGATTAACTAAATGGAGCATTTGAAATTCAAAATGGATATTTACAACACAAAATCAATGTTTATAACACAAATGGGATATTTACAACACAAAATCAATGTTTATAACACAAATGGGATATTTATAACAAACACAAAAATATATATTGAATGGGGTTGATTAATCGGAGAATTTGTACTTACGGACATCGCCTTTATTCAAAGTTGTGTTGAAGGGTGCTTCTGTGCAGTTGCTATGGCAACTGCGTGGTGCTTTCATAGTGAATACGGAGGAACCTTGCACTTGCGCCACCACCGATGTTCCATCTTGTTCAACGTCTGGCTGTGTGACAATAAGAAGAAAACTTCAAATAATTCCTAACCTGAGAAACCATCTCGTGGAGTTACATATACAAAAACAGGGGCATAGGGAGGGGGGGGGGTCGTTGGGTGCGTACGACCCCCCCCCCCTTTTTGCTTTATGTGCCCTTTTACAATCAGGTCGTTTCTTTGTAGACAAGGTTAATTTATTATTATTTTAATTTATTTTAATAAAGTATTCATTGATTAAGTAAACAGTTGTATCAGAATTACACAAACTAAACTTTTACTACTACCAAGCTTCTGATTTGTTTTTTGGTATTCACTCATTCACTCAACTTTTGAACGTTTTTGTTGCAATTGCTGAGAAATTGGCTATTTCCTTGGGAGTAGAACCTTCCATCCCCAGATTTGCAGCAAGACAAATGCACGGAAATAATTTACCTCTGGGAAATCCTATTGATTATTACCGTTGCTCCTTTGTTGGATTGCTCAATTTTAGAGATGAAATTTTGTTTTAACAAATTGTCTCTCATTGCCTCAAACTTGTTGATCTTGGTTCCTTTAATCTTATGTAGTCGTTACGAGATCGAGTTGACAAATGTTCTCCAACAATACGCAGTTGATCTTCCAAACATCGATGCTGTTCATATAGAAATCCGCAACTGGAAACGATATTGGTCTTCCGTGAGTGAATCGAAGCGTCCAGAATCGCTGGCTACAGCAATAAATAATTGCGACAACAGCAGATTTCCAAATCTGTTTGTGCTTTTAAAAATTGGATGCACATTGCCCGTAACTTCGTGTGAATGCGAAAGAAGTTATTCGGCGCCTTCGAATTTGGCTCAGAGCTTCAATGAAGATAGGCAGTCTAAGCAATTTGGCGTTGATGAACATACATCGCAATGTCACTGTACACTATGATGATGCCGTTAAGACTTTTATGCAACTTCATCCTCGTAGAATAATTATGAAAAATATGACATTTGAATAGATCGCAAATAGGAAAAAAATTTTTTGTATTATTTAATAATCATGTGATTTGCACGTATTCTTTCTGATTTAGAAAGAATCTTGTGAAAAGAATTACCCTTTTTAGATCTCACGATGACAAACATCGGCCCTTTTTCTCAAATTACGACCCCCCTTAGAAATTTCTGCCTACGCCCCTGAAAAAGCAAACTCTTTTCAAATTTTTAATCTGCTCATTTTATGCACTCTTCGGAATTTTCAATAATGGAGAATCGTGCATTTAAATAACACGCAGTGCACATGATGTTGATTGATTTAATATGCAGTATTCAAAACATGACAAAAACATGTATTATTTTGGACCATTTAATTGATAACATGTCATCTCGTAGTAATATATCAATATTTCATATTCGATGAAAGTAAAGATACTCAACCCCTCAGGTATCTGCTTAACTCCAGTGACCATGCTTTATAGTGAACAACGATAAAAAACAACTAACTTACACTATCAACAAAGGCATTCGGTTGCAGCATATAGATTCTTTTCATCATGTACACTTCCTTGTCTTTTGATATGAATTCTGGTCTTACAAATAGTCGTCTGTAGAATCGAGTGCCATAAGTATCGCAATTGGTCCTGAAAATATAAACACATAATTTGCAACTCGTGAACTGTCTGTTTGAGATATTTTTCGTCCATCAATTTATAAATATACTAGCTGATAGTACCCGCTGCGCAGGGTAATTTGAATTGTAAATTTACGAAATCAATAACAGAAGAATAAATTAGAAGTTCTGAACTTTTCCGGCGACACGCGGACCACCTTTCATTTATTTATTTAGTAGTATTTATTTGTATTTAATTGTTTGCGAAAACCTGCTCTGTGTTATTACGAATCTGCAGAGCAATTTCCAAAGAAATCTATAGAGCATACACTCACTCATTCACTCACACACACACACAAGTTATTCTTTTATGTATTGAGATTATGTATAATAATTAATTGAATCATTCATTTACCAGCTGCCTGAAATATTTTTTTCTTTGACTTCTTCTTCAGACAATGTGAAAAACTCGCTAGCTTTTTTGTATCCTCCCAAATCAATCTGGCAAATAGCTTGGTCCATCTCTAAGCTATTCTCCTTAAACAACGCTTGAAAGTCCCGATATCCAATAGAAATATTTTCGTAATTAGGAACATTGCTGACTTTGAACGGCTCCATTTGCTCAATTGCTTGAGTCACATCGCTACTGTTCACATCCAGATGTTGAATACTATCCAAACCATCGCAAAAGTCACACTCCAATTCATCTAATTCAAAATTTAGTTCTTTAATACAATAATATAATATAATATAAATATACGTATATATATATATAACTCAGAGTACTAAACAAAAAATGTCTTGTTGATTTTCTTTTCAAACTTAAATATTATATATATCATATAGTAAACAAATAATAAATGTTACCTCGAATCACAAACGGGTTTCTGATAATGCATTCCTGTTCATGATATTTTGACAAGTCATAAAATCTGAAGATGGGCATAGTCAAGTATCGTATTATCCTTTGTTGCTGATAATTGATTTGATTGTCAAACAAAAAATCATTGTATTTCTTTGCAAGTGCTGCGTTCTTTTCCATCACGACATTGAATGTAAGATAAAGCATAAATGAATACAGACAGAAGTTGAAGATTTTTTGCTTCATAGATGATTTCTGGGCTGGTAAAAACTTGTACCAGGGAAAATCTAAAAGAAAATAATACATTTTCTTAAATACACATTCATAAATAAATATATAATTAAAATGTAATTATTTATGGAGATATCCCGAGAGAATAGTATAGTTGGCAACTAAAACAACACCTGACTTTTGTTGGTCGTTAGACAAAAAATCTTTATCTGACTTTGCAAAGATTTGAGTTTTCAGATTGTGTATCAACAATTTGATTTGCTTCTTGAATACTATATATATTAAACATATATTATTTTTCTTTAATTGAAATTGAATCTCTCTGCAATGTGATAAAGTCTTGTTACAAAGTTTTACAGTAAAACAAATGTCCACATGCAATAGTTAAATGTTTATAACAGCATACTTTAATTGGAACGATATTTACATAAAAAATCACAAAAATTACTGCCTAATTAATGGAAAACCAGAACTTTTATGGACAAATGATGAAAGATAAATGTGAGAATGTCATATGGAAAAAGCTATATACAACGTTACTTTAAGAAAGATAATTTTTTAAAACATACTTTCAAACACTTCAGCAATCTTCTCGTCAACTTCATCTTCCTCCCATCCTTCCTTGATTGCGTCTTTCTTAAATTTTGACAATCCCTTTTTCAGTTCATGAACAGCTTTTTCATTGCTCATCTTGTTTGATATTTTTCTGACTTTAATGAGAAACAGGGAAGTCTATCTTCAAATATAGCTTGAAATTAATTTTGAATTTTCTTTCACTTTTATTTTTTTATCTTTATATAGACATATACTAGACATATCAAAATTTCTGAGTTGTTACGACTTTACTTTGATGTTAACCTAGAAAAAACACTCCAAACAACACGATATTATCGAGAAATGTGCGTAATCTACAGCTATATAATAATAACAAATGTCTTTTCTGAAAGACAAAACGTTCAATAAAACTTTCAAAGAATTTTAACAATTTTCTTCCGGGATCAGATTCTCAAATAAATGTGAATGGTAAACATGAAAGTCCGTGATATTTAGGAACAACTTGTCTATAGTCTGAAACAACTCTTATCTTCATGGCGAGGAAATGTTGCGCAAAAAATGGACTAGGTAATAAATCGTTGAAAACCGGAATAATTAAAAAGGCGTGAATTAGGAAATGTTATATTAGACTGAATAAAGCATGTATCAAAATTGAGATATCCTTTAATCAATTCAAACCTTGGCTGCTACGTAACTAATGATATCCCACCGGTTATATTTTGTCATTATTTTCATGACTACCGTAAATGACCGATTAAACGCCCTGGGCGTTTATTTTAACAAACGAATTTTACCCTGGGCGTTTATTCGGGAGAGGCGTTAGTAAGGGAGGGGCGTTAATAAACAAAGTCCATCAACAAAAGTAATATAATCGAGAAGATGTACGTCGACTACATGATATCAAGTTTCTCGTCATTCTCTTCATCGTCATCAAGGTACAGAGAAGTTGGACTAGTTGTGCCTGGAACGTACTTGTGCTACACCAAGAGCAAGAAGATCGCAGATGTGTTGTTTAGCGAACTGAATAGAAAGAGTAACTTGTATGAACATTTTACGCTTAAAATTAATGAAACTGTTTCAAAATATCCACACTTTAAAGATTAAAGAAGGTAGTATTAATTTTGCTGTGAATCAAATGAAAGTCCATGGGCGTTTATTTTAATTTTTCTCTATGGACCTGGGCGTTTATTCGGGAGTGGGCGTTAGTTAAAAAATTTAACTTTAACCCTGGGCGTTTATTCGGGAGGGGCGTCAGTTCGGGAGTGGGCGTTAGATCGGTCATTTACGGTATCAACTTAAAAGCTCGCTGAAATTATTTTTGTAATATATAAGTGTAATCTTCCAACTGACCGCACTACAAAATTTCTGAATGTCTGAATTTACGTCATATGTATTCTTCTGTCATAAATGTTGTTTCTGACGTCACTGCTGTTGTTGAAATCCAGCGAGTAAAACGCTTCCTTTTTAAACAGCTCTTCATATATAAAAAAGGTTCTTCTTCTGGTTTTTTAAAACTTTTTTGATTGTTGAATTTATTGCAATCGAAGAAGACAAGGATTTTTAAAGAAGATTCTATTGATTGTGATTATTCATACTATGAAAGGCTGCTGACAGGATACAGCTTAAACCTTGTCGAGGACGGCAAACTTCTTTACGAAAGACAATTCGTGTTTCTGACTTCCCTTTCCACTCCAATAAACGCATCATTCGCTCAAGGAAAATTTAACCTCGGTTTATTTTCAGACCCATCTAAGGCCTGACACGATTGATCATACTATATATGCTTTATCCGGCGATAGCGCAATGGTAATGGCGTTCGGTTCTTAACCGAAAGGTTGTGGGTTCGAGACCATGCTATAACAAAGTTGCTTAGTAAGCGGTTATAAATAAACATACTTGACAATGATTGCGATCAATTTTTTTCACTTCAATGGCCAGCAATATTGAAGTCGAATAAAAGTCTCTCTCGTTCAGGCGGATGAATACTTATTGCTACTACCACCAAGCAAATGATGCGTTTATTTTATCTGTTGGCTCAACAAGGTGAATATTTGCTACTACCACCAAGATCTTCACTAGTTGTCAATCAACTCCCAATGCCCTTAATGCAAGCCATATTGTTCGCTTGCATCTACTCTTTTGACATCTTTCCTTTTAGATGGTTAAGAAGTATTAACCTTGGTTTTATCGTCAATGATTTTTGGCTTAGCTTTGTTCATTGAAAGGTTCATTAATTTTTTTCAACATTGAAGCTTTAAAAGTTCACTTGTTCCTTTCCAACGGTTTTTTTTCCAGAATACGAGAAACTAAAAGACAGTGTAAAACGTTTGTTAGCCGTTTTAAAAACGTTCTGTTTCCATTTGTACTGCTTATTTTGCCGACCTTCCTTCCGATAACCCAACCGCCACGTCTATAGAAAAAACCTATCCAAAAAAAACCCGTATTACATCAGACATTGATGTCAAACCGCTCCCTCTCAAAGTTCAACTTTAAATTCTGATCTTATTCTGGTATTTTTCAACAGGGTATTCGATTGGTGTACTTTAGGGATTTTTATTTCCACTCGGAAAGTAGAATCTTGAAAAAAGTATTGTTTGTTGTTAAGAATGTTTATTAGCTTTAATTTTTTTCAAAATAACATTTTTTAAATTCAAAGCATAACCGGGTAGCTTAAGAACAAAGCACATGAGACAACTAGCGGCCAGAATTACCACCAATCCACCGAAGTGGTTAACGCCAAACGACATTTTTGTTTCCACGAAAAACTGAGGCTGACAAAACTTTGCAAACCAGTTTTTCTGCAGTGAGTCAACTTCGCGTGACGCCTTCATCCGTAGTATGACCTCATCTAGTTCTGGTAACCATGGAACTTCTTTTCTGACTGCGAAACCGTAACCGCCTTGCGCGAGGGTATCTTTAAACAAACGCAATTCACAATTGTTGTCCTGGGAAACGTACCAGAAAGAGAAGAGATAGTCGGAGAGGAACGCATCTAAACTTCTAAAATGAAGTAAAAGCTTCAGACGCTACGAATTATTGTTAAAGATACGAAAGAAGATCACAAACTTCTCTCTAATATTGCGTATTTTTTGTTGAGAGTTTGGGACCGACACCCACCCTTTACACCTAGCTTGCAGGTGTACGCACTCTAGAGTTACTATTTATTAAATATTATGTAAATTTTTAAAAAATTGTTTTATTAACAATTTAATTAATATGAACTAAAATTGAGAAATATTATACTAGAAACCTGTCTGACTAGTTTGTGTGCCATATCTCTTATATTGACCCCTCCAATCAGTCTGAAGTCTAGTCGTTTTGATGTCAATAACTTCAACGGGTTTATTCTTTTGTAATAATTTAATATAAGGGTGCAGGAAAATGGATAGCGAAAATAATTTGGCATTTAATTCGATCTTTTATTCTTTGACGTATTTCAACTGGACTTAGCGACACTTTAACATCAATAAATGACTAATTATGATCGAACCGATTCTATTTGAATCAGAATATGACTGTGCTTTACAAAGCAACATCCTACCCATTCTTCACTCTCGCGGTACCTTCAGCATCAGTAGCAACATTGTACTTTTCCATGTACATGCCCATGCGTTTCAAAACGTCCGATTCCGCTTCCTTGAAGAACGTCTCGTAAAACGAATCTCTGACCGTGGCAATTTTGAAGGCGTCCGTCGGATTCCTCATCTTTTATGGAGAAATATGCAAAGTTGTAAATTTGGTGGGGGATTTAACAGAATCTTGTTTGTGCGTATGTGTTGAGGAAGAGTGTTGTTTAGTGAGGGGAATTTTATATGAAATGACTACAAACCCTTGGATCAGTGGAGCCTGTAAAAGGATACATCTCTTTGTTTTGGACACTTTGAGCTGCGAGCATGGCCGTGTAAGTTGTTGTTAAAATAACCATTCCAAACGCAAACACTAGAACAAAAAATCTAGCGCCAAATCTCCCCGGAGACTTGCCACCTAGATCTCTTTGGATGGTAACGCCACTGATGTATGAAAAACTCTCCGAGAAGTCATAATGTGTTATTAGACTATCGGAGTTCTCAGGTGAAGGAATGAAATATTTATTGTTCTCAAATATCCAATTCAAAAATATAGCGACAAGGAAAGCGACGCCCAAAACAATTTTTAAGTTGTAAGTGAGTAGCGAAGAGAATTCCCAGTTGAGGAACGGACGTTCTTCGTTGCTTGGTTTGGTTAACATACCAACCTCTTGCTCCAAGTACGAAGCAGTAAAGTCGACAACCTTTGATCTAATCGAGGAAATTGTCAATCCAGCCACCGCGATATCGGCTTTCTCATATGCTACGTCGGCAATCATGCCGTTCCAACGACCGTCGTCTTCGACGGCTCCATATTTATTGTCTTCAACTACGTACATGTCAACATCAAATTCTAATTCGTCAGCAATCAACTGGAAGAGAGATATAATGAAACCAACGCAACAAGTTAACTTTCCGTTATTACTGCACAAAACGCCGTTTCTACAAGTTTCTTGCTCTTTATTGAAGGATTGAAAATCTTCGTAAGCGAAAGGCGCGTCAATGATGGTAACAGCTCGTATGGAACGACGTGCCATATTATCTAAATGAGGACGATCTCGAGTTATTTCAACAGAGAAGGTTAAAGTCAAGAAAGGAGTCGTGTCAATTAGTGAAATCCTTTGCGGATTTTCTTAGGATTTCTCCAACACATTGTAAACAAACCATTAATACACCTTTTAAGTGTAGCATCGGCTGTTCATAAAACAATTTTCCATCAACAACGCGCGCCGTGGATTCAAAAGACTTTTTCCCGTAGTAGTGGTCATTATACACCTCGCGTACTGTTAATTGAACATCATCTTTGTGTAACATCTGATGACTTATGAGTTGGTGGTAGAGTTCGGCTTCACTATTCATCTGTGTTAACCTGAGGAATTAAATCGTTTTTAAATCAAATAAATTATTAAGTTACACCCCGTCGTAAATATTAGTGTAAATAGGTACTTTGAAAATACATGTAAAACAAACAGGTGGTTTTTTACCAATAATTGGAGGCTCGCACTGCATTCCTTCTTATTAATACATTAAAAGCTTTTGTTGGAGATAATTGGTTATTCAAGCTTAAAAGGTTTCTTTATCGCTCATGATCTTAACCTTTTGCTAGCGGAAGTCGAAATCGAGCGTGTTTTTTAAAGAAACGTAAGATTTAAAACCCTGTTTATAGAACCGGTGATATTGAAAAGTTCATACCTATTATTGCTCGTCGCAATTTCTAACATGCGTGGAAGGATCTCATCTAATCGAAAATAACGTCTAAAAGATGTCGGAAATTTTCCGACGGTTATGACTTTCTCGAAAGTCTCGTCATAATGAGTCGGTATAAGCCACGTGTGCGCTGACGTCGTCAAACCGAAATGCTGGGCGAGACGTTTGATCGTGCCGAATGAACGTAATGACGTCAGTACCACTATCATTCTAGTCAAGCCTGTTTTCAAATTGTAAAAATGCGTCTGGATATTATCGCAAGGTTCATCGCAAACTATCTTCGTAAGTTCGAGTTTCTTTGAAGAGTTTGCGTTGAAATCTTCCAAGGTTTCGTAGAATTTCGAGGAAAAGAAACTGTCGTCGATTATAACTGCGATGCGTTTTGCTCGCAAACTGTATATGACGGAGATAACGACGTGTTTGTAAATTGTGGTGTAAATCGATGAATTGGATTTTTGAAATAGCGGAGAAGAGATCTAATGAAAAGAAATTAAGATGTTGTTTAGAGTGGCGCATACGGTTCATGTATGTGTGCATGAAAACGGTTTTGTAATTCAGAAGTAGTTATATCTATTGAAATGGAAAATGCCGGCACAGTGACTGTGTCGACGAACAATCACAGGTTCGACGGTATATATAGCGGATATTCCAAATAGCGGGCACCTCGTTATTGCGGACTGAATGGATATAACTAGATATACAAACCAGATAACTCGAACCCCGATATTATGAATTTTGCGCTTAATCGAATTCTTTTCAATTCCCCTTCCCTAATAGTTTCTCACAACAACTAACGATTACTGGAACATTCAAACTATTTTAGCCTGTCTCTTGGGGGTTCGAGTTTTCAGGGTCACACTGTAGTTTGTTAAAAGTTTTAATGCCTTTAAATGTACCAGTCATAATATTTACTCACCAAACTTTTGACCGAATTTCCAAATAAATAAAACTTTGCCGCACGGTTTTGTAAGAAAAGCGTTTTGTTAGAGAATGAAAATACTGTGTTAACTTTCGTAAAGTCAGCAGCCGAGTGGAAACGGCTTTTAAAACTAGCCAAACTATCGTTTTCCGCAACGTCTAATAACCTTAAACCAGCCTGAGTTGTTTTAAGCTTTGCGAAGTCTTTCTCGAAAACGTGTTCGTAAATAACAAGGACATCACAAAAACCACTAGAAAACGCAACCAGAGAAACTAAAAAAACAAAAATTCCCATTCTTTTCTGCAAGCAATTTTAAAAAGGACTTTTTTATCCATTATTCTTAGACTACATGCAAGCCTTTCAGCTGTTCTTAGGAAATCAAAAGAAAACTATTGCAAGCTTTTCGACTTGGCAACCATGTTTAACAGCAATAAAATAAAAAAAAACATATTAAACAAGCATCCATTGAAATGTTAATTGACATTATTTGGCTATAAAGAAACGGTTTAACTATTTTGCTATAAAGATTTGTAATAAATAAAATGGGTATTTTTATTGCTATCCCATAGCCTAACTAACATTTTTATGTTTGGGAAATAATAAAAATGGATAATAAGAAAAATGCGTATTACCTACTGTTGAAACAATATGTACGAACACATGGTAATTGCACTCGTCACTTCCGGGATAGAGTACAATCACGTCAACTTACCTTGGTACTTTCTGTACAATCTCATCATATTCAAACATGTGCAACCTACATTTTCCAATGCCGAGATTGCTCTTAGAATTTACTTCGTATTGATGGTGGGAAACTGCAGCGGTGAACGATCGTTTTCAAAATTAAAATTGATTAAGAATCGGTTGCGTACATCAATGGTTCAAGACCGTTTATTTAATTTAGCAATCATGAGCATCGAGTCAGATGTTATGAATGACTTGGACATTTCAGTTATCTTCAACAACTTTGCCGTGCAAAAATCGAGAAACACTAGAGTGTTTCTGTGTTGTACTAGATCGTTATTTATTTGCTATTTCTGTTCGATATATATAAATGCATCTTCCATTTTTGATCACGGGTTAGGAGCTTGATTCAACTTTAACAATGAAGAAATTGTACAAAGAACATGGAGAAGCGCCCCACCAAGGTGGGCACTTGGCCTCCCACCAGGTTAATCCGGCTCTGAACGCCACTATATGTCGCAAACTGGACACTATATGTCGCAATCAACACTATATGTCGCAAACCAACACTATATGTCGCAAACTCAACACTATATGTCGCAACGAAAAAAAGTATGATATTTTTTTCAAAAATGCCACTATATTCAACATTACAAACAACTCAGATAGTGAAGTTTAAAATATTTTGTTTGCTTTAAAATTTGGTTGGTTTACTAAGAAATGTTGATTTCAAATCAAGTACCAGAATTTGGATATTTTTACCCCTGATACCTTATTTGGGCAAATTTGTCCCCAAAGTTTAAAATAGTCCGTTTGCTTTGAAAATTGGTAGGTTTACTAATTAAATGATGCTGATTTCAGACCAAGTACCAGAATTTGGATATTTTTTACCCCCAATACCTTATTTGGGCAAATTTGGGCCCAAAGTTTAAAATATCCCGTTTGCTTTGAAATTTGGGTACAATATATGTATATAATCTAGTTACAAATTAGCATTTACATGACCATATATGTAAATGGTGTACAGACGTTTCGAAATTGACGATTCAAAATGACGGTTTTTTTATTCGAAATAATTTTGCTTTTCGTTTTTTAAAATTCTATTAACCTTTTTTAAATTCGCGAATCAATCACGTGGTGGTTTATCTTAGAACATTATTACGGTTGCTTTTAAACTCATATAACCTATAGTAGATTAGATTACCAAGGTAAATGGTTTACGCATGCGCACGACGGTTGTGAATGATAACTTAAGGACAAAAGTTCATCGTCAGAAAAACCGAATTCGTGAGATACTTAGATGGGAATTTGAATTTTTGCACCAAGAAGCATTGTCAATTTTGGGAAGATATTCTGGAATAAAATTTTGAAAAAAGTTAAAAATGTGGAATTTATGGGCATTCGAGACCTGTTTTTCCATACATGTTGTTTCCCTTAGATACCGTAGTATTATCGGAATTTTTTGTTCATTGACCGGTAACACAATAGCATAGCTGTACATACATAATCTTAATTAGAACGATCTAAGGACGATTTAAAGTTACGCATGCGCAAGTGCTCACGCTAAGTTATGAGATTTGTAACCAGGTTATTTTGCTAGATATGATCATTTTCAATCACAATTCAAAATTTTGAGTGATAATCTTCATTATTTAACCAGAGATTGCTAATATACTAGGGTTAGCAGCATTCCTTACACTAAAAAAATGGGAAAAAGTTTCAGCCCTCTTATATCTCCTTAACTATTGGTCAGAATTCCTTCACATTCTGCCTATTTCGTTAAGGCAATGTGATACCTGTAAACCTTTGTGAAAGATGATGCTTATATGATGGTTTTAGCTTATAATATAATTATATTTTTAAAAAGTTGGGAATTCAAGGAATTAAGCGCATGCGTATTAAATTTTTTAATCTTTTTCCGGTTGCCGTAACTTTTTCCAAATTTCTTTTATCCATCCAGTTAGCCCAATCATTGGGCTATTCACATGCAACGTCTCGTTTGATATAACTTTCGGTAGAGCTCTATATATTGAATTTACCTTTACGCATGCGAACCACTATATCCAAATTTTAAAGATAATTGTCATATAATTTCAATTGTGCAAAAAATTATTTAAATATGTGACATTTTTACATTTTAGGCCCAAATTTACGAAAAATACGTACAAAGTGTTTTTCAAATTGTGACAAATAGTGTTGCGACATATAGTGTTGAGTTTGCGACATAGTGTTGAGTTTGCGACATATATTGTTGGTTTGCGACATATATTGTTGGTTTGCGACATATAGTGTTGAGTTTGTGATATATAGTGGCGTTTGCGACATATAGTGTTGATTGTGACATATAGTGGTGGAACAGTTGCCATGTGTATGGCCTACTTAGCAATAACGTCTAAAGATGCTGAAAACCATTAAGAAGCGAATGACAAACTATTCTTAAGCATTTGATCAGCCGGATTTGCACTGCAATATTACTTCGAGTGATCAAGGTTGTAAAAATGTAAAAAATATGATTTAGTTAACGGAGTGAAATCTTCTTAAAGCATGTTCAAGAGTTTTGTTGTAATAAATAACAAAATCTGTTGTTGGTTTTCTTTCTTTTAGTATTTCTTTTTTTCAAATTTCTGATTTAAACAAAGCAACAAGATGTACTGTGAAATGAACCAAGCCACAATATTTTACGAAAAGTAGATAATTGTCGCAGTAAATATTTAACATTAGAGCAAAAGAAGATGCTTAAGTAAGCTTAAATCACACCATCAGTCTTTCTTCCAACTTCACTACTATTTTTTGTTTGTGCCTACCATAGCCAGGTGAATGTTTTGATCAATAATCTCCTTCTAAATTCTGTCTGCAGATTTATCATGGATAAGAGCTCTTCCTTTTCGTCGCGGTCAGCATATAATTGCTTAATTTTCTGAGAAAGCCATACATTTGATGCAAACGTCATTTATTGAACATTTGGAGTCTACTCCCGGAAGAACGCTAGATGGGTTGATCATGTTGTACGTGCATCAAATGAATGTCTTACAAAAAAACTTATGTTCGTGGAAGAGAAGTTTACGAAAGTCGGATACCATCACAAGACAGAAGATCAGGGTGTATCAATGGAAACATTTTTGAGGAACTGTTTACTGCAAAAGACTGTTGGTCAATCAACTTAATTAAGTACCACACTGGTATAATAGGTTAAGATTTATGTATGTATGTATGCTCGTGGAGTGAATCAACGCTAAAATGTCAACAGAAAGTCGTTAACAATCATCACATCAGACATCCTGTTCCATGATTTTTCAAATGTTCATCTAATTCCTTCTTCTTTTAAACCAGGCATTGTTGTTATTTACTTGATGTGAATGAAGAGACAAATTCTGATATATTAAACGGATAACAAAAACCCATTCATTTAAAAGGATGCGAATTATTCCCAGACAAACGTCTTATGGCCACTAGCTTTTAAAATATTCATGCGAAAGATTTCTTTACGTTAACAAAAAAATTATATTTTGCTTTGAAACTCGCTCGCACATCAATCGAAGAAATAGTGCAGTCAGTCGCTATAAAATGCTTCTTGAAACATATATTACTCGCCGCGTATTGCTTCTCGGCACTGTCTTGAAGTGTTGTTGCCAGCCAACTGTCGCCTATAGCAACTGTGTTGCCGAGGAGAGTAGAGGAGCAACACCTTGGGAAAATATTCACACGAAGTTAAAAACAAACTTTAGTATTAACGACGTTCTACATTTGAAGAAGAATTCCTATCAAACGATAATCATTGAAGATTGGTTGCTAATCAAACTCCTTCAACCAAACGATCGACTACAGAATAGATTTTTACCTCAGGACTCGGTGAGTCATTTCGCAGTCAGAATTATATACCTAACGATTGTATTCGATTTTAGGTTGTTTTTTCTCCGCTAACTCAATCACATTGGAGCATGAAACGCTACAAGCATGTTGTTAATTCTATAATAAGGAACTTGTATTTTCGTGATATCGCCTTCATAATTGACGAAAACGACTACGCGTCGAAATTCCTGGAAAAACTGGAAAAAGATCTTACCGCTTTAATGCAGAATAAAAAGAGATTCAAGTCGCACAAAATTAAATACAACCCTACAAAGAGGAAAAGTTTGTTCGACGAATTTTACAATTTAAAAGTTGAATCTGTCAACCTGTTTGTTGTTTTGTCGTCTTTATCAAGTTTAAGCGATATATACAACCTCGCTTTCAATTTCGATATGTTAATGTTTCCTAACATGTGGTTCATACCGCACTACTATGATGGTTCCATATCAAAACAACACATGTTTAACAGGGTCGTTTCATTCAAAGAAAACATTCTCGATTCCCGGAGGTTGGAATATGATCGTAGTTTAATTATGCAGTGTCAAAATCAATCCAATGCTCCCTGGTAAGTTCATATTTTACTGTCAAAAAGTCATACACAGTTATTTAAAATTCAATTGTAAAATTGTTGAAGGCTCAACCAAGCTATGATATAGTATTCGTATGTCTATTTTAGCATGATGGATTCCATGTTATGTAAACGGATTGCCAATAATAATAACACCAAAGAATATTCCAGCTTCATTGTCAGTATTCGCGTTCAAAATAACAATAGAGTTACCATAACAACCACAAACGGTGTCATAAAGAATGGTACTTTCACCATGAATGAGTCACTACCTTTCATCAAACCAACATTCGGTAATAATTTCTCGATAGTGTGTTATTATATTACATCACAAATGTAAAGTAATATGTATTTAATTAGCTGAAAATAAAGCACTGAATTTCTACAAATGTGGATAACTCGCAGAATACAAATGAAGAAAAAAGTTTCAGATTGAAAATTGTTGAATTTGATAAACTGCACAATATTGCACAACTGGTGCAATATCGTCTTTACATTACAAGATAAAAAATCTTTAATGATCTAATTCCTATTGTATTCCTTTTCCAATTTGCCTATCCCATTTCATTTAGATTTTAGTGCAAACAAATCTTTGAAGGCCGTTACAATACTTGACCCACCTTTCGTTATTAACAACAAAGATTTATATGAGGTTGAAAGAGGTTGCTGCACAAGTGGAATGAAGTGCTTGTACAAACAAAAAACTACTTGTTGCGTTGGTCTAGTCGTGTCTCTCTTCAAGTTGGTCGCAAAAGAATTACAATTTAATGTTGACCTGTACGTCGTTGAAGATAATAAATATGGTGGTATAGAAGATAGTGGTCGTTGGAACGGCATGATTGGTGATTTGGCGTATGGGAAAGCCGACATTGCAATAGCTGCAATAGCAATTACATCATTAAGATCGATGGTTGTTGATTTTTCAAAAAGTTTCTTACAGATGGAGTCTGGTATACTAACAAAATCAGTGGAAGCTCCATTGTTGTTCGTAAACACATCTTTCTTAGCTCCCTTATCTATAGATTTGCAAGTGGCTCTGTGGACAGTTTTCATCGGCGTCATCTTTGCGACGTACTTTCTAAACAACCTGTTATTTTTCCTCCGTTTTCCTACTGCTCGTTATTACTCTTTGTTGGAGAGATTCTTTTACGTCGGTGGTATCGCTATACAGAGGGATCTTGGTGGAAAAATTCCCAGGAGGTTAGGTTCTCGGACGGTATCCATAGCGTTTGCTTTTTGTATGGTTGTTGTCGTAACAACATATACAGTAATGCTGGCAGCGCAGAGACTTGTTCATTTTGAAAAAGATCCATTAACTGGCATGAACGATGGAAGGGTAACTTTGAGAATATTGTCTTTGCGTTTTTATTACTATTATAAAATTTCCAAAATATATTAATAATAAGAAAAATTAAATGGATCATAGCATCAACAGAAGTTTTAATTCGTTTTTATTCTCGTTTCAGATACAAAATCCTACGGCAGATTTCACAATTGCAGTTGCCAAAGGAGACTTTTTCCATCGCTATTTTAATGAATCAACTTCCCCAACCCTGAAGAGGCTGAATAACTTCATGACTAACCACAATGTGAGGGACATACATGAAGGCGTCGAGAGTGTGAAAAATGGGTGAGTTCCATGAGAGAATTGGTGGGAACAATAGTGCTTTATAGAAACCTAGATATTTTCTGGAATTTATTTAGAACATTGAACGCATTCATAAATGAATACATGTCATTGGCGTGGAATGTACGCTACAACGAAGACTGTGAGCTACGCGTTGTACGCGATGATAAAATCCGAACAAGTTATGGGTTTGCGGTGAACAAGAAATCAAAGTGGTTGGAAAATGTCGACTCTTTTATCCTTCACTTGATCGAGAACAATCAAATACAGATGATTTACGACCAGTGGTCACCAAGAAATTGCACGCCGCGGGTTTTAATAGAAACCACATCACCGTTAAACATCAATCAATTTGGTGGGCTCATTTTACTCCTTGTAGCAACTATTGTGGTTTCCTTTCTGATATTATTCATTGAGAAGTTTCTGAAGAAGACTTCTTTTTATTCTAAACTTTTCAAAAGGTGTGTATCTGAACGAAATGTGAATTAATTGCAACCAATTTAAGTTGTTTTTTTATGGATCTGTTTTAAAAATCAAATTCACAATATTTCCTAGTCGTTAAAGTATGCAACCTATCAAAATAGTGTAAAGTTCTAGGCCCAAATAGCAGTCATTTTCCGTAAAGTGTTTTTATTTATTCTATAAACTATTCATTTGTCAATTAGGTTCTTCATAGGATTTGGATGCATGAATGGAAATATGAAAATTATCTCTATTTCATACTTTTTTAGGACGTCAAGTCTCAAGAAAGACTTCTCGCTTGAAACGTTTATGTTCACTGAAATTATTAGCTATTTTTATAAACATATTAGTATATTGCTAAAAGCACAAACACAAATTCATATCTTTATAAAGTTCATTAAACACAACTATCAATAATAAGTTTAATGTTCTAAAATTATTTAAAACATCTAAAAAGACATCTAGTTTTAAACTTTAAAAATAATACAAAATCAGCATATTCTTCATTTACACTGTGTCAATTAAAGCTCCACTCTCCACACTAAATTGAAATAATAGCCAATTTATCAATGAGGAATTTGAATTTCCCGATCTTTAAATTTTTTCTTCTAAATTGAATCAATTATCATATCATGAAAATCACAAATTCTAGCTTACGTCTAAATTCAACCTTTCTTAAGTGTAATAACTGAACAAGATTCAGTTTTGATAAAAGGAGCCGATTAAGAATTGCTCTGTAGGTTATTTCTTATTTTGAACTAAAACGCAATGTCCTTAAATATTTATGCGCCTAAAGTACATTCCTTTACGTTCATTAAAATCGATTTTTTGAATCGAAATACAAAATCGTACCCTCCACAATCAAATAAATATTGCAGTGCAATACTGGCTAATAAAATGCTTCCAGAAGGGTTTATAATTTGCTTATTATGGCTTTCCAACACTTTCTTGAAACGTTGTTGTCAACCAACTCTTGCATATGTCAACTGTGTTAATGCGGAAGGTAGAGGGAAAAACTTTTTGAAAGAATTTCCTACTAACAACAACACGAAGTTAGAAGCAAACTTTAGTATTAACGACATTCTACGTTTGAAGAAGAATTTCTATCAAACGTACATTGCTGAAAACCAGCTTCTAATAAAATTTCTTGATCCAAACAATCGACTACAGAATAGATTTTTGTCCCACAACATGGTGAGTCTTTTTCACGCAGAATTATGCAAATGAAGAATTTATTCGATTTTAGGTTGTTTTTTCTCCGCTAACTCAATCACATTGGAGCATGAAACGCTACAAGCATGTTGTTAAATCGATAATAAGGAACTTGTATTTTCGTGATATCGCTTTCATAATTGACGAAAACGACTACGCGTCGAAATTCCTGGAAAAACTGGAAAAAGATCTTACCGCTTTAATGCAGAGTAAAAAGAGATTCAAGTCGCACAAAATTAAATACAACCCTACAAAGAGGAAACGTTTGTTCGACGAATTTTACAATTTAAAAGTTGAATCTGTCAACCTGTTTGTTGTTTTGTCGTCTTTATCAAGTTTAAGCGATATATACAACCTCGCTTTCAATTTCGATATGTTAATGTTTCCAAACATGTGGTTCATACCGCACTACTATGATGGTTCCATATCAAAACAACACATGTTTAACAGGGTCGTTTCATTCAAAGAAAACATTCTCGATTCCCGGAGGTTGGAATATGATCGTAGTTTAATTATGCAGTGTCAAAATCAATCCAATGCTCCCTGGTAAGTTCATCGTAAAGAATAATTAATCTTAACTGTAAACACTTCGGATTATGAATTCAAGTAGGTTTGTATCATCTATCGTTCGTATGTCTATTTTAGCATGATGGATTCCATGTTATGTAAACGGATTGCCAATAATAATAACACCAAAGAACATTCCAGCTTCATTGTCAGTGTCCGCGTTCAAAATAACAATAGAGTTACCATAACAACCACAAACGCTGTCACGACGCACGATAATCTTGTTATGAATGAGTCTCTACCTTTCATCAAACCACAATTGAGTAAGGAATTTCAGTTCGAACATTATATATCGTTTAACGATCACTAGTATTCCTAGCTAGTTCGATAGTGTTGGATATGTATTACATCAAATAATCTATACCTATATTGAACTTTCAAAAAAGTGTTTCATTACACCAAATAAACTACTAGACTAACTAACTAGCTAAAAATGTTACATTGTCATCCTTAACAATAATGTAATCTGATAGTTTCATACGCAGTTTTTGTTTAGTAAATATTGCAGCTAAAAATTCTGACATCGCTTAGATTCCAGTGCGAATATGTCTTTGAGGGCCGTCACAATACGCGATCCACCTTTTGTTTTTGACAATGCAGTTTTGTATGATGCTGATACTGGTCGCTGCACAAGTGGAATAAACTGCCTGAACAAACGGGAGACCACTTGTTGCGTTGGTTTCGTCATATCTCTCTTCCAGTTGATCGCAGAAGAATTACACTTTGATGTTGACCTGTACGTCGTTGAAGATAATAAATATGGTGGTATAGAAGACAGTGGTCGTTGGAACGGCATGATTGGTGATTTGGCGTATGGGAAAGCCGACATTGCAATAGCTGCAATAGCAATTACATCATTAAGATCGATGGTTGTTGATTTTTCAAAAAGTTTCTTACAGATGGAGTCTGGTATACTAACAAAATCAGTGGAAGCTCCATTGTTGTTCGTAAACACATCATTCTTAGCTCCCTTATCTATAGATTTACATGTGGCTCTGTGGACAGTTTTCATCGGCGTCATCTTTGCGACGTACTTTCTAAACAACCTGTTATTTTTCCTCCGCTTTCCCACTGCTCGTTATTACTCTTTGTTGGAGAGATTCTTTTACGTCGGTGGTATCGCTATACGGAGGGATCTTGGTGGAAGAAATCCCAGGAGGTTAGGTTCTCGGACGGTATCCATAGCGTTCGCTTTTTGTATGGTAGTTGTCGTAACAACATACACAGCAATGCTGGCAGCGCAGAGACTTGTTCATTTTGAAAAAGATCCATTAACTGGCATGAACGATGGAAGGGTAACTTTGAGAATATTGTCTTTGCGTTTTTATTACTGTTATAAAATTTCCAAAATATATTAATAATAAGAAAAATTAAATGTATCATAGCATCAACAGAGGTTTTAATTTGTTTTTATTCCCGTTTCAGATACAAAATCCTACGACAGATTTCACAATTGCAGTTGCCAAAGGAGACTTTTTCCATCGCTATTTTAATGAATCAACTTCCCCAACCCTGAAGAGGCTGAATAACTTCATGACTAACCACAATGTAAGGAACATACATGAAGGCGTCGAGAGAGTGAAAAATGGGTGAGTTCCATGAGAGAATTGGTGGAAACAATAGTGCTTTATAGAAACCTAGATATTTTCTGGAATTTATTTAGAACATTGAACGCATTCATAAATGAATACATGTCATTGGCGTGGAATGTACGCTACAACGAAGACTGTGAGCTACGCGTTGTACGCGATGATAAAATCCGAACAAGTTATGGGTTTGCGGTGAACAAGCAAACAAAGTGGTTGGAAAATATCAACTCTGCTATCCTTCATTTAATCGATAGCAATAAAATACAAATGCTTTACGACCAGTGGTCGCCAAGAAATTGCACGCCGCGGTTTTTAATGGAAACCACATCACCGTTAAACATCAATCAATTTGGTGGGCTCATCTTACTCCTCGTAGCAACTATTGTTGTTTCCTTTCTGATATCATTAATAGAGAAGCGTATGAAGAAGACTCTTTCTAAATTCAAACTTTAATATGGGACTCAATGAAAGGTAAAATGAAACGTGGAACCTTCTAACCGATTTATGTTTGTTCATGGAGACTCCATTATAATTGTAGACAATTAACACATAAACAGGTACATTTCATGCAATGCAAGTTACTCTCTTAAGATGACTTACGGAAAGTTCTCCGAAATAAAATGATATGCTTTTAAAAAGACGCTGTAACTTATGGAAGTCAAATGAAATCTTCAGTTTTTGGAATGTAACAAAAGCATTTTTTATTTACAAATATGATATATATATATTACATTTGTGTTAGTTAAGGCGTCCATAACATCTAGGACCAAATACACAAGTATACACAAGTATCGTACGACCTATCATCTGTCAGGAGACCATACCGCGCAGCAGCGGACAGAATACTGTGGTATTTTTATAGCATGAGGAACAAACTGAACCTTTCTCTTGTGTATGTTCCCAGTTAATTTACCTGCAGCAGCAACCTGCAACATTGTAACAGTGATGATTGAAAGAGGAATTTCTCTTCTTTGATGTTCTAGTAAAAATTGCAAATTATTTACTTGAAGAAATATAATTGTTGCTTTGTTGTTGGTTTTAACGATGGTCCAGAACACTCATTAAGCAATATCATAAAGACCTAAACCCGGAATTTTAGTGTATTCAATTGCTCCCATTTGTGTTACAGTTATTTTGATGAAATACGTTTTTTATTTATAACCGCTCACTAAACAACTTTGTGATAGCATGGTCTCGAACCCAAAACCTTTCGGTTAAGAGCCGACCGCCTTACCATTGCGCTATCGCCGGATCCCGAGTGAAACTCACTTGGGTCTGTCACAATTGCCAAAAAGGTTTGATGACATCATTTGTCAATATAACGGTAGGAAGATGAAAGGCAAAAAGAAGAACTTCATTGGGTCATTTCTGAGTGACCTTTTGTTATCTCATTTCAGAGAAGTGTCTGTCGAAGCTTCACCGTCGCTTCAGTGAAGAGAACAAAACGACGATGAGAGGTATTGCTGCGTCCAAAATCTCGTATCTTTTTACAGTGGAAATACATTGATCCTTTTAACTAGATGAGCGATATCTGAATATTGAGGTTCGCAACATGGAAAGATGACAAAAGCAAGCAGGGAATCGGAAAGATGGCCTCACCGAGTTTTCTGCTCTTGTCTGCCGTTCTTTGCCCTTGCTAGGTTGTTTAATATTGCTTGTGTTATACCAGTCTGCATCTTGTGGGAGGTCCTTTAGTTCTATGGAGAGTTGTCATTAACTACATATGGAATATGACCACGCTTGAAAGGTCTCATTGAAGACAAATATTCATTGATCAAAATTATTTCGTTTGTTTGCAACCGTACGTTGTTGAACGTGGGAGTATTTACCAACTACTTCTAGTGAAAGATTATGGTATCGATTAGTTAGAAAAATACATGACAACAACAAGGTTTTATGTTTCAAAATCCCATAAGGCTACTGCATAGTTGTTTAGCTTTGTGCGCGTTGCATGGCATCAGACTATTAAGTTTTTATTGGTTGAGTCAACAAACACTTAGTGAGTAAGAGACAAGGAATGCAAACAATTTCTCTCCAACAGATCAGCAAAAAGTACACGTCTCCATTTACGGAATTTCAAATGAGAGTAAACTGATGTAACGAGATTCAATATTGACCGTTTAGAAGAAAGTAAAGTTTCTGTCGAGTGATTTCATATTTTTGTTTTAACCTTAAGTTATAAAAAATTACACGATATACGGAAGCCTAGTTGAAATAGACAAAACTTCACCACCAATGACGGTAGTAAAGTTTATAAAGCAACTCTTTAAGATTAAAAGTAATTTGAAGTCGTTTAACCATTGTTAAAATGAAACGCCCGTCATTCCTCGAATCGTGACATCTTTGGAGAAAAGAAAACGAAGATGTATTAGAGTGCATCAGTGATCATTATTACTGATCATACACTGTGAAATGAGATAAGATGTTATCTTTAATCTACCGCGGAAAGGTTGTAGAGGTCAACATTAAACAAATTACGCAGCGTCAAATTTTCAGGCCTTCAGATAATCAAGTACCACGAAAACACTTTGAATTTCATGGAAGTAAACAAACATTGTTATATCATGTTTCGACATCCCAGCTAACACCAGAACCTAGCACATTTACAAGAGAACACGCGTAAGTATTGGTAAAGTGTTTCATTCATATTTCAAACATATTATGTGAAAAAATACCGGCTCCATTACGCCCTCTGAACTTTAAACCGGCACATCCAGTTTCCGTTCTCCATGGTAAACCTGCAGTGGAATATTTCATAAAGACGTAAAGTGAATGTCGAGGGAGAGTACAATGATTGGAGAATTGCTTTCAAAGTCAACATTCAATAGCTTTATATCAATAAGTGTTTGCGAACGACATTAACTCAGCTTTATATTAGCGGGGGAAGTTTGAGTAGAACCACTAGAAGGTGAAAGGTTTTATAGCTAACTGATTCATTCTCATACCGCCACATTCTAGCTGAATGCGTCATTTAATATATGTTCATGAATGACACTATTTAATTTCGTTCATTCGTGTATTTCCTAACCAATTTCCAATTTTATGTAATATATTTACATATTAACTTATATATTTCTGACATATTAGGACATAAAGTGATTTATTTCCTTACCAACTACCTGTTCAATTCATTGTAAAAGTAGTGTCTGCATCTCAATTAGTATGTCCGTTTACGTAAATCCCGATTGCGGTCGGTGCGGTAAGAAGGTCTACCACGCGGAGAGAATGGCTGGAGGAAACGCCTACTGGCACAAAGTCGGATGCTTCACTTGTTTTGAATGCAACACGAGACTATCTTCCACTACTTTGGCTGAAGCTTCTGTAGGTAAGGTTGCACTAGCTCCATATGTGTGACGTTTACATTCACAAAATAATCTTGCTCATTTATATCGTGGGTGCCACCCTTCTATCATAATAGTAGGAGCATCATTTACAATATTTTCGATTCAAAATTTACACTGAGTTTGGCATGTTCAGGGTGATTTTAGTGAGAATATTGCCTTTCAGTGGGCTGACACAAAACCATTAGCACAATTAAGTGCCTTTTGCCATTCGATGAAGATTATTTTATTATAGTGTTCCTTTGTTTGCTTCATTTCTACGGAACTCCTTGTAGACTCATGTGTTTACACAAGCTTGATTGTTTAGAGCATCAGATCTACTGCAAGACATGTTACGGAAGAAAGTACGGCCCTAAAGGTTACGGGTATGGATCCGGTGCCGGAACATTAAACATGGACGTCGGAAATGGTTACGAAGTAAACACTGGTCCATTAAACACTGACGAAACCAAGTATCTTGGTGGTAACCCGTGTCCTAGGTGTGGAGGGTCTGTATATCATGCAGAGGAGGCGATTGCTGCCGGCTATGTAAGCTGTACACCTTACCCCTCACTAATTAAAATGTCTTTTGTAATAATATTGCATTCTATATCAAACTTTGCGCAACATATATCATTTCGGAGTATCTTAGCAACAAACTAAACTTGTAAGTATATTAATTTGAGAGATTTGAATGAAGTGGAATCTGGAAGATGTTTAGCTAAGCACCTTCTGTTTTAAAATTGTTTCAACGGAAGTTAATTGCTGAGAACCCTTAGTTAACTTAATGAATAAAAACTTCGGTCAGTCGATCTTAATACATCGTGACTCTTTCACTATGTGGTTTGTTCACGTTAAGAAACCGGCCAACATTAAAAGCAAGCGAATGTTTGTTCGGATTGTTATCTTTGAAATCTCAAAACAAATTTTCAAGTGTGAATTACTTTGTCAACATGGGTTATTGCCGAAATATTATTTACCCAAGTACCGAACAGTTGGCTATGATACAAGAGGGAGTATTTTAAACGCAGAAATTTACTAAACTCGTGTTCAAGGCCTATCTATAAACACATTTGCAGGTGCATGCGTTTCCCAGGTAATGCATTTTAGCTTGAATACATGATTATGGGTTTCTAAAAAATGTCTTCTCGTAAGAAATATGTATTTTTGGTCAGATCGCCTTCGTGTGGTTGTTACATATGGATGCACCCCCGTTGCCATGTATATTATACGCGTGGAAATTGCACGCTGCTATATATATTTCAAAAACATCAGTCAACCAAATTTATAGCTTTTTTTTAATTCACCACAGTTCACTGTGGTGACATGATATACATCATGTTTTCTAATAGCTAAATGTATTCAGCGAATCGCTACTTCTACTGAGGGATAAAGTATACCCATTCGACCATTTGTCTACCACATTTCCCTCACAAGGCTTTGGTTAACTCGTGGTAGGTTTCTTGGGCACTTCCCAAAGATGCCGCGCGCTCAGGCAATTTTTGTTTTGAACAATTTCTGTTTTTGCATCTAGCGAGAATCGAACCTGGATTGCGACAAGAAACATAAGCTTCGATCACTAGACCTCGCGCGCCTTTTATAGCTAGCTGTCCTCTATACTCCCATTCTTTCTTACACAGCATGAAATGGAAACTTGCAAGGGGAAATCACATAATTCAACGTAGCATTATTTTGGACCTTTAAACAAATGAAAACGTTTGTGGAAAGTCAGAATTTGTGGACATTTTGTTACTTTTTATAGTAAGAGTTAAACCGCGTGATGTTTTTAGACTTGGCACATACGATGTTTTAACTGCAAACATTGCAACAAGAAGCTTGACTCAACCACATGTCAAGAAAACAACGGCGAAATTTACTGCAAATGTGTGTTCTTTATTTCTTTGTTGCATAAAAGCTTTAAATAATTTGCATTGTTCATTATTTGTATTACTTGATATTTATTTAGCGTCTTCTGCGGATACCTTTTAAACAATTACATTTTAAGGCAATTTTGATTGTATTAATTATTGCTTAAAGACATCGTAAACTGTAAACATTTTACTCGTTTAGCTTGCTATGGTCGTGTGTTCGGGCCAAAAGGTTATGGGTTTGGTGTGGGAGGTGGAGCCTTGACTAACACCGTGTAAACGAAGAAGATGCTGCTTTTGTTATGTTCTAAAAACTGAAACAATTTCATTTGACTTCAATAAGTTACAGCGTCTTTTTAAAAGCATATCATTTTATTTCGGAGAACTTTCCGTAAGTCATCTTAAGAGAGTAACTTGCATTGCATGAAATGTACCTGTTTATGTGTTAATTGTCTACAATTAAGAGTCTCCGTCGTGCAAGTTCTTTATACGCAGTAGAAAATAGTAACAAAAATGGTGACCAGAAGTGCGGAAGCCTTCCACGAATTGGATGTCTTTTTCAAATATTCTTCCAAATATTTGTAGGAATTCTCAAAGTTAACGTTTGGAACGCGAATGGAAGGATAGCGATAGGTAGGCAGGCGATAGGAGTAGCGATTGGTCGGAGAGCGATAGAAGTAGCGATAAGAGTAGCGAGAGGTCAGAGAGCGATAGAAGTAGCAAGAGGTCGGAGAGCAATAGGAGTAGCGAGAGGTCGGACGGCGATAGGAGAGCGATAGGAGTAGCGAGAAGTCGGAGAGCGATAGGAGTAGCGAGAGGTCGGAAGGCGATAGGAGAGCGATAGGTTGGAGAGCGATAGGAGTAGCGAGAGGTCGGAGAGCGATAGGAGAGCGATAGGAGTAGCGAGAAGTCGGAGAGCGATAGAAGTAGCGAGAGGTCGGAGAGCGATAGAAGTAGCGAGATGTCGGAAGGCGATAGGAGAGCGATAGGAGTAGCGAGAAGTCGGAGAGCGATAGGAGTAGCGAGAGGTCGGAAGGCGATAGGAGAGCGATAGGTTGGAGAGCGATAGGAGTAGCGAGAGGTCGGAGAGCGATAGGAGAGCGATAGGAGTAGCGAGAAGTCGGAGAGCGATAGAAGTAGCGAGAGGTCGGAGAGCGATAGAAGTAGCGAGATGTCGGAAGGCGATAGGAGAGCGATAGGAGTAGCGAGAAGTCGGAAGGCGATAGGAGAGCGATAGGAGTAGCGAGAAGTCGGAGAGCTATAGGAGAGCGATAGGAGTAGCGAGAGGTCGGAAGGCGATAGGAGAGCGATAGGAGTAGCGAGAAGTCGGAGAGCGATAGGAGAGCGTTAGGAGTAGCGAGAGGTCGGAGAGCGATAGGAGAGCGATAGGAGTAGCGAGAGGTCGGAGAGCGATAGAAGTAGCAAGAGGTCGGAGAGCAATAGGAGTAGCGAGAGGTCGGAGAGCGATAGAAGTAGCGAGAGGTCGGAAGGCAATAGAAGTAGCGAGAGGTCGGAGAGCGATATGAGTAGCGAGAGGTCGGAGAACGATAGGAGTAGCGAGAAGTCGGAGAGCGATAGGAGAGCGATAGGAGTAGCGAGAAGTCGGAGAGCGATAGAAGTAGCGAGAGGTCGGAGAGCGATAGGAGTAGCGAGAGGTCAGAGAGCAATAGGAGTAGCGAGAGGTCGGAGAGCGATAGGAGAGCGATAGGAGTAGCGAGAAGTCGGAAGGCGATAGGAGAGCGATAGGAGTAGCGAGAAGTCGGAGAGCGATAGAAGTAGCGAGAGGTCGGAAAGCGATAGGAGAGCGATAGGAGTAGCGAGAGGTCGGAGAGCGATAGGAGAGCGATAGGAGTAGCGAGAAGTCGGAAGGCGATAGGAGTAGCGAGAAGTCGGAGAGCGATAGGAGAGCGATAGGAGTAGCGAGAGGTCGGAGAGCGATAGGAGAGCGATAGGAGTAGCGAGAGGTCGGAGAGCGATAGAAGTAGCGAGAGGTCGGAGAGCGATATGAGTAGCGATAGGAGAGCGAGAAGTCGGAAGGCGATAGGAGAGCGATAGGAGTAGCGAGAAGTCGGAGAGCGATAGAAGTAGCGAGAGGTCGGAGAGCGATAGAAGTAGCGAGAGGTCGGAGAGCGATAGGAGTAGCGAGAGGTCGGAAGGCGATAGGAGAGCGATAGGAGTAGCGAGAAGTCGGAGAGCGATAGAAGTAGCGAGAGGTCGGAGAGCGATAGAAGTAGCGAGAGGTCGGAGAGCGATAGGAGTAGCGAGAGGTCGGAAGGCGATAGGAGTAGCGAGAGGTCGGAGAACGATAGGTAGGCAGGGGATAAGTAGGTAGGAGATAGGTAGGCAGGGGATAGGTAGGCAGGAGATAGGTCGGCAGGTGATATCTAATAGTGGTTTCCATTTATAGGTATACGACCTGAAACATTACTGAAACAGAATTTATGGAAGCTGTTAATAATAGAACCTAGAGTTTGATCGAATACGGTAATAAAACAAACGTGTGCATAGTCACCATTCTCAGCTGTACCGGTGATAAACCAAAATATTTCCTTCTTTCACTCTTCTTTTATCATCGCCTATATAACTTTTTAAAGCAAACTTTTTGTTTAATGAGATCAGGCCAAGATCTACTTTACCAATAGGCCTATTAATCATCTTTGTATTTTGTGTTGTGAAGCTTTTAAAAAAACGTGGTTCATATATTTTTTCAATATTTAGAGTATTCATAAATCTATCTAAAATTTGTAAACATTTCTTTCTTTCTAGTAAATAATTATTAAATATTAATAAAATTGGATATATATATATATATTCCTTCTAATTATTATGCTACTTCATAAGCAAAAAACACCCACCCTCTCTCAATTCTTAGCCCGGCAACATGAAACAAACCCTAGAAACTCTAGAATAAGCCACTTCACCGAGAAACAACCTGAGCGCAGTACTCCCAGGGCTGTGGCAAGATTCGGCACGAGTGGGAGTCCTGGGACCTCTTGATCCTGAAAGCTTAGACCACTGTGCCACTGCTGCGTACATAAGATACATGGTGCGTTCTCTCATACTTGTCGTGGGATGGTTGACCTTGCAAAAGATTTGTTGCAAAACGGAGCAGATTATGTTCGTCTTGGCTTTCTTAGTAGTGATCCCATAGAAAAGATGTCTGGCGGATTGCGACTGACATTACGTGTAACGATTATGTCATTTGACTATACTTGTAGCTACATATATTAGAGCTGTTTTATTATTTTCTTTAAAGTGATAATTAATAGTGCAAAATGTTATTTTGTACATGTTCCCCTAAAACTTATTCCCCATAAATAAATACACGGACGCACACCCACAAAAAAAACGAGCTTTCAGTCATCTGCAACTGGTTAATAAACGCGTCCACGGACATTGTTTACATTACTTTTGTAGGTCTATTTGCATTTCAAAAATACCACACTTATGTTTTAAAAGATTTCATAGGGCAGTAAAACATCGTTAATGATAGGCGAAAATATAATTTTCCGATTTGTGTCTACATCTATCTATGTTGTGTAGGAATAAAGAATATACAGAGAAAACTTCATGGTTCTATCATCATTTGAAGTATTTTTTCACCTACAGCACTAAAGATTCGGAGGTTAAATTGACCGACATTTTTCGCAAAAGAAAGCAAGCATCAGGCACTTTTTTATGAGTGTATAATTGTAAAAAATACTGAAAAAAGAATATTTTTTTGATTTTACCTTAACTTCGATTAATTCAAAGATTCGTTAATTCGAACAGAATGACTGGTTCATTGCGTCTTCGTATTGGTAGATGTATACCCTCATTATCTGAATAAGTGCCTCGGCTTAAATAAATGCCCCCCCTCATGAATGAGCGTCCCTGCTGATAGCAAAAAAATTTAATGAGCGTAGGAAGTGTATGAAGAAAGAAAAAAGAACAATTTAGTGAACAGAGCAAGAAATCACGTGAAAAGAGACACTTTAGAGGGCGCTGACCGGAACCCTCCCCGAGAATTTGTTGAGAGCAATGTCCTTGAATGAATATAGAATCACCGTGAAAAAAAGTTAAGAGTTTCTTGCATACTCATCAAGAAAAAGCAAACAAGATAAAACAAGACGTGATAATCATCAACGTACCCTTGATGATCTTCACTCTCAAATGACAACGACTCAGATGAAAGCAATTGAAATCAGTTCACAAACTGGAGCATCCAACTGGTTGACAACTCTTTCACTTGATGAGAAAGGCTTCTTTCTATCTTATCAAAACAGGAATTTTGGGATGTAATCCATCTGAGGTACAACTGGCCCTCGTCTCCCTGAAAAGTGGCCATGTGGTGAATCATTCGATGTAACACACGCCTTGTCCTGTAACTTTGTAACTCAACACAATAATGAGTTAGGAGACTTTACTGCTGATGTGATATCGGAAGTCTGCAAAGACGTTAACGTGGACCCCATCCTTCAGGAACTGACTGGAGAACGACTACACTACAAAACCTCAAACAAACCAGCTGATGTGAGGCTAGATGCGTGCAAGAGGTTTCTGATCAAAAGGCCAACGATGTGGTGTAACGGTTTTCGATCCATTAGCTCGTAGGTACCTAGGACAGAGAGCTTCGCAAAATTCTACATAACAAATGAGAAAGAAAAGAAGCGAGCATATGGCGAAAGAGTCCTACAAGTAGAAAACGGTACCTTTACACCTTTGGTGTTTTCGGTAAATGGGGGAAATGGTAAGGAGTGCCAAATATTTTATTCGATTTACGGTAGTATATCATATTATGAAGACGACGATATAGACATTTAGTCTAACTAACGAAGTTTAACTATTTCCTTCAAAAAAATTGTTTTCATTTTTATGTTATATTTTGTTCAGTCCTGAAATTGTAATATTAACTACCTACTTTGCATTTTGTCAATGAGCGCCCCGGTTTAAATAAACACCCCAAACCCTCCGCCCTCGAATGAACGCCCTCCTGAAAAGTCAAAAATTAATTCAGATAATTTCTTATAACCAAATTTTCCAAAAGAAAAATAATCTAAATTATTTTAATTTTTAAATTTTTTAATTTTTCTAATTATTTTTTCACTTTTTATCGCTTTCTATTATAATCATTTTAATCGATCCGAAAATATTTTAATTGCGATTTTTGTTAATCTATTTACACGTGACGTATTATGTGCTAAATTTTTCTTTAACTCTTTAACGATGTTAATGGAAAATGTATTTTTAGAGGTTGAAAGGCAGAATTTTTGCCTATACAACTACATATTCTAAACCTGAGATGATAATAATATATAAAAATAATAATGAATCATTATCATCGATATTATAATATGTACAAAAGATATCAATCACTTGTATTTTCTAAAATTGTAAATCACAAAAATGTTTTCTCGTATGGTCCGGATATTACTGGAATGTTATCATTTTGCAACAATATTGGCATATCAACTTTTGACATGAACAGTTGGCTGCTATTATTAAAGTCCAAATGCAACAATAAAAGCTATAAATAAGTTATTGAAAGTGTCTCCTGTTTTATTTTTGAAGTTTCCAAACAAAAACTTAAAACAGCTTCCAATTCTTCTCTGGGTTTACTTTTAAAAAATATCCCATGACGCGCGGCTAGGAATTGTTTTAGGCTTTTTCTTTTACCTCGCTAGCTGTTCATAATTTTTTTATTGCTTAACCAAAGTATTATATATGTATATACTTCATGTCTCTCTTCATCACCACGCACACATAAAGGGAAAAAGTGTGATGGAGTTATGTGATTTTTTGTGTTGCAACAAAAGATTATTGAGAAAGTCCCAACACCATTATAGTTGGCTATCCATTCACCATCTTTATGATGTTTACGTTCCTATTGCTGGTTTGATTGGTAAATATCAATAAATTTATAGTTATATTTATGAGAGCAATGGAATTATTATTGTTGTATAATAAGTGTCAAAGTAAACATCAGAAAGTGATCATCATTGAGTTTATAGAAAAACAAAAACAACTGCAAGGAAGAAAATAATATAACAACATTTTTTGTTCCAGTTTTGATGTTGTAAATGAAGTGCACTTCTTAATGTTGATTACTAAGTAGTTAACCATGTTAACCTTCTTCAAAATTTTCTGTACTATCTAAATTTGTTTAATTGATAGCCATGTGAAACCTTTTCAAGTGTAACATTGACCCAGTTCTAATGTTTTCTCACCCTGTAAATGCAATAATGCAGACTTGCGTTCACCCCTGTACTAGTGAATGACTGGATAGTCAGTGAATGTCCTGAGGCATATATTATCAAAGGTTGGTACAGTAGCACGCTGTTACATGCCACAATTTATTATGATTGCAATTATGCAAAATCAAATTATTGTAGAAAATACTTTGACGTGAATCTGAACGGACTCTCACAGAATGATTTTGGGGAGTCCCAGTGCAAGTCATAAAGAATGGTGGTGTGACAAAAGTTGGAGGAAAATCAGGTTTTAAATAAAAAAATACTGAAATAGAAATATACCATTTTTAACTTTTTATGTGATAAATCAGGTTTCATGAAATTTGATTCTACTTTCATTTAACAATGTGTATGTTTACTTTTTATGTCAGAAAGGAGCAAAAATATGAACAGAATAAAGATTGTCAAAATATAATTAACAAACAACCTGAAACATTTTCTATAATTTTTATTTAATTTATATATATATATATATATATATATATATATTATATATTTGGAAAAAACATCACTTCTAACAGCTTCAATTTAGTTTGATTATATATCTTTTCACTGTTTGATGCTATTGTTTTGTATTTCATTGCATCTTAATAATCACTGTTCATCAATCAATGCAAGGTTTGGATTTGCATTTTAACAAATATATTTTATAACAAATTTTGTTCTGCATTTTTTTATATCAAAGTGGAGTGTTTCCTATTAAGTCACTTTATTTAATTTGATTTCTCATACAGTAATCAAGAAAAATTTATATATATAATATTTAAATGAAGTTTCTGCTATCACGATTGGACATTTTCTCATGCTGCTATATTGTGTGACTTACATCGCTGGTGGAGCATTCCTCAACAGATCTGTCACTGTATCAATCATACCGATATTTTTTTAACGAAACTCCAATTGAATGGCTTCGGTCTGGAAAAGAATTCAAAGGGTTGGGAAACAAGCTGCAAAGTTTGAATTTTTTGCTCAACTGCAATCTGTTACGCTTGAATGCAAAAAAGAAAAGAAATGGTAACCAAGTTGGTTTCTTTTAATTAATTGTATTGTATAATTGAAGTTTTCCCGTGACTTCTGTTTATGTTTATTATCTCATTCACATATCATAATCTTCTTGTATATATAGTTAAAAATGACTGCATAGAAACAATTATTTTTATCTTTTCTTCGTATATATTAAGGCATATTTAGGTAATTAAACATGTAGGTAGTGTTATCATAAACATGCTCTAACAAAAACGAACAAAGAAAGTTAAATCTGAGGGTCTGAAAGTCTGCTTTGTAGGAAATTACCAGAATTTTTGGTGTTGACTTTTACCTTTTTTTACCTGTTTTTTTTTATAATAACGTATCTATATGCTTTTTGTTTAAAAGTTTAATTGTTCAGTATTGTTTAGCTATAACACTATAACATTTAACCAAAGGAACTTTGCTAAATAAAGTCTTATTTACATTGATTTTCCTTTGTTGCAAGGACTCCAACGAAGCTCGTTGTTTTGTGGCAGCGTGGCGCTCATCGCAGGAAATATTCGAAACCATTTAACTTTCAGCCGGGAATTGCCAAACCGTATCGTGGCGTTATGGTGTGGGTTGAATCAGAGGAGTTGGATATGGTGTGCACACTATACAAGGTCAATTTATTGGGATTTGTTACAATTTCTATATAAGGGTTACATGATGATGCTTTCATGACAGTAACAGAGTTAAAAAATAGGCGTATGTAGGTCCAACCCCTGGACCAGGGAAAGAAGACGTAAAACCGGATGGTAAGGTAAGGTAAGGCCTTACTCCACCTTCCGTACGCTCAAAATGCTGATTTTTTACTTACTTTTCAAATTTAGAAAAACAAGTGTCTTTCCTTCATGATGCCCATTTGGTGTATACAAGCAGGCGAAGCGATTGCGTTAGCGTTAATTTTCTTAGCATCTGTTTCGTTGGCGTAAAAAACTAACATTTGTGAGCGTTAAGTATGTCCGTCAGTTGCACCTTTAATTTATAAGCTCTGTATTTTAATTTGTTTTAAATAAAACGTGAAAATCAAAATCAAAAAGCGCTGTTTTGATTGAAATGCTTGTTCCACAGATTAATCATTCATCTTTGCACTAAAACATGAAAATATTGAACATTAAAAAAGTCAACTTTTCCAGCGTAATAAGTAATAATAAGATGCTGAACAAGAGAGTACAATTATCACATGCACTGAGAAAGCCTGTTATTCAGGAAAAGTGGAAGGAATTATTATTTAGTAATATTTGATGAAGGAAATATTTTTTGATATTATGTTAACTTACGAAGTTGATCTCATTTATAAAAATTGTAAATCGTTTTTCGTTTTCTTTCTTTTTTCCCAACATAACCTAACAAGCTAAACCAACTAAATCACAGCAATGGTGTCACCTTTTTCTATATTCTTATAAAAAAAGTTTAGTATTGACTGCTTTTTTGACGCTGTGTTGAAACAAAAATCTGGAAATCAGGAAATCTAATTATTGTTGCATGTCAAAACAACAATAGAATATGTAACTTTGAATACAGCAAGTGTTCTATCTAAAAATGACAAAAGCTTTTTATTACAATGACATCTGTAATGTTTTGTCTAAAAACCACCTGCGTAAGAGTGTTCGTGCAACTTTTCAGATGATAATTAGTCGACTGGTGATCTAACGAAAACTAGTAGTCTAACTATCAAATAGTAGGCTTCCTGGCAGGAATATAGAAATTCAAAGTTTTGCGTCACTAGATTGGTTATGGGCATGCGATTTGCTATACGCGATCACGTAACCAAAATCATTGAGTAACCCGAAACGTTACCGTGTTTTTCTTAATGAGAAGCCTGCACAAGCTAACACGATGATGATATAACTTTGAATGTTGAAACTAGCCTTGATTGCCATTAAATTAAAGAGTACACTCAACACATCATCATTATAGGGAGAAAAAACTTACGCGAAAATTCTTGATTTTTTCAATTTTTTGTTACATTTTTTTTTTAAATATTCTGATTATTTTTTCAAACTTTGTTTTTACACTTTCAAAGATCTCTTTTTGTTTTTTTATTTAACTAAATAATCAAAATAACTATTAAATAACTAATTAAATAATTGTTAATGCGCACAGTTTTTTCTGTAGCCTCATCTCCCACCATCCATCAATGAAAATTGAAATATTTTATTGTTTTCTCTTTGTTCGTTCGAATCAAATTTGATTTCAGGATGATAAAGTTGGCTCTCGATTCGAACCGAAAGCATGGACGTTCATTATCCTAGATGTAAAGTATTACCTTCTTTTTAAATAACATGTAGTTTAACTTTATGAAGTTTACATGCTGAAAGTCATGTTTTTGGAATTTTTATGACATTTATAATTTATATAGATATATATATATTTAAAATATTTACAAGTCACTTTAGATTTCTGATTTTTAACAAACTTAATAATCATATCGACTCAAATGACTTTGTGTTATTTTCTCTTTGTCTTCTGAAATCCAAAGGAATCATCCGGGAGACGTAAGCCAATTGCCCAGGGTTCGATAGACATGGCCCAGTACTACAGCGTAGAACCGTCATGTAAACCAATGACAATCAAAATGAAACCATCCAGTAACAAAGTTGCTAAAGCAGAGATTGACATTGCACTGTCTTGCATCTTTTTGAGAGAGGGGAAAGCGACGTAAGTATGCATTGTGTACAGGCCGATCTCTACTACTATTTGAAGAGTTGAAGGAGAAAACCTTGTTTCATTCGGAAGAAATGTTTTTTGCATTGATAAAGATGATGTCATCGTGTTTGAATGTGAGATTTTTACAGAGATGAAGACATGTTAAGTGTTGCTAGCATGATGAGCCTTAACGACTTGGACAGTTTCGAATTTGAAGAGGAACATCGTTTCCCTGGCAACAATAGTGTCCAGCGTGCAAGCAGCATTAAAAAAAGTTGCCCTTCTCCTCAACAAAGTTCACCATGCAGTGAATCTGGTAAGAATCTGTTGGTTAAAACGTTTTCGTAGTTAAAAAGAAGGGGACCAAGATATTCCTTACGATTTGTATTGCGGAGGGTTCATGTTTTCATTGTTTTCTCAGGATCTTCTGTCTACTTGAGCTGTGATAGTGGTTTTGTGTCCAATATCTCGAATACTAGTGATGTTTTTGTTACTCCAAAGAAACGTCCAAGGTAATAACAAATTTATTCTTTTTAATTTAACATATATATTATCGAGCATTAAAATTAGAAATAAATAATAATAATACAATTGAATAATAATAGCTAATGACTGACATTCTTTTCACTCTTCACAAAAAACTGAAAGAACATGGCTAGATTTTACTGATCCGAATTAATGGTGATACTGATTTTTGTAAGCTTTGATATTTTTACGATTTTCTATTTGTAGCAGTCCTACGACATTGGATGGACAGAAATTGGGGATGACAGCAGATGATAGTGAAAAATATTCTACCCCTAAACAAGAAGAGGTCTGTTTTTCCCATTTGTCATTTTGATCTGTGAGGAAATGTGATGTCTTCACAGTTACTGTCACAGGAAATACGCCTTATAATATTGCATTATAACACAAAAAACTTTCACATGTTTGTTTGGGAGAGATGATAGAAATAGACTGATGAGAAATTGCTTTAATAGGTTGAAGACAGACAAAAGGTTTTAAGTTAACACAAACATGTTGAATGCAGTGATGTTACATGACCTGCATACCCAACGATGGAAATTAATGTGTGAAAAATATAAAGAGCTCGTTACAAAAAACTTTAAAGAGGGCAAATTTCAGTAGAGCAAAACCGTTTTAAACTCAAAACTGATTTTTAAAGGTTTAAATATACAAATTGTCGTAGGCACTCATATATGTATTCACATACAAACACAAAAATGCAAGTCAACACAGTTTTTCTCGGCAATTTGCACTGGGTTTATGCAGCTAGTTAAAAATATTACAAAAGTTGTAATGTAATTAAAAAAAAACATAGAGAAAGGTTGGATTTTAGTTTAGGGCGCAGGTACGCTCATGTTACAGTTGTATAGATGTCGTCAAAATACATAATTTAATACGTATGTAGAAAAACACCATTAGCTATTTTTTTTTTATTGAAATTGGACTACTTGAAACACATGGTTTGTTTGAACTCAAATCTGAACACTTAATCATTGAATCACCATCATGAAATATTAAACAATGTTTCCCATCGAATTTCTCCAGCTGCCGCAAACAAAGTCTTTGAAATGGCTGAACAATGTTGAAAAGGAAACATTTAAACCGGTTTTTGAAACGCATTTACGTATGTAGAAGACTTTGATTGTTTTGTATCTTCTAAGATTCATGTTAATTGTTTCTCCTAGCCCTAGCTTTTTTCTAGAGCAAGAAGAGTCGTCCGGATAATGATCTGTTGGGTGAGTTTAACGCTTCTTGTTACCATATTAAAATCAAATGGATTAAAGTTATAACTTAAAGTTACTTGTACTATTTATATCTTCAAAACAACATGATTCCTTGGTTGCTAAAACAAAATTAAAAAAATGTAGCAACTGTAGCTAATATGCTATGTGAAATACTCAAAAATAAATTGGGGGTCGTATAAAATGCACCTCTTTTCTAGTACAGTACATACATCCACGATTATTCGTTCCCATTTATCCGGTCCTTGATTATCTGATCGTCGTTTTTAAGGGATTTTCAAAAACAAATGTGACACTAATTATTAACATGTATGAAGAGGGTGAGCGAGAGTTGATCATTGAGTAAGATTTACTGTTGTCGCGTGTTTGATTTTCAAAGGCGTGTTTGGTTGCATCGGCGCGTCCCGCGAAGAAGCTTTTTTATAACTTTTCTGGGACAATGTTATACAATGAAAATAATCGTGTGGATTGATCAAACACTGTACATAGATATTCGAACCCTGTATAATCTAACACGTAAGTGCCGTAAAATCGTGCCCTGAATCGATATTTCGTGTACATCATAGTTTGATCAAATCATATCACCCATGAACTTACTATTGATATTTTCAAAAATCTGTGCCCAACACGACCGGACAATCAAGGGTGTACTTTAATAGTTTCCTATTTGAATGGGTCTTTAGGCTCTCAGGATGAAATAAATATAACAATGTTGCACTCCACTATATATATATAGCTAGAAGCCGTATGCCGGTGTTAACCGGGGCAATGAATTCTTTCTAAATATGATAATTTAATGTACTTATGTTTAATGTAGTTATGCAAAATAAGTAACATAAAAACAACTTTTTTATACTTTCAAAACCTTTGATTAGTATTGCCGATTATAAAAAAATATTTTACAATGGTTAAATAAAGAGGAATAGAGACCCTTATTTAAATTATATATGCTCCAAATCAAGTACATATTACACTAATTTTGGAGATGTTAAATCTCAATTTAAACAAAACTTATTTAGAATGGTGCAAGAAAGTGACTTCTGGATACGAAGGGGTAAATGTGACCAACATGACAATGTCGTGGAGAGATGGCCTAGCGTTCTGTGCCCTCCTTCATCACTTTCATCCGGAACTAATGTAAGTTTAGAATATGCTACCTTTAATTCTACGAATCCCTAAAATCTGAGGTTCATCTGAAAATGAATGGCAAGGTTATATTTGATAGACAGTTGCCTTCTAGATTGAATTGATTTCAAACTAAAAGATTGAAAAATCAATTGCTCATCAACGAGCGGCATCAGATGTCTTAAACAATCGTGTTTCCTGCTGTATTTTAACTTTGTCGATGGATAAACATTAATTTGTTTTCACAGAAGGCGATTACGATTGTGCTTTCTATTTAAAGTTGTCAAACTTTCTTCAAGTGGTGATAATTATTTCCTGTAATCTTTCTGTTTGACTAATTTCACCTCGTTGGGTCGTTTACTGTACTTCAAACACACACATTTCGGCTTCTACTTGACAAGCACTTGATTGATTGCTCACCAGACGATGGTTTGTTTGCCTAAGTAATCGCAACGTCAACAAGACATAGTATAACAAACAGCCTATTCTCAGTCACACTACAAATAAAGACGGTGAACAAATCTCGACATTTCGTTTAGTTATTCTTTTATGAGAGTTCTTTCAGACACAAAAAAGTTAAAAGTTGCTTTGTAAGTCATCTTGTCATGTAAGTCATGCTTTTTGTAAGCTTCTTTCTGTGGACGGGCAGTAATGTTTGTTTACTTCAATAATCAGGAATTCTCGTTTCTTTGTAACAACACACTCTCGAGATTGTCTATGTGAGTGATTGAGTGAAGTTAAAGTTTTAGTTGACTAACATAGAGAGGATTTCTTCATTTATTTTTAAGAACAAATATTACCATCGCAAATATTAGATTTTACAACTATTCAGATATTTAACACCTATTTTACTTACTGTTAAAGTTTATATTTGCTATTAATCTCAGCGCTCATTTTGTTGTTGTGCTGTGCCTTACTGTTTTGCGATTGTGTTTTCAATTGTGGCATTCTCCCCTGTTGGGAAACACATTTAAACGTGAAATCCTTTTAATTGGTTGGCTAATCCCCCTTCTTTAACAATGTGCAACTTAAAGATAGAAGTAATCTTTTTCTCAAACACAATTTGTTCACCGGGCATCTAATTCAGTTACTCCTTTATTCAGAGACTTTTCCCGATTGACTTCGAAAAACATTAAACAGAACAGTAAATTGGTAGGTTCTTTCGAACTTCAATTAAGCGTTGTTTGTGATAGTTTGTGTCTGTTAATAGGCATTCGATGGGTTTGAATATTTGGGAATCCCAAAGATTTTGGACCCGAATGACATGGTGAGAAAATCACCACCAGACAAACTCACTGTGATGACATATTTGCATCAAATCAAGCATCATTTTGAGGATTCTTCACAATCTGCCATTAATACGTTGATGTCACAGTATAAATTCATCACAGAAGATAAGAACGAAGATATGTTTTTCAAGACCAAACGCAACGAAGCACCAGTTAATCACGTGTCACACTCGTCGAGAGAAAGTACAGAGATTGATAGTGTCACTGATGAGTATGAGGTGAGCTCCATGCTGGAACAGTTGAAACTAACGGAGAAACGAATCGAAGTGGAGAAGATTGTCCAGAGTCTTGAAGTGTCGGAAGATCTAACTCCAGAATCTTGTCTCAGAGTCGATACCTTTGACAGTATTGACGAAGATGAAACACTGAACTCTATCATTGAAGACGGTGCTAATAATAGTGTGGATGAGGTAATAAACGTTTACGATGTACCATTTAGGTTATTGTTATGTTCAAAATCTGTCTACCATTCAAATCAAATGTAATTTCTCCAGGACAACCTACTTGTTAGGGGATCAAAAGAAACATTTGCCACCCCGGAAGTCAACTTAATGGTTGAATGCAGCAGAACCGATCACCTAAAACACAAAGATAACAATACAGCATTAAATAACGTCAAACATCCTATTGCAGACAGCGATTTCGCATCAACGAGAGAAGAATCAAAACCACGCCGTCGACTTCCATTGACATCTGAGTTGCAGAAAAACGCCAGTTGTGGTTACAAACGAACGTTATTTTCAAATAAAAAAGAAACAATTACGCTTAGCCCTTTGACGGATGAACCTTTACATTCCTCTGTCAAAGAAGAAGAAAGAGTTTCTAATGATAACAATTCTCCGGTTGAAATGGAAACGAAACCTTCTGTAAATCTAAATGGTAATGGTTTATTGCAATCGAATGGAGACACTGTGCAGACAATATTGTTTTCTCCTGAAATAGTAAGTGTTCTATTCGTTGGCAACAATTTAAATATTTAAATACTCAATGTTTTAAATAATATTATTTTGAGTTTTTATTATTTATTAAATAATTTTTTTTTGTGTAATGTCAATTTTTATTTTTGAAAAACCTCAGAACTATAATTGTCAGTCCCTGAAATTCATGATGGCACGCATCAAAAAATAAACATTTCACAGGAATAAAAATATACAGAAGCGATTTTTTATTTTAAAATTTCAAGAAAGAAACCTCATTGTCTGCATTATTATAGATATATATATGGATATTTATGGATATTTCGAACTTTCAACATAAACAAGTACAATATTCAGAAGCAAAAAACTATTTTTGTGAAAACTAATCAAGATTTTCGGGGTTTGTGACGGACATTTTGTCGGCATACCACGTCCTTTGCAACATTCTCTTGTTACTAAAAACACCAATGACATAAAGATGGTGCTGTCATGTTGTGAATAAGGAATAGATGCAAACTTTATAAAGAAATTCCTCTTCAGAACAAACAAGATCTCATACAAGAACGAGCCCGTAAACTGATACAAGACGCTCGGATAAAGCAGACGCATCTCTCATCTGTCAGTGTTTACTTGCATTTTTTAGAACATCTCCAGTTTACAGTTCATATTGTTTTCATCTGTAAAATTTCAGCATTTTTGACTTTCGAATGATAATAATGCACACACTGTTGTAATGATACGGGTTGCTTTTGTTTCAATTCGCAACGTCTGAAGTTAGCATTTTGGTTAACGTGTGTGAAGTTACCTGTTGATTATATTTTTTCAGCATAGCGAGAGTGAAGATGATATAAATGCGAGGGCACGGACATTTGTTGAAGCGCAAAAGCGAAAGGATGAAATACTCCAACAAAAACTGCATAATGTAGGTTAACTTGAACTTTATATAAAAATGATTCTGCAATTATGTAGGTAAGGTAATGTTTTAAACCTAAAGGTTTGTAACTAATCGAGATTTGTGTTTTGTGAAGTTTGTAACTAATGAAGGTCTGTGTTTTGTCCTTTCACATTTTTTCTCTATCCAGGAAGAAGACAGAAAGCAATTGCTGCGATCACAAGCTAATCAGCTCTACGAGCAAGCCAAACTGAAAGGACAATCTACAGTGGATCAAACAACAACACCTCCTGATTTCCGAAAGAACCCATTTACACTTGTAAAGAAGAAGTCGTTGAAATCATTGCCATCGAAACGATTTCTATCGAATGACGGTAAATTTGTTGATGTCTTATGTTACAAAATGATTTTTCCTGTTAATATTTCCTCTGAATATTAAAAAAGAGGAAATGAAAAATGCTGTCAAATCTTGGCTTGTGACTAAGAAGGGTGTATTTTTATGCTACATAAACCAAACACAAACAAATTTAATTAGTTTTCGTCCAAACATTTCTTTTTTCTAAGAAATGACATCAAATCCCTCGATGCTGCTATATCATTGCATCTACTTTTTCGTGCGTTTCTGGCATAGAATCGTTTTAATTTACACGGAATTTGTTTTTCGTGTTATCTGACTTTCCAATATTGTGTATTTTTGGTTTACATCTCAAAGTAGCTGATTGGTGAAAACCATGTTTTGTAGCAAAGTGTGAGTCGTACGCGAATAACGCGGTCACGTATGCGGCGTCGAGAAAGGTGCGATTTGACACTTTTGAGGAGGATTTTCACTTGAAACCAAAGAGAGATGTTGGTAAGAATTCAACCCTGTTAATTCATAGTTATTTTTTGTTATTTTCGTCAATAAAATATTTGACAACTTCTCAGCGAGCTTATTTTTGTGATTAGTTGAAAGAGAATTGCTCGTATTCTCATTTGAATGCATGTTTGTGAGAGCTATGTACATTCCTAAATATAATAGTTTCTTTGCAGTAGTCGAGACCATTGCTGAGATCAGCATTGTGTTTAACATTTACGTGCCAATAGGAGCCGAGATAGCTGCGGAGTTGGCTCGAATGAATGTGCAAGATGATTGTGTGGATTCGCGTGCTCTTTCAGAGCAGCAAGATTCCAGTGAGGAATCCACCGATGAAGACGTTGATGTAGTAAGTAAAATGGTTAATCTTTCTTTTTGAGAGTAACTATTTTATATTTTACTCTTATAAACCGCTAAAACTCCTTCCTATTTTTATCAAATCACAATCACAGCGAACCTAATCTCAATGCTTGGTTAAATCACCATTCAGTACACTTTTCCAATATCGTGTTATTTCTCCTGACAATCTCCACCTCATACATCCCACAAATACTTTAAAATGATCTGTAACCAGTAATATTATCCCAAATGAATTTTTCATTTCTTTAATTCTGAAGTCGGCTCAAAGTCATAACCGAAACATGTCAATAAAAATATTTTTATGACATGAAAGATCGTATGAAGGGAAAGCAAATAGATTTATTTTCTCTTTTTTCCAGCCTGTCGACGATTATTACTACGAGTTGGAGAATTTCGTAAGAATTATTTTCTGCGTTTGGAGACGAGTACAATTTTCTTAAAGATTGCTGTAATAATTAGTAAGAAAAGCATCAGAACAAAATCCTGAAATAGCAGCGCCGTTTTCCAGAACCTTCGCTCGGCAGATGAATATTACAACTCGGAGATAAATGAACTGGACAAGGAAACCAAAGCTCTTGATATCGTGGCGCAGAAACTGGAGCTGGAACTTCGCAAGTCGATGGCGGCAGGTCTGTTGTCACTTTTGTCCAATTCATAAGCAAAATAACTAATGTCCCAGTATGTTTTGTTATATTTCTTATGTTTTGTTAGGCGACAAAGAAGAAGAAGAAGACCTCCTGCAAGAATGGTTTACTCTTGTAAACAAGAAGAACGAAATTATACGAAGACAAAACGAAATCGCTTTACTGTAAGTCTGCGTTCTACAAACATAAACTTGCTATAACAAATTTTAAAAAACGCCAATAAAATTCGAATCAAATAAAATAAGACGCAGATGGTGCTGTAAATTTGTTGTTTTCATTCAAAATGATGACATGGTTAAAAAAGTGTCAAAATCTATGTGGCTTCATTATGGTTTTTATGAAACGTTTGAACATTTTTTCATAAGAATTCTTTATGATTTCCACTTAAAAGTTTCAAAAATGCTGTTTGAGTTTGCATTGTTTGATAATAGCGCAAATGCCGCTGAAGGTTCGTCACCACCCCCTTCCTCCCTCCCTCCCTCCAAGTTGCCCAAAACTAAAGTCACATTTCGCTGTGAAAATTAAAAAATCTTTCTCGAAAACTATACACCTTAGTATAGAAAAATCAGTCTAAGGTTCTAGCAGAAGTTCGATTACGGACCGACAAACAATTTAATGAAAAGAGTTTATGAATAACGTTACTAAAAACTATGGAATCTCGTTGTCTTCAGGGCTCAAGGGGACGAGTTGGAAAGAAAATGCGAGATCATCAACAGAGAATTGCGAGTTTTAAGTTCAATGAATGGTACAGAGTTTATGTAGTTCTCTCTGTCACTGTTCATAAAAAACACGACACGAACCCATATTTTGTGCAGTTTGAAGCGTGCCTATATTAGAAATGCACAGAAGGAGATAGATTTTAATTGTTTAAGCTTCATGTTTTGATTCTGTAGAGAAAGATAAATCTGACGACGTTCACACGCGGGAAGAAAACTTGCTGAGTCAGCTAGTTATGCTTGTCAACCAGAGGAATAAACTCGTGCAGATAGAAGACACGCAATTGCAACAGAGGTAAAGATGACGTGATTGTTGGTCCCATTGTGTTGTCTTGGTTGTTGGTCCCATTGTGTTGTCTTGGTTGTTGGTCCCATTGTGTTGTCTTGGTTGTTGGTCCCATTGTGTTGTCTTGGTTGTTGGTCCCATTGTGTTGTCTTGGTTGTTGGTCCCATTGTGTTGTCTTTCTTACTCGCGTTAAGAGTCAAGATATTATCCGAAATGTAATTGAGCCTATATATATTACAAATGAAATATTTGCATTGTTCGAACAGGCGTTTTACGTCCTGGAAATGTAGCAAATACAAACTAGTGCCAAATTGAAAATTACCCGATTTCTTAAAAGCCCACTAATAGATTTTGGCCACAAGTTGTTCATTCTTGTATTCTCCCTATGGATAAATACGCGAACAAAATACCGGTGCAGTTCAAAATATGGTGGTGATAGGTATTCTTATCACTTCATGTTCATGTTTCCCCGTCAACCGTAACTTTAAAAGCTATTCGATTCAATGACGTAATATATGACATCATTACAGTGCGCACGTGGAGGAGCACGTGCAGAGTGTCCTCTCGCAACATAATAAATACAAACAAGATGGCTCCGCTGTGGTGTCGATGGTTGGCTGGATGAAGGAAATCAAATCGAAGGTGTGTAAATGTAAACGAAATCATTACATGTAGTAGTTATCGCGAGATACGAGAAAAATATGGCATGTTTTTCTCGTTTTTTTTGTTTTTCTTAAATATTTAACCCGCCTACTTTACCAATAGGTCTATATGATATCTTATATAACACGCTTTGAAAGCGTGAACATGAACGTCGCCACAACTCAGTGATTTTACGATTACATTATTCTAACATTCGCACGCGTCATATTTTGCACTCTGTTTTTAACCAATAGGAATCCCGGGAATAGTTGCTTTAACCAATCAGAAAAAATATTGAATTTTGCACTCCTTTTTAGCCAATCAGAAAAAATATTGAGTTTTGCACTCCGAAATATGATATATATTATCTCATGATTAGCCAATCACGTTACAGATATCCACGCAACCTATTGATAAGGGGCGAGTAACTGGGATAAATTTATTTTCATAAACAAGACCAGCAAAAGTGTATATATTTATTTACTTGAATAACATATTTCGAGACATGAGTCTCATCATCAAATTCTATCTAAAAGAAAATATAAAAGCAGTTTTAGAAGACAGCATAAGAAATTTATATTAAATCAAATATAAGTTGCAGTTTAATAATTCAAAGTTTTTCTTGAAACAATATATTTATTTTCTTTATATTTATTTATTTTATATTTATTTTATATTGTTTTAAGGAAAACTTTAAATTTATATTACATATAAGTAAAAACATCCGACTGTCAATCTAACTAAATTTATTTTGTTTTCTTTAGTTCTGGTGAGATAAGAACGTTGGTTTCCTTGCTACAGTGACGTCATTATTGGCTGCAGTGACGACATTTTTGGCTGCAGTGACGTCATTGTGTTTCAGACATCCGTTGTGTTTACTCGCCGATTACAAATGATTTTATGATCCTTTAGAAGCCTGGTACCATACAATGTGCCAACCTTCTTTTGTGTTGCTTTACACGAATTTGTTTGTTTTCTTGTGAATAATATTTAATATATCGAGAGACTTTCATATTTTTTGCTCGTTTGAATAAATATTATATTTAAGTAAGCGCCTGTAAAATATTTTTGCATTGTAATGAACTCATATGATATGTGTTGTTACTCCCTTTCGGTAATGCAACGGACGAGTCTCCGTACTCGCCAATTTATTCGACGTTTCTCGTTTTTCGCCAGTCAACTGAATACGCTTTTTATAGTTGGAACTGGGTCGGTTGGGAACTAGTGCTCGTTGTTGGGCTGGTTTAATTCTCATGGTTGCATGGGTGTTGTACTAACGATAATAAGAGAATAACGGGTTCATTTACTTGCTTTTTTACAAATATAAAGGAGCGTTTGTTATGTCCTCTTACCTCTTGCTTGTGTAAAATGGTTTAATATCTCTCAGTATAAAGATGAATCAGGGATAAACTTGCAAGCGTAATTAGGATTTTTAGACAACTTAAGGATGTCAGGCAGGCTAAAAGGGTTTTTCTCCCTAAACTGATTTCTGTAAGGTAAATACTAGTACCTTTCTCGGTAAAGACATGTTAACGTACAACAATGTGGTGACAAGTTATATGAAACAGAAGGCATATGCAACCTATACATTTCATCAATTCAATATGATTGCACAGATTGAGGCTGATTTAGATCCTTGCAACAAGTATAGCGGGTCCTTGGCGGGGAGGGGATGGTTGGAAGAAGAGTGTAATGCTCGACAAAGATAGTGGTGTAGTGTTTTTATCCGACAGCTGTTTTCTATATATAGATAAATTCAGATTATAAGCGCAAATTTGAAAATCTTGCATCTTGTTAATTTGCTTCATTCATGATAAGTATGCAAGCGTTGCGTAGCCATTACTACAAAGACGCGTTTTGTACAACAATTTATTTTTCTTTCGTTTTTTTATGTAACTTGCGCATTTTTTCCTTCATCCTGTATTTTTAACACTTATAAATAAATCCATTATAGTGTAATTGCCCATTTTGCTTAATAAAACAAATTGTTTTGTGTAAAATAAGAAAGTACCCAAAGGTTTGACATTTCAATTTAAAAAAGCTTAATTCAAAATCAACATGACATCAACAAGTCTTCTCTCGACCCGACCCAAAGAATATTTCTTAACTTGATCATGTGATCTTTCATAACGAGCAGGTGGCTTTGCAGAATACTTCAATCGAGTGTAGCACAAAAACAATGCCCCATGCGCAAGTGTCGCTCTATTAATTATTCGAAGTTGATCTTATTCGGCAGTAATCTCGCTTTACGAAAATCGTTTTTACTTTTTTTATAAAAAATATATATATATATATATATATATATATTTCGCGGGAAGTGTCCATTTACACGACTTACGACGTTTAGTTTGAATTGATATTGTGGGTCATGGTATTTAGTGTGGTGGGTTTTAGTAACGACTGAGCCAATGATTTTTAATAGCGCCATTCAATTCGCATGTTGTAGAAGACTATGCTCGTTAGAAATCGTTATACTATTCTCATAGTAGTGCTCTATTACGCCAATCCAGGTTAGTATTCGAAACATGTTTCAATAAGATCGCTAGATCGATATATACAGTACAACCCGATAACTCGAACCTCCGTTAACTCGAACTCCCGTTAACTCGAACTGTTTTTACATTTCCTTCTCCTATTAGTTTCTCATAAAAACTTCCGATAACTCGAACTATTTTACTCGGTCCCTTGGGGGTTCGAGTTATAGGGAATATACTGTATATTGTTCGAACATTTTGTCAATAATTTCTACCGCGTCGTGAATTTGTCTACATCGCGATGAATTCCTTGTTGGACTATATATAACTTTGGTTATATGTGTCTTGTTTCAATGCTACTCCTATAATACAATCCATAATTATCAATGGGGTGTAAAGTAAAATTGCGATGAAATGTAGACAAATTAAAGAGGAAATGGAGCGAGCTTACTTTATTCCTATATTCTATATTTCAGGTTGTTCCGATGACTTCAAACAAAAGCGATCGAGTTTTGGGTGGAAAGGAGATTTGGGAAAAGTTAATAAGAAGGAAGAGGAAATTAAAACCAAGTCGAATATAAGAAAGCAAGGTTATTATAAAAACGAAGACAATATTGTTACTTTGAACAAAAGATTCTCTGAGAATCAAAACAAAGGCTTGCCTGTAATCGAAAAAACGTTGAATATTTTAAAGACTATAATAAATTCGAAAAAGGGCGACACTGGGTTGACTGAAGACGAGAACTCTCACATTCGAGAAAGTCTGGTCAATAAGATAATCGCCAACGGGGGCGATAGCAAACAATTCATAAACGAGAAAAGCTTACGTCAGCAAAAACGCGATTATCCGGCACATGATAGCGAAAGTGAAATCGGTTTTGATGAGAAAAGTTTGCGTATGTTCGCTGGCGAAGACGAAAGTAATACATTCGAAGATTCATATAGCTCGTCCACCCCGTCACAAATTCTCGGAAGTATAGCCAGCATCTTTGAGAAGGTGAACAAGGATAGCGATAGTGATCAAGATCTCATGAAAAGAGATGTAATTCCAAGACCAGAGCATTCTGATGGCTTTGAAGAAAATCATGATAACTTAAGGAAAGACGAGGTAAATATAGTTAAAATATTAAGTATAAAAGACTAGGTAAATATAGTTGAAACAAAACAAGGCGGGGTTAATGACGCAGAAATGAATTATTTAATAAATAATAATAGTAATTAAGTAATAAATAAATAGGAAGCTTCTACATATATTATTTAGATGTATTTTATTATGAAAGAACATTAACAACCGCCAAACGGGAAGTATTTTTCAATAAAAAGAAGCAATATTTCGCTTTCATGATATTGAAATCTTCCAGAAAATTTTGTTCTTCAAAATGGCATCTTTTTTATATAAAAGTCATCTTTTGAAAATACAAAACATGTGGCTGTGATGACAGCCTGGAATTGCTTTTACTTTCATTCTTTAATTTGTACTTTAGATGTTGTTATGTTTAAAGTTACTGCCAGCTAGCTACATTTATTTGTAAGAAAATGTGGGGGAATTTTTCACGAGTGTGAAATTCAATTGAAACCAGATTTTAGATGAACCATAAAAGTACCATAAAATACAATATATATGCATTAATAAAACATTCATTTTTAATTAAGCCAGTCAAAGTTAGAATTTGCTACAAACATATAATTGATCGGCGCTATTCTGGTTTCGTCCCCCCCCCCCCCCCCCCCCCCTATTAATTTTGTTATTTGTGATGAAAGAAACAGAAAAGAATAACAATTATATAACCAATAAAACATAAAAAAAATAAATTAAAAGTTTAAAAAAATAGCAATGAAAATGAACATAATGTTCTAACTAACATAACAAAATCTTGATGAAATTGTCTCGATCATTGCAAACATCTCGCGTGCGTAAAAAGACATGGTTTCTATTGACCGTCAAAATAATTCAATGAAGAAAAACAATTTGTTGCTTGAAACATACGAAGTTATGTTTGTTGTGCATGTTTTTTTATCTCTTGGGTATTTAGTTCTAGTAGCATTAATATTGCTGCATTATATGTTTTTATCTTAGCGAAATATAACAATAATTTAACGGTAATTCGTTCTCCGATCGTAATGTGTGAAATCCTTAATGTTTATCTCCTCTTCTTTCTTTAATTTCCGCAAATCGCATTTATTAAAAAAAGAACATCGAAAAAACCTTGAAAATTGCGGAAAAAATGTTTTCTACTTTTGTCAGTAGAAACCATCTACGTCTGAAATTAATCAAGAAACATACCGAAAACAGAAACGTTGTTGATAAGTGCATGATACAAGAAACTTTTTAAGACATTACATATGTAAAAAATATAACGAAAAAGGACAACGAAAAAGATTTTCATACAAGGTGATAATAATTTATATTATAGTTTTAGGAGTTAATTCGAATCGAGCAAAAAAAATACGGGGGGGGGACGAAACCAGAATAGTGCTTAATTGATCTCCCTAAAATTCTTTATTTGTCAAAAATATGAAAAAACTAGTGTAGCTTACATGTACAAAATATTGTACAAAATATTTTTCTCACAGCTGCAAAACATCACATATTACATATTTTCCTTGTGCTTTGTTTCGTAATGACTTGAGGAATTTGAGCCATTGTCTGTCACCATGTTCACTGTCACTCTAACACAACTTGAAAAAAGTTAATTTTGTAGTTTATGCAACTGTATGATGTCTTAGTTCTTTCTTTTTTCATCCCAAGAGTCTTGAACAGTACAATGACCTCATTAATGGGATCTGTAGAGATTGCCGTTTAGTTGTTTGGTTGTAAATTCAAACTTTGACTGCCTCTTTTACGTTGATTTTATCACCATCATAACTATAATTTGCAAAACCTCTTGGGGGTCATACCTAAATGACGTGCCCCTAAAATATCTAAATTATTACACCCCCCCCCCTTGTGTGGATATGTCTTAAAAGTTTGAACCCAACCCAACCCAGTGACAGATATCCTTCCCCCTCCCCCATCGCAAAACTACCTTGGGACGTCATTTATGTATGATCCCTTCAAGAAAAGTTGAATCTGTGACTACTTAAAAAACTATATATAAAAGAGAAGCTAACTATATTCTAACTGCATAAAAGACAAGAAATAATTATAAGTTAGAGTTAAATAAGTTAAATTCTAGAATTTTATTTTACTATATCCAGACTTTTGTCCCCAAACTCTTTAGTCTTTATATACCCTTTAGTTTGGATGGTGTTGTCCCTTAGCACCATGGTCATAAATGATAATTTTCTATTGCTTTTAAGAATGTTAAAATGTTACGTCCAGGAATTAGGGCTATTTTGCTAACTTTAATTGTTATTAAATTTCAAGAAAATATAAAGCGATCTCTATTTTTTTATCACCAGATATTTAAAGATGAGTTGGAGAAAAATGAAGCTAAAGAAACACTGGCTTATATACACAATGATCATAAAAAGAAGAAAAGACGCAGGAGAGATACTGTTGTAGCCATTGAGGAATTACAATCTGAAGAAAAGAATATAACCGAAAAGATTCCTGTAAACAAAACTGAAGCTTCAACCACTCCAGTAACAGTGGAATATCATTATGAAATACAGAGAGGAAATCCAAATAAAAAACATGACAAATCTAATGATAGAAACAAGATAAAGTCCCCAATGGAGCCAGATTTGTCAAAGGATCTTATTCCTGAGTTTAATGGCATGTTGGACATCACTGCAGTTTCTGGTCATATTGAAAAACCATTTTACAAAATTCAAAATCACAATAAGGAGTTACCTGGTACAACGTCAGTTGACAACCGCTTAAATATTGCCCATAAAATCTCTAACAAAACCAATAAAAGTTACATTAATGAAGAAAGCACACCTCTCAAAATATCAGCTGATTCAATATTGGAGCAACAAAATGTTCAAGATAAAGAACCAGAATATCTGTCTCTGCCAAAAGCTAAAAATGGAAATGAAGATTCGTCTGCAGCAGTCATGGATAAAATGATTAATACGGTGGCAGCAACTCCATCGCTACGCGATCGATACCTGTACCAATTAACGCATCAGTTTGTTAAACCCCATGAAGAATTAGAATTGTCTTATATGAATCTAGATAATTACTCGATGAAGGAGGGTTTGCGGTATTTTGGAAATAAGTTAACCGATACTGGTATTCCTCGTTCCGAAATGAATGTGAATAATGCGAGCCCTGACAAGGTTAGAGAGTATTATAAATTCAGAAAGCAAATGATTAATGAACTCAACAAAAGGGATGTTAGTTTTGATATGAACGGTGAAAGTGGGATAGGTGAAGATTACATGTATGGCGGTGAAAATCAGGACAATGTTGTTTCGAGTGCAGACATGGATGAAATATTTGCTAAGCGTGATCCAGTTGAAGATGATTATGAGACAAGTGCTAGTGGAACAAAAGAAATTAACTCTGATGATCTTAATGACTTCGATAAATCTGACAACGACAATGAAAACCAAGAAGAAAATAGTGAAGAAAATGGTGAGGAAAATGTGGATGAAGATGACGAGGATGATGACGACAATGATGATGAGGAGGAGGAGTTCATTAATATTAATGAGAGTGACGATACCAGTGACAACCCTGAAGACAACGGGAAGTTATTGGCTCCTACTAGATCCTTACTGAATGGAACAACACCCACAGCAGAAATAAATGAAGTATCTGAAGATAATGGTGAAGAGGAGGAAGTAGAAACAATAATTATGGACAATAAGCTAAAAAGCAGTAATAATAAAAAGATTGTTTGGAGACAAGATTTATCTTTGAACACTCAAAGTGTTAGTGATGAACAAGGAGGAAAGGAAGATGATAAACAAGGTAAGGTTGTTTGGAAGCCATATTATTGGGATTGTCATGAAGGCAGCGGAGATGGTTCTGGCGGAAAGTGTAAGTTGAAGCCTTTAAAAACTGATGATGAAGATTATGAGAAGCTGAAGAAAGGCTCCAAAAAAGAGAAGAAAAAGAAAAAGAAAAAAAGCAGCAAGAAGAATAAGAAAAGCAAAAAAGGTAAGAAAGCAAAAAAGGCCAAATCAAACAACACATTTAATTATCCATCAAGTCCCCCACAAAACACGCAAACTGGTGATAATACACCAAATCAACAAACAACAATAAAACCTTATCCACAAAATCCTCAATCACCACCGAATCAAATGCAACCGCCATCGAAACCTCAAACACAATCAACCAACAAACCTGCGTTTGAAAAGAAGAAAGATTTTCCGGATTATCCAGTTTTAAAACCAACAAGGGGACACCATAAAGGAAAAAGAAACATGGCACTTGAGTATAACAATAAAGAACGTACATGGAGTGCTAAAGAAATTTCATTGCCAAAACATATTCACAAGATATTGAAAAAAGATGAACATACATCAGTAACAACAACAACCTCGGATAATGAGCAAAATGTTGTTGATTACGGTCATGATACTGGACACCATCATGGATCATTTCATTTCAAAAGGAAGAATCTTACAACACAAAATATTTCTCAAAAGGGTAAAGATAGAGATTCAACTACAACAAAATTTGGAATGAGTTTGGAATTTGACCAAAAAGAAGGAACGTGGTCGGCAAAGACTAACGAAAAACTAAGTCAAGAGGAAAAAGCCTATGGGAACAACACAAAGAAAGGAAAAGTGGGAATGAGTTTAGAATTTGACAAAAAGGAAGGAACATGGTCGGCAAAGACTAACCAAAAACTAAGTCAAGAGGAAAAAGCCCATGGGAACAACACAAAGAAAGGAAAAGTGGGAATGAGTTTAGAATTTGACAAAAAGGAAGGAACATGGTCGGCAAAGACTAACGAAAAACTAAGTCAAGAGGAAAAAGTCCATGGTAACAATACAAAGAAAGGAAAAGTGGGAATGAGTTTAGAATTTGACAAAAAGGAAGGAACATGGTCGGCAAAGAATAATGAAAAACTAAGTCAAGAAGAAAAAGTCCATGGGAACAACACAAAGAAAGGAAAAGTGGGAATGAGTTTAGAATTTGACAAAAAGGAAGGAACATGGTCGGCAAAGACTAATGAAAAACTAAGTCAAGAGGAAAAAGCCCATGGGAACAACACAAAGAAAGGAAAAGTGGGGATGAGTTTAGAATTTGACAAAAAGGAAGGAACATGGTCGGCAAAGAATAATGAAAAATTAAGTCAAGAGGAAAAAGCCCATGGGAACAACACAAAGAAAGGAAAAGTGGGAATGAGTTTAGAATTTGACAAAAAGGAAGGAACATGGTCGGCAAAGACTAATGAAAAACTAAGTCAAGAGGAAAAAGCCCATGGGAACAACACAAAGAAAGGAAAAGTGGGGATGAGTTTAGAATTTGACAAAAAGGAAGGAACATGGTCGGCAAAGAATAATGAAAAATTAAGTCAAGAGGAAAAAGCCCATGGGAACAACACAAAGAAAGGAAAAGTGGGAATGAGTTTAGAATTTGACAAAAAGGAAGGAACATGGTCGGCAAAGAATAATGAAAAACTAAGTCAAGAGGAAAAAGTCCATGGGAACAACACAAAGAAAGGAAAAGTGGGAATGAGTTTAGAATTTGACAAAAAGGAAGGAACATGGTCGGCAAAGACTAACGAAAAACTAAGTCAAGAGGAGAAAGCCCATGGGAACAACACAAAGAAAGGAAAAGTGGGAATGAGTTTAGAATTTGACCAAAAGGAAAGAACATGGTCGGCAAAGAATAACGAAAAACTAAGTCAAGAGGAAAATGCCCATGGGAACAACACAAAGAAAGGAAAAGTGGGAATGAGTTTAGAATTTGACAAAAAGGAAGGAACGTGGTCGGCAAAGACTAACGAAAAACTAAGTCAAGAGGAAAATGCCCATGGGAACAACACAAAGAAAGGAAAAGTGGGAATGAGTTTAGAATTTGACAAAAAGAAAGGAACATGGTTGGCAAAGAATAATGAAAAACTAAGTCAAGAGGAGAAAGCCCATGAGAACAACACAAATAAAGGAAAAGTGGGAATGAGTTTAGAATTTGACAAAAAGGAAGGAACATGGTCGGCAAAGAATAATGAAAAACTAAGTCAAGAGGAGAAAGCCCATGGGAACAACACAAAGAAAGGAAAAGTGGGAATGAGTTTAGAATTTGACCAAAAGGAAAGAACATGGTCGGCAAAGAATAACGAAAAACTAAGTCAAGAGGAAAATGCCCATGGGAACAACACAAAGAAAGGAAAAGTGGGAATGAGTTTAGAATTTGACAAAAAGGAAGGAACGTGGTCGGCAAAGACTAACGAAAAACTAAGTCAAGAGGAAAATGCCCATGGGAACAACACAAAGAAAGGAAAAGTGGGAATGAGTTTAGAATTTGACAAAAAGAAAGGAACATGGTTGGCAAAGAATAATGAAAAGCTAAGTCAAGAGGAAAAAGTCCGCAGCAATAATGCAAAGAAAGAAAATTTAGCTATGATCTTGGAATTTGATAAAATAGAAAGAACATGGTCTGCAAAGAATGGCAAAAAATTGAACAAAGTAGAGAAGATTGGTAGTACTAGAACAAAAAAAGGCAATTTCGTTATGGATATTGGCACCAATAAAAAAACAACCAAAGTTCATTATCGTCATATAAAACATAAAAGTGGGAAAAAACATATAAGAGATAGATACCAAAAGAATATAATGCGAAAAAATGAAAACAAAGAGAACATTGACCCAAATTTAAAATTATCGAGAAATCGTAGGGACAACTCCATTTTTTATGTAGTAAACAACAACAATGATTTTAACATCATGCTTCATAACCAAGGAAGTGACAGTGATGATCAGAACAGTAAATCTTCAAAACCGTTGTCAAATAAAATTAAAACCCTTGGCGAAGTTGGTAGACCAAAATCACGCCGAAAACGCATCAAAATGATAATGACACGAAAAAGGAAGTATGTTCCCAATGATGAGGAAGTAGAAGAGTCCGAAGATGCTGTGAATGGCTCTGGGAATGATTTTGATGTAAAAGAGATTGAAGAAAGCAGTGGTAACGAAACGGAAGATAAAATTGAAAAAAGAAATCTCACCTTGGATAATGTGTTGAATCAACTGACTGATGCTGACTCCAATGCCCGACATTACAGTATGGCTAAACAAGACAATGCTTCGAAAAAATCAAATTTTCACTTGCATGATAAGAACTATTTCCCGAAACTCATGGTGTTAGATAGCGTCCGCTCGCGAAGGCCCAACAGGTACGTGAATGCAAAGCGCAGTTCTGGTTTGTCAAACACTCAAAATGTTGAATATGAAGAAGATATTGTTTCTGGAAATGATGACGATTTGTCTGGCTTTATTGTCGATGATGATGAAGACGGGAACAAAGATCAAATGGATAACTTTTCTAACATTTACAACAATTTCAATCGTGTATCTGCTGTGAAGAGTCAACCCAGAGCACATGTGTATAATAATGTCACCAACATCAAGCCGTTGTCACAAGAGAAAAAATTGAATTTCAGTCAAGGGAATACCCGCAACCCAATTGATTTTGTTGTGGTGAACGAAAAAGCATCGATGTTTCGCAACAATAGTTGCTGCATGAACAGCCAACTAGATGATGACTGGGAGTACAATTGTTGTGGAGATGCTGAGGATGAAATTGATCTCAGTTGTTGTGAAGAATCCGCGCCTGAAGATTTCAGTAGCAGCACAAAAATCACGTGGGGAAATTTGGGTGAAACACACCAGCAGCCAACCAACACTGCGGAGCGACCTGCTGAAGACCTGATGGTAGTTGCAGCAAGTCCTCATCAACCCACCATAGTTGTGTCGAACACCCCAGTGAATTTGGGAAAACTATTAACCACATTAGCAGTGAATCAAAGCAAACTTCATAACAGTTACAAGCTCCCTAACAACAAAGTTGTAGGTAACAAAACAATTAACAAAACTACACCTAGCAATCTGTCGAGTGAGACAAAAGCAACTAGCAAATTAGAAAGTGGTGAAAAGCACACCATGGTTCATCCAACTGCTGCGGCAGGACAAGGTCATAAAGTTTTTGTCCATCGAACACAAAGGCCATTTCCAAATATCAACCATCTGAAAAATCAGCAAACTCTGGCCTACCCAACACCACAACCTGTCAATCAACCATTAAATGTGGTTTATCCGACGATGCCATCGCAAATGCAGCCAGCTTCAGTAGCATATCCCCCACCACAAGTTGTTTACAAAACAGACTCTAACCAGCAACATTCTCAATGGCCTCCAGCATACCCAACACATATGGTTGTAATCCCACTTACTGTGGGAAACGGTCTTAACGGTCCAGCTAGAGTTGTGTGGGGACAGCCAGAAACAACCCCTCATGCTCTGCAAGGCAAGTTAGAGAATGGTTCAAAGCACGTAAAGCCGTCTCCTAGTACATCGACAACCCGAAGACATTCTGAGAACAAAAAGATACCGAACTATAACGTCCTGCCTGCATCTGGCGGTAATATCCAAATACCCCTGCACAGTGGTGCGTCCCAGTCCCAAGCCGCTATACATTTGGAAACAAATGTTACAGTTAACCATCTACCACCTGAATCCTGGAATAATTCAAGACCTTACTATTCCGTAACTTCAACAGTTTACACCACCACTCAATCACCGGCACCACCTGTACATCCGGCTGGTGGCTATGCTCAAAACAAAGGTATCAACTACAATATGCAGCCAGCATTTACTTATGCTCCCACAAACACTTCAAATAGTTTGCGACAAGCACCGAGACCCAACTACCCATCTTCTACATACTCGACTTCTTCGAAATTGAGCAAACCCAACTTAGGTGTGAAGAAAAAACCGAAAATTAGCGAAGAGAGCAAAACCATTAATGAAGGTAAACTTTATCCTGTTCAAATTGGAAGCAAAGGCAAGAAACGTCCATGTGGTATTAACTGCAAAACAGAATCATTAACTGCAAGTCAAAATGAAACTGTGCACAAGACTGCTAGAAAAGGGAAAAAATGTAAAGATGGCTCTTCTGGAGAGGGTGGCAAAGATTGCAAAAAGAACAGGGAAAAAGAAAACAACAATGAACACAACAAGGAAGAAGAGAATGAAGAAGATAACGGAGAATATGAAAGCACGAAAAATAATGGTGATAAAACAATCCCAAGCAAAGGAAATAAGTCTATTGAAAATGAAGTTAGAAAGAATGAAGAGAAACCATCAGAAAACAAAAAATGCAAGGGTGATGATTGTACCATTGGTGTGGGAAATGTTACATTGTCAGGAAATGCTAAACATGGCAAGCAGAAAACGGTTAGTTCAACAGACGCTGATAAGAACTGTAAGTCAGGTTCTCGTGTAGGTGGCAAATGTAAGATGACAGCAGAAGATTTTAAAACGAAACCCACTGACATTTACAAAACAGTGTCATTTAAATGTAAAGGAAAGGATGCGAATAAAAACTGCACAGAAGACAATGAAAAAAGCAAAAATACAGTTAATACTCAGAAAACTGGGAAACAAAATGGTTTAACTGCACCACCAATCAAATGCAAAAATGCAGCAAATGAAAATGGAAAATGTATCCCTATTGCAAATTTAAACGAGACGAAAGAGGGAAAAGTCCTTGGACAGATGAGTAAAACAGCAAATGCCAAACCAACAAAACCAAACAAAATACAAAGTAATTCCGGCCAAGAAATGAAAAACAACAATTCTAGATTGAAACCAGTGAAAGAAAAAGCTAAAGGAGAGGAGAGAATTAGTGTGAAGAAAAAACCAACAAATAAACTTGTGGCTTTGAAAGGGAAACAAGTCAAAGTATCCATGAAAGTGAAAGGCGCAAGTTTAAAAAATGGGAACTCATCGCAGACAACTAATAAACCAACATTGAAACAAAACTTAAACTCAAAAACAGAGAAAAGTGTCAATATTAGCCATGGAAAAAGCACCCCTACACCTGTATTAGACCTTAAAACAACCACTTTATCATACCCCATGCAGTATACTGTTATGACGGCAGTACCTCCTCAACAGCCACAGGTAAATACTTATCCAGTATACACGTATCAATTGACCACAACAACACAAACACCTCACTATCGTTCAACCGTTGTGAACAAGAAACCTCCGAAAAAACTAAGTGCAACACCGGCTAAGCCTAAGCACCATAGAAAACCATCAAAAAAAGTAGTAAAGATTACCAAACACCCTGCCAGTGGAATTGCTGGAAAATTACATTCTGCATCTTATCCTACAAAACCTTCAATGAAACGACCATCATCCAAGCAACAACCACCTCTTAAACAGAGACCTCCTCACCACTTACAAACTAATGTTGCAAATCAACCACAACTTTCAGTTGTGTACCCAACTCGGCCATCTCCAACTATCAAATTCACCAGTAAGAGCTACAAAATTCTTTGCTTGCCAATTGAATGGCCTTGTTACGCAGATCGCTTTAAATTTGCACCATCAACAAAAGCTCCCATGGTGTATCCTTCAGATAATAGCTCTCTTGTACCATTTAAACCTACCACTGCGGTGGAAACAGGTCCACCTGACATTACAAATATCCAAGTCATAAGTGTTTGTGGAGAAGGTATGGCAATGCCGTGCAGAAAACTAACTACCCCATCGACAGTCAATAAAGAAAACAACAACTTTTCCACATCAACTATTGGTGATTTAATGTTTCCAACCAAGGAACCATTTGAAAATAAAACTAGCTCCAAACCACTACAAGCGGTTGGTGATAAGATTCCTCCTTTGTCTCCCCAGGTACCCCAACCACCTCAAAATCCGAATCAAGGAGTAACTGGTAAGCAGAACAATAACCAATACAGTTTTCCATATCCGTATGTCCCAACTACAAAACCCAGAAATATCCAACAAACGACTTCTGCAAATCAATATGATAAACAGAAAACAACTGTGCAACCTACTACAAGAAAGTTAACTTCTGAAAGCACACCTGAAAACCAACAACCAAATGCAAAACCCGCAAATAACCAACAAGGAACTCCAGAAAGCCAATATGGCAACCAACAACTGAATGCAAAACCCGCAAATATCCAACAAGGAACTCCAGAAAGCCAATATGGCAACCAACAACTGAATGCAAAACCCGCAAATAACCAACAAGGAACTTCAGAAAGCCAATATCCAAATATGAAGCCCACGAATGTCCAGCAAGCAATTGCTGGAAACCAATATGGTAATCAACCAACAACTGTCAAACCTACCACAAGGCAATATGTAACTCATACAAGCCCATCTGGTAGTCATGAATCTAATGTAAAACCCACAAATAACCAACAAGCAACTCCAGAAAACCAATATGGTAACCAACAACCAAATATGAAACCCACAAATTACCAACAAGGAACTCCAGAAAGCCAATATGGTAACCAACAACCAAATGCAAAACTCGCAAATAACCAACAAGGAACTCCAGAAAGCCAATGCGGTAACCAACAACTGAATGCAAAACCCACAAATATCCAACAAGGAACTCCAGAAAGCCAATGCGGTAACCAACAACCAAATGCAAAACCCGCAAATATCCAACAAGGAACTCCAGAAAGCCAATATGGTACCCAACAACTGAATGCAAAACCCGCAAATAACCAACAAGGAACTCCAGAAAGCCAATGCGGTAACCAACAACTGAATGCAAAACCTGCAAATATCCAACAAGGAACTCCAGAAAGCCAATGTGGTAACCAACAACCAAATGTGAAGCCCACAAATAACCAACAAGGAACTCTAGAAAGCCAATATGGTACCCAACAACTGAATGCAAAACCCGCAAATAACCAACAAGGAACTCTGGAAAGCCAATGCGGTAACCAACAACTGAATGCAAAACCTGCAAATATCCAACAAGGAACTCCAGAAAGCCAATGTGGTAACCAACAACCAAATGTGAAGCCCACAAATAACCAACAAGGAACTTCTGAAAACCAACAACCAAATGCGAAGCCCACAAATAACCAACAAGGAACTCCAGAAAGCCAATATAGTAACCAACAACCAAATGCGAAACCCACAAATAACCAACAAGGAACTCCAGAAAGCCAATATGGGAACCAATATCCAAATATGAAACCCACAAATAACCAACAAGGAACTCCAGAAAGCCAATATAGTAACCAACAACTGAATGCAAAACCCGCAAATATCCAACAAGGAACTCCAGAAAGCCAATACGGTAACCAGCAACTGAATGCAAAACCCGCAAATATCCAACAAGGAACTCAAGAAAGCCAATATGGGAACCAATATCCAAATGTGAAACCCACAAATAACCAACAAGGAACTCCAGAAAGCCAATATAGTAACCAACAACCAAATGCAAAACCCACAAATAACCAACAAGGAACTTCTGAAAACCAACAACCAAATGCGAAGCCCACAAATAACCAACAAGGAACTCCTGGAAACCAATATGGTAATCAAAAACCAAATGCGAAGCCCACAAATAACCAACAAGGAACTTCTGAAAGCCAACAACTAAATGCAAAGCCCACAAATAACCAACAAGGAACTCCTGAAAACCAACAACCAAATGCGAAGCCCACAAATAACCAACAAGGAACTCCTGAAAACCAACAACCAAATGCGAAGCCCACAAATAACCAACAAGGAACTTCTGAAAACCAACAACCAAATGCGAAGCCCACAAATAACCAACAAGGAACTCCTGGAAACCAATACGGTAACCAACAACAACCAAATGCGAAACCCACAAATAACCAACAAGGAACTCCTGGAAACCAATACGGTAACCAACAACAACCAAATGCGAAACCCACAAATAACCAACAAGGAACTCCTGGAAACCAATACGGTAACCAACAACTGAATGCAAAACCCGCAAATAACCAACAAGGAACTTCTGAAAACCAACAACCAAATGCGAAGCCCACAAATAACCAACAAGGAACTCCTGGAAACCAATACGATAACCAACAACAACCAAATGCGAAACCCACAAATAACCAACAAGGAACTTCTGAAAACCAGTATGGTAACCAACAACAACCAAATGCGAAACCCACAAATAACCAACAAGGAACTTCTGAAAACCAATATGGTAACCAACAACAACCAAATGCGAAACCCACAAATAACCAACAAGGAACTTCTGAAAACCAGTATGGTAACCAACAACAACCAAATGCGAAACCCACAAATAACCAACAAGGAACTTCTGAAAACCAATATGGTAACCAACAACAACCAAATGCGAAACCCACAAATAACCAACAAGGAACTTCTGAAAACCAGTATGGTAACCAACAACAACCAAATGCGAAACCCACAAATAACCAACAAGGAACTCCAGAAAGCCAATATGGTAACCAACAACCAAATGCGAAACCCACAAATAACCAACAAGGAACTCCAGAAAGCCAATATGGTAACCAACAACCGAATGCGAAACCCACAAATAACCAACAAGGAACTCCAGAAAGCCAATATGGTAACCAACAACCAAATGCGAAACCCACAAATAACCAACAAGGAACTCCAGAAAGCCAATATGGTAACCAACAACCAAATGCGAAGCCCACAAATAACCAACAAGGAACTCCAGGGAAACAGTATGGTAACCAACAACCAAATGCGAAACCCCATGGAAACAAGCAAACCAATCCAGTATATACCCCTGTTCTTCCAATTGTTATGGTTCAGCCATGTGGCACTGTTTTTAATCCATGTTCACCGTGTGTTTCTAAACCTGGTTTTCCATGTCCTCTCTCTAACTTGGACATCCAGGAAAAACCATTGAAAGTAACTCCAAAAACAGAAGCTACATTAAACACAACAGGAGAAGGCATTCTTTTATCGACAACTTCAACTCCGATTTATGGGATGTCAAATGTTGAAGCAGAATTAACAACTCCTAGTACAGTACGTAACGAATCTGAAACATTAAAACCAGAGAGTATTCCTGTGGTGCCTCTGGTACCATGTTCTCCAACCGGAGAAAATCCTTGTTCTCCACAGTACCCTTGTATTCCGGGGAACTATATTCAATGCCCATCGAATGTTCAAGGTGTTATACCTAAGAAAATACCGGCAGTAGCCATTGAGACTGTTGAGACCACTATTCAATTCGCTTCAACAACCCAACCACAATATCAATATAGGACATATCCAAACACTCAAACGCCAAATGATGATACTGAGAATGCTCTTCATGAAAGTGTAGTTGGCCCTTCAATTGCCCATCCCAGACCGTCAAACACATCTGATAATCCAGATGCTGCCAGTGGGAATAATAACCCTACGGTGATTACGCCAAGCTCAATGAAGCCGACGTCGAATGAACGAAACTATACTTCTTCATCGGCAAGCACAGACCGTGTGAATGTGTCAGGCAATCCTTCCACCACGCGAGTGAATGCTGGAACGAAGTTTTCCAAACCAGATAACACACGGTTTGCGTCACCACTGCAGGAAAAATTTGTGAAGGCCACCAAGTTTCCAAAGACCACAAAAGCTGCCAGCACAACTAGGGCTAGTCCAGTCTTTGTCACCACTTCGATCCAACCTGTCACATACTATCCATATGTTTATCCTAGCAGTATATATGAAATGGCGAACACTACTGCAGGTAAATCTTGTTTCTTTTAAATAACAAACAAGACTTATTTAAGAAACCAGAAAATTCCACAATTTAAATATTTGCGATATTAATATTTTTATAATTAAAATATGTTAGACAATGTTTTGCATGTGTTTAGCTCCACCTATTTTGACAACACCGACAGTCTCTCCAGTTGTTGAAAACCGGGTAGAAACAACCACTGCAGAGTATCCGTTATCGAGCCAGTCTGTCGCAACAGAATTGACAACACCCAGCACAACCGTGACATCGACTCCCACTTTGTCCATCGCAACAGAAAATGTGACTACTATTGTTCAAACAACACCTGAATTGACAACTACGAGTTCTACGGCTGAGATAACTAGAGAATCAACAACGGAACCAAAAGAAGTGGATATCATGGCTTCACAAACAACAACAACAACAACAACCGGAGCACCTGATACGTCCTATCAGTCATACTACAACCAATATTATCAGACGTATCTCAATCTTGCAGCAGCAGCAACAACAACAACAACAACACAAGAGCCCTGGACGTCTACACCGATGCAGTTTGTAGATACCAGCACACAGAATGTTTATATGACGCAAACTCCAACGCTAAGTTCAACGGAGATGGCGACTTCATTTATGGAGCTGAGTGAGTGAATTAATATAAAACTTATTTGTTGATTTTACGTCGAGGAGCTTGTAATTGAATGGGAATGTTTTTTTAGATAACGCGGTAAAGGAGGAAGCCGGTGCATCGCCAAGTACCTTCTCAACGATTGAACCCGAACAACAAATAAATAGCACTCAGAAGCCTACAGTCAATCAATATGCAGCGAAACCTCCCACAACTATTTACTATCCAATTGGACCGGAAGAGAAAGATGCTAAAAATACAAGTCATTTGAAGGATGAAAGTGAAGAGTCCGAAGAAGGATCGGGAAGGCAAACTGTTGTAAATATGGATCTGTATAAAAATCGCCCTGCGCCTGGGGAACTATCTCCGCCTGCTGCTACCACCCTACCGCCTCCCACGCCAAGCATACTTGCTTCGGCACCTTACCCCGACGAAGAGCTGGAGGAGGCTCTTAATGACAGACATGAAAGACAAAAGGCTAAAAGTAAAAGCGGTTGGCCTTTCAATTTGAATCCGATAGCGTTGCCTCCAGCATTTGCCACCCTTCAAACAAACAAGACTTCTCTTGTTGACGATTCAAACAAAGGTGGTTCGGGTGAAAGCAGTGTTGTCCAATCGAAATTAAACAATGAAACTGTTGTTCATGGTCACCGTGACGAATTTCCAGAGAAAGCTGATGACGAGGAGGTGCCCCAGTATCCTTATCAACAGGTGAGCATGACGACCACGGAACTGCCGGAGATAGCTACACATGAAACAAACCGTCCTGTTCAAGCGACGTTGCCGATGCGGCCATCAAGTCGAGTAGTTACTCCAAAGAAGCCAGATGGCGAGGAAATCAATAAAAACAAATTGCTGGGGATGTTGATGTCAACAGAGCAACCATTTTCTACGGAAACAACCACCACTTTCAATCCATACGAGCCGCAACAGACTGATGTAAATTTACAACAAATACAGTCATATGAGACAACGCCAAAACCCGAAGTGACTCCGGAGGAAATTATCCCTACACCGTTGAAATGGAAATCAACCCAGCCCAAAGAAGATAAGTCTTCTAGTACCGAAAGTTCCGAGCAGCCGCTTGAAACAACCGCGAAGCCGAAATCAACTAAAACAGAGCGACCGGGTGATGTTAATAAGCCTGATGTGGAAGCGTTTGAAAGCACGGTAGCGCCTGAGATTGTCTACCAAACGACACCTGCTGTTTCCACTACGATACGGATGACAGAAGAAACAACACCGCAAGTAGCTAACGAAACGACAATGATACCTGAGATACAGACAACTGTTACAACACCACTGAGCAAGGAAACTGCGTCGAACACAACATTGGTACAGAATTCATGGGAAACGCCACCCGTAGAAAGCAATGCAATTTCTTCAGATGCTCCCACTCCTTACAGCGATTTCATTGGTAAAGTTTATGGTTTTAATTCGTACGAGGAATACTTACAAAACTACACAGCGTCGATGAAAGATTTTCATGAACAACCCACTGCTAACGGGTCTTCAGATGAAGCGGTTACCCCGGCACCTGATTACGAATTGTCGACACCTGCCGCAGTAAAGACGACGCAGATGCCGGGTATTTTAACGCCGGCTCCGCAAAACATTTCATACGTCTCCAACCAAACAGTGAAATATCATGGCGAGGCCACAGGTGCAGAGTATAATGAAAAGGAGGCGTCTACAACATCTCTGGCGGATGCAACTGAGTTAACGAATTATCGCGTTGCCACTAATTGTTCACAGGTGTCTTCCGGTTCGTGTGGGCTGTCTGCGTTGACCACACCTACGCCCATTTCTGCTGAAGATCAGGAAAGTAGTGGCGAGGAAGAAGAAAGCGGAGAATATTCGCCACTTTCAGTTTCCCCTGTAAAAAGTAATTGCGCTACTGACCCGTACTCAATTTGCAATTTTAATAATCAACAATATGTAACGACACCTACGCCTCAATCTACTACTGTAGAAGCAGCTAACCTTGATTATCAAACTACAGAGGCTTCCATGCCATATCCTGTTGTTGATAGCGCAATGAGTACTACAGTGCAACCCATGGAATTAACCTTGACTACAGTGCAACCCACGGAATTAACCTCGACTTCAGTGCAACCCATGGAATTAACCTCGACTACGGTACAGCCTGTGGCTTCGATCCCCATAGTTGTGCCAGTTATGGAATTCACTTCTACGACCATGCAACCCATGGAATTAACCTCGACTACGGTACAGCCTGTGGCTTCGACCCCCACAGTTGTGCCAGTTATGGAATCCACTTCTACGACTATGCAACCCATGGAATTAACCTCGACTACAGTGCAATCTGTGGCTTCGACCCCCACAGTTGCACCAGTCATGGAATCCACTTCTACGACCATGCAACCCATGGAATTAACCTCGACTACAGTGCAATCTGTGGTATCCACAGTTGCACCAGTTATGGAATCCACTTCTACGACCATGCAACCCATGGAATTAACCTCGACTACAGTGCAATCTGTGGTATCGACAGTTGCACCAGTTATGGAATCCACTTCTACGACCATGCAACCCATGGAATTAACTACAACTACGGTACCAAAATCGACTCGTACATCAGAGCAAGCAATAATAGTGATCACAGTACAACCCTCTAATGATACTACGTTTACAACCTCCCCCCAACCAGAAATGCTGTCCACTCAGCAACTTGCGGGAGATAACTTAAAAACAACTGCTGTCCCAATTACTCCAGAAACAGCTCCCTATTCTGGTCCCGAAATACAAACTACTACTGCACCCTTTCCTGTTTATGCTACTACAAGTCCAAGTGACTTGCTAAGCACGACCATGTACCCTGCCAGTCAAACGTCCACACTTAATCCGTATTACACAAGCCAAAGTGTGCCACCGACCAAACCAATTACTGTGAGTATACCAGACATGAAAACGCCGGCTAACGAAGCTAAAAATGAGGAGCCAGGCGACGATTTAGGGGGACTATTTGGCGAACAAGATGTCGATTCGCACTTAGATTTGTTAAAAACAACAAGAACAACGCCCACAGCAAATAATACAACCAGCTTGCCAAGTAACATTTCCAAGTACACCAACAACGAAGGTGAGAAACCGCTAGCAGTCTTAACAAGTCCTACACCGACGCCAATAGCATACCCTACCATGCAATATTCCTACCAGCCACAACCACAAGCGCGACTACTGGTAGAGGAGAAAGAGGAGGACAAGACAGTGCAAAATCTATCCTCAAAGGCTTCTGGTCCCTATGATGGATTCTTGTCGTACAATGCTTACCTTTCTGATTACTATTCGAAAATTCACAATTCCCGGAAAATCTCACCGGAAACACTTACTAAGACCCAGCCGGAATTTTCTGACGGTGAGCGAACTACGAAAGAGTCCTCGTTGAAAAATGACGTAATGTCAGGAGATGGTGAGGAATACGAAGGTAAGAATGTTGGCGTCGATATTCATGAAAACGCGAGTGCCGTTAACACGATAGTTGTCGATGGGAAGACGGAACAGGTGCCTGTGATTTACGACAGGTACACCGACACGCAACAAGTAGACGCCGGCAATTATTCAGCTATACCGTATAATGGGTTTCCCTCGTATGAAGCTTTTCTGGCGAATTGGTACCAAGTACGAGAACAGAGAAACCCATCGAGAACAACAACAACAACAGAATCTGTGCTTTCTACTCCCTCTATCACTTCTGCGACGACTGAAACCTCTACGACACCAGAATCCATTCCATCGAAATCCTCGGAGACCACACCTCCAACGACACTGGAAACCTTTGAAAGCACATCGACTTCTCCCAGCCCATTGATGAGTTCAGAACCTTATAATGGAAACCAACTGACCACCGGCACGCCTTCTTTAGTGGCGTATACAACTCAACCTCCGCAAGTCATTTCCGACGAGATCCCCGCACACACGACCCCACCGACTTCCACTATTCAAGCGATAACAAAAATTAAAGCGAAACCGACGAAAGCTTCCGAACGAGACGAGGATGAAGTGGACACGAGCGGTTTGGATGAAATCCCCGCTACAGAAATATATGACGCCACCGTACAAACGTCAAAAGCCACAAGCTTGTTTTCTACCACGATTTCCACCACGCTACTGCCAGGGATCAATGTTGTACCAAGTAGTGCTGGAGTCATTCCAGGGGGTTTAGACACAGGTAAAATAACGTCCACTGAAACAATTGGTGATGTTCTTTTTACGGAGAATGGTACTAAGTTCTCTACAGAATCTCCATCCGTCTTGTGCAGCTCGAGTAACTCTCAACAAGACCCCTGCTATGGCTACCCATCTTACGAAGAATACTTGAAGTCTTATAACGCTGTAGTTCAAAATGGCGCGTATGCAGTAAACACACCATCCTCACACTTGCAGACAGACAACTCAACTAAGGAGCATATAAACAGGACGGCTTTTGCAGTGAACGCAGCCATGGGCACCGATACTGGTCCTGTGTACGGGTACGCCAGTTATGATGACTACCTGGCTGCTTTCAATAACGCGGTGTTTGGTAAGGTTACAACGACTACTCCATTACCTCCCCCTGAAGTTCAAACCACAATGCCAACTACAAGTCTTGTCCCTGAAGTGAACACGACAAGTTTAGTGCCTAGTCGTAGCAATGACAGTGATGTTGAGGTGGATAAGACTGAAGAGGTGGGGTCAGGGGATCAGGAAGATTTCGATAAGATCATCACGGGGGAGTGGTCAACGGAATCGTTTCTACCGACAATCTCGACGTCGTATTATCAGTCAGACGCGACCGAACGACCTTTTATTGTGGAGAAGGCAGAGAATGTTTCGGGCAAACCCAACCAACAGACGCCTGCGTACGGGTTCCCTTCATATCAGGATTACATTGATGCTTATCAGAAAATGCTATTCAGTGAACAAACCTCCACTCGTGCCCCTTATGTTGATCGAGACACGACTACACATTCGAGTGATTTCACAAACCAAGTCAGTTCCGGTGAGCAAGATGATTTCGATAAGTTCATCTCTGGTGGTGTTACCACTGATGAAATCTCAGAAGCATCCATTCAAACCACGGCCACTACCCCCAACGCGAATTTTAATAATCCTGCGGCTGTCAGCAATTCCGGGCCAGTATATGGTTACCGAAGTTACGAAGATTATTTAGCCGCTTACAATGGAGTGTTGTTTGGTGCGACGGGTACAAGCAGCACTACATCGCCGCCGCTACAAATACTAACAGCGGCAACGTTACAGACAAAACTTGCCTCAGAAACATCACCAAACCCAACTACAATAACTCCCGAAGAGACAGCTGCCAACAATAGCGCCATTAAAGAATATTCCCAAATGAAGACCAGGGAAACACCAAACAAAATTGTAAACGACACAGTAGTAGGTACTGAGACTACAATCACTACTCGAACCACAGTCATGCCAGTAATACCTGTCGATTATTTAAGCCAATCAAATGCCTCCGATGTGCCGATGTTGAGCCAATCAAATGCTTCCGATGCGCCGTTGTTGAGCCAATCAAATGTTACTGATGCGCCGTTGTTGAGCCAATCAAATGTTACCGATGCGCTGTTGTTGAGCCAATCAAATGCTTCCGATGTGCCGTTGTTGAAATCATATGATGAATACCTGAGCGACTTCTACAACAAATTTACGACTGAGCAACCAGCTAATCAAGAAAGCGATGTTCGTACACCGGCATTTATCGAATCAACTACAGAGAAATCCACACCAAGATCAGATACAAGAAACCTTAGCAATATGAACCCTGAGAGGGTGTACGATGAAGCATCTGGGATATCAGAAGAGTTCGATAACTTTCTCTATGAGAACACGGCCAAAGACATGACGAAAACAACAGTGGCAGTGACTGAGGGACGGAAAGAGAATGAAACAGCGACTCCCACTACAGGTTTGCCAGGAAAAGCAGTTGACGAAGAGAACCCTCCTGTGTATTCAACTGAAAGCCCTTATGATGCTTACGTTGCTGATTACTACAATCGGCTCCGGTTCAATTCACGCGTCGAAACAACCGTGCGACCGGAGCGAGAAGAGGGCAATGAGGTTCCGCCAACAGCGCCCACCACTGAGAAGACTACTCGAACTTCTGCCCGCGTTTCCGAAGACAATGGCGACGCCTTTAATAAATGGTTGAATAGATTTCTACCGATAGACTCAGTGGATTCTCTTATTGGTGCGAATGAAACAAAACTAGCAAAAAGTGACGCACAAACAGCCATGCCCACCGTAAGTACTGTGGAGGTCACCGCAAGAGATTCTAGCACTACATATGAAAATGTGGAGGCCACCGAAACACCTTTCTACCAAGCGCTGAAATATTTGCTTGTAAATTCAGCGAGTAAAGAGGCCAAAAGTTCAGAGGAGGAGAACGGAATAAACAGCACTGCGGAGGAGAGTGGAGTAAAAAGCACTGCGGAGGAGAGTGAAGTAAACAGCACTGGTGGAGCCTTTCAACAGCGAAATGATCTTCCCGCCCAGACATCACAGGAGTTCAACGGCTTCAACTCGTATGAGGAATATCGAATGGACTATTACAAGAAGCTGCAATCTTGGTATGTTCCTCAAAATTCTACCGAAGCAATTGAGACACAGTCTGAAGCAACGACCACCTCTGCACCTGTGTATACACAGCAAACCACGACCGGTTCTCCAGCTGTAAACGGTTTCGCGTCGTATGATGAATACTTGGAAAACTACTATAAATCACGGGGGTTGACAGTGAACTCTGCGCTCACAACTACGCCAACTCAAAGTACAGTCAAACAACCTGATGTAGTCAGCGCGGACGTTAAGAACAATGCTAGTGAAATATTGGCCTTCGATGCTAACAAAGCCGATACTCCGCCCGCATTTTCGTTCTCCAATGAAGTGAAAAGTACCAACGCTCCAACGGTAGTGGTGCCTTCCACAACAACGCGCGAGAAAAAAACTGAAAGTGGAACTGTATCATCAGAAGGTTTAATGACTGAAACCGTCACTCGTGCCAACAGCGAGATACCGGTCAACCAAAATACAACAACTGTTACACCTCCCGTTACCATGGAAATCGAAATTATACCAAAGACGCGCGAATCGTCTGACTTCAATAGCGATGAAAGCACGTCAGAAAATCAGAGTATCACTAAAATACAAGGTGCAAGGTTGGTTGGTGTTGATAGGACGACTGGAAGTTCCACAACAAGCCCACCCCCTCAGACTGACTTCAGCGAAGGGCAGACAACAACAAAAGAGTTCCCCACGCCTATACCTGCAGTTACTGTAAAGGAAGATAGTCGAACGACAAGAAGGAACATTAAATCCACGACTAACAACGTGATAACTCAAGCAACCTCGGACACCTCTACGTCGACAGCTCAGGCAACCGGCATACCGGCAGTTACGTTTCCCGGAATCTCAGTGATGACGTCACACGTGACCACCCGCTCCACCACTCAGCAGCCGCAATTGGAGGCGAAGAACAAACGCTCCACGTTTCCCGCTCCTACCCCTGAAGGCGCTGACGAAGCAAACGAAACTCAAAGTACGTGTCATCTAATTTTGTGACGTTTTCTCTGTCTTATTTCACTATGTATTCGCGAGTTATCAAATTAGACACTTACAAATAAAGGTAAAACCATATCTTTCACGAATGGTTTTATGGTATATAGTTTTGTAGGTTTTATCATCTTTTTTCACAACGATATTTTGGTTTAATTAGCAACCGGAGCAAAGGAAATTAGCTTGGTTACGATTCCTGATGTGAACGAACCAAGTACACGTAGCCCATCACAAAGCAAGCCACTTACCGCCAAACCAACAGGTTACAGTGGAACAACACCGTCGAAGCTGATCAACGATTCTTCTAGCATCACCACCACGACACCTTCGAATGGCGATGGATCGAATGTTTATTTTACAGTTGCTAATCTCATCACAACAAATTCTCCTGGATCAACACAAGAGTCTACTACAAGTAGTCAACAGCCGATAGAACAATCAACAGGTTTTCCGGAAACGACGGAAGAGGTAACGACAACTGCCCCGGAAACAACGGAAAAAGTAACGACAAGTTCCACGGAAATTACGGGAGAAGTATCGGCAGGCTACCCGAAAACGACGCAAGAAACAACGACAAATTCTCCGGAAACGACGGAAGAAGTAACGACAAGTTCTCCGGAAACGACGGAAGAAATAACGACAAATTTTCCGGAAACTACGGAAGAAGTAACGACAAGTTCCCCGAAAACGACGGAAGAAGTAACGACAAGTTCTCCAGAAAGTACCAGTGGTCAAGAAACTACCCAAGCAAGTCCCACCCTTTACAAACCAACATCCACTTCTCAACCGACAAATAAACAATACAGTCCCTCCGCTGACCATGGAAATCCGGCGGCAAGCGATAGCCCTCGTATCACCAATCCTATCACTGAGGTTTCATCTCACACGTCAACAAATGGTCCGCCGTCAACTAAATACCCTTACAACGATCTCTTCTACGACTACACACTTAACTGGCACAAATACCTGGAGGGTATACAAAACTGGATCAACCAGTACATGGTTCCAGTGGAACACCATAACGTCACTCTGCAACCCGATCTTCATCCGACGTTGAGTCCGAACGGCACCAACTATCAGCACGAGTATGAGAGCTACATAGACTCCATCGAGAAATGGGAAGCCAACAGTTTCTACTCCTTAAGTAAGTATCACTCAAAATAACAGAACGAACCTTTAGTCGTATTACTTATAGCCACTCTGTCCTGTATTAATGCTGTTTAGTGAAATAAACTTACCTGTTGTTGTGTTTACTATTCTCGTGTTGTTTATTTGCAGATCAAACATCGTCTCCAACTTCAAGCACAGAAACTGAACCAACTAAACCAGGTAGGCAGGATTAAACTGTTTCACAAGTGCAAACCTCATCAAGGGACAACAGCAGAAATGGGATTTTTCACTTACTGTTTTTCTTGCCCTAAGATTACCACTTATTCATTTTACGTGTTAAAGATAACTTTATATTATAACAATCCGATTGCGCCTTTTGTTTTAGCCACAAAGCAACCTACAGGACAAACCGTCACCAACTATAGAATCGCACCAAGGACTGAATCAACTCAATCATCCTCTGGTAGTTTTGGTGCTTTAGGTGCTTGGACGTTTTATCCATGGAAATCGGAAAACGGCGAGTCTTCCACGACGGAATCGACGACTACAACACCCCAAATAAATAACCAAGGTAACGTACCCTCAACTAAGCAACCAAACAAGCAAGTGGATGTGAATGGTGAGGAGGAAGCTAGTGGTAATTTGGAATATTCCACTACTAAAGGTTATGAAAATAAAACAGAAGAAGCAAAGAGTTCAACTGTCGTTCCACATACTGAAGCGCTGTTCGTAAACCCGCAAGTGCTTTCTCAGCAACCAGTTGAACAAGTTGCTAATACTTACCCTACCACTGCACCGCCGCCACCACCTCCTCCACCTTATTATATCCCTCAATACATTTATCAGCCACCACCTCCTCCACCACCACCACCTCCTCCTCCACCTTATTATATCCCTCAATACATTTATCAGCCACCACCTCCTCCACCACCACCACCTCCTCCACCTTATTATATCCCTCAATACATTTATCAGCCACCACCTCCTCCACCACCTCCTCCTCCACCTTACTATATCCCTCAATACATTTATCAGCCACCACCACCGCTTCCACCTCCATCACCATCGTATATCTCGCAATATGTTTACCCGCCATCATCACAGCCTCATCCACCTATTGCACCACTATGGACATCAACAGAAGAACCTCCTTCTAAAACCACGACAAGCAATCCCACAGAGACAACCACAAGTTCCTGGTCATCGTCTAGCAGTACAAAATTCTTTGATGATACATCTACTGGTGGAAACGATATTTATAGTTTAACAACCGAAGTTTCGCCAACAGAGTCGACCGAATCTGAGATCACCACGGAAACTTCCCCTGTACATTCTACCTCGCAATCTACAGCTATAGAATTTATACCATTGGAATCAACGACTACTGAATCTCCACCCTTGGAATCAACGACTACTGAATCAACGTCCTTGGAATCAACTACTACTGAATCTCCACCATTGGAATCAACGACTACTGAATCTACGCCCTTGGAATCAACGACTACTGAATCTACGCCCTTGGAATCAACAACTACGGAATCTCCACCATTGGAATCAAAGACTACTGAATCAACGCCCTTGGAATCAATTACTACTGAATCTACGCCCTTGGAATCAACAACTACGGAATCTCCACCATTGGAATCAAAGACTACTGAATCTACGCCCTTGGAATCAACAACTACGGAATCTCCACCATTGGAATCAAAGACTACTGAATCTACGCCCTTGGAATCAACAACTACGGAATCTCCACCATTGGAATCAAAGACTACTGAATCTACGCCCTTGGAATCAACAACTACGGAATCTCCACCATTGGAATCAAAGACTACTGAATCTACGCCCTTGGAATCAACAACTACGGAATCTGCACCATTGGAATCAGCGACTACAGAACCTATATCTTCTACAAGCGCTGTTACAACAGATAGCACAGAAAGTGTATTAACACAAGCACCTTATACATGGCCTTCCCATGCTGTCTATGTAACACAAACAACACCGGTGGCCACGGGATCTACTACCGAAGATGCGACGTTTCACACAGAGAATTCTCAAAATGAGGAAACAGCTGGGTCCGGTGACGCTCTCTCAACGACGCCTTACCAAACTACCCCAACGCGAAACAGTACAGCCGAACGTTTTCTTCCGACTCGCGCAATCGGACGTAAGGTCGCCTCGAGCATGGACCTTCTACTCGTTTACCCAACATTCGCCCCGGCACTTACTGAAAACAATTCAGCTTCTTCTAAACCACCGCAAACGAGCAATGCCGCCGAGAAAATCGGGTACGATGAAGCGACAGAGTCTAAGCAAGCCGAGCGAGATTCGCAGTTACACACTCCGACGTTTGTTACAACTAACAGCGAGCGTAAGAATGCGTCAGTGAATCCGACCACGCCGGCAGACGTCACAGAGCAATTCCATCAAACCTATCGCGATCAAGAGTACGAAAGAGCGAGTCCGTTGAAATTTAAAGGCATCAAAGGCCCAAGTGCCGCCGATTTATTGTTTGACGATTCTGAAACTGCGTTAAAAAGCGACGTTACTCCTCGAAAACAATCAACGAATAGAATCACTTTAACTCAATTACTTACAACTGCACCTCCCACCTTCACAAACACCGCCACACAACCCTCCGACAAGGATCCTGTACTAAAAAATCTCGCCTTACAGCTGGCCACAAAGGACGTGGTGTCCGCTAGTGAGTTGGAAAGCATGTCTACTGTGGATTCAGAGCCCGAGTTCGCGTACGATGAAACGCCCACGGTTGGCGTTATGAAGGAGCCGGCGGTTGAGGACTACGAAACGGAGACCGACCAGTACTCGAATAGACGCGATCGAGTGCTTGGTGAAGATGCGCGCGCGCGATACGAAGAAGAAAAGGAAGAAGATGAGAACGCGAGAATGTATGATCGCGATGAGAACATGAGGTATGGTCGCTTCATACCGGAAAGTGACGACGCTGAGTACGACAAGGTGCCGTTAACGGTCCGTGACGTCATACAACGACCACACGTTCGAGAGAATATTCTTGACACGCCCGCGAAAGACAATGATATTGATTGGGGTAAGGAACTCCCTATACTTTCCAATCGAATATCCAACTCTCGTAAAAAACCGTTAACAGACATTGTTAAGGGGGAAGCTAGAGACAGGATACCTACCGCACATTGGAAGGGAGATAGAAGGAAAGGAGAAGGGTTTGTCAGCTTCTTAAAAAGATCATATTTTCCTGTCCCCTACTCTGACATTGATCCTGATCCTGATGCATCCATTCTGCCAGAAGATGCGGAGATCCTAAACAAGTACTAAAACGTTTACAGTGTAGACTGCATTAGAGTATTTATTTTTATACACGATGACTATCCCTGCTGAAGGGACGAAAGACTGTACAGTGTAGTATCGACGTGTAGTGCCTTTTCTTTTTTGTAGTTCAATTATACTGGATCGAAATAAATTATTTTTTATATAAATTAAATGGAGAGAGTTTTCTTGTTAATTCGTACAGTTTCTGGGAAGCCTGAAATAAATTCAATTTACGAGATGGGGGGGGGTGTATATCAGTTATTTCGTCTTGGCGAGTCAGAAAAATACAATTTCGCGTTTTGTTTAAAAGTTATAGTTTAGCAATTACTGGATTTCAAACTTCGAAATCATTACCGCATGTTTTTAAATGGTTAGGGCAAAGGAAGAAAAAACAACAATAATTATCATCTTAAGGCTTACAACAGTTTAGGCAAAATTCACAAAGCCTCTCATATAATATATATATATTAGCAGCGCGAGTGTTATTCTCGCCGAAGGCGGAAACAATTATTTTTTTGTTTAAAGAGGAAGTTCGGTCTAATTATCTTTTTCTAAAAATTGTTTTTTTAAACAGTTTATGATCTAAAACTACAAAAAAAAACAAAAATTCGATTTGCATTTGATTTAAAAACGTTTGTTTTTATACTTTCAGAATGATCAGTTTTATTCGTTAAAAACGGGTATTATCATTTTGCGCAACCACTACAACCACCCAGACTTTGCGCTACCACCCCAAAAAAGACTACTACCACTCCAAAAATCACTACTACCACCCCAAAAAACACTACTACCACCCCAAAAAACACTACTACCACTCCAAAAATCATTACTACCACCCCAAAAAAGACTACTACCACCCCAAAAACACTACTACCACCCCCAAAAAAGACTACTACCACCCCAAAAAACATTACTACCGCCCCAAAAAAGACTACTACCACCCCAAAAACACTACTACCACCCCCAAAAAAGACTACTACCACCCCAAAAACACTACTACCACCCCAAAAATCATTACTAGCACCCCAAAAAAGACTACTACCACCCCCAAAACACTACTACCACTCCAAAAAACACTACTACCACCCCAAAAAAAAACTACTACCACCCCCAAAAAAAGACTACTACCACCCCAAAAAACACTACTACCACCCCAAAAATCATTACTAGCACCCCAAAAAAGACAACTATTACCCCAAAAACACTACTACCACCCCAAAAAACACTACTATCACCCAAAATAATGCTAGCTATATAATACTACAACCACGCCAAAGAATAATCCAATCTATATACATTATTTATCGCTCAGGAAAATACTACAATTACCCAAGAACGCCTCACTGAATGTAATTTTAATATTATTCATATTAATGTTCGTACCACATTCATTATCCCCTAGGACATGCTGTTGTTGCTTATTGCCACACGAATGTTATAATACGCTAGCACCCGCTATGTAAATAAGTAATTTATCATTCCGATAAAGATTTACTTTCCATTGTGCGTTGAAAGAACATACTTGAACTGTTTCTATTATTAATAAACAACAAAAAGGTTGACGTGCTATTTGCAGCAAACCTTTTTTAGATTTGCAGTAAGACCACATACACAATATTTGTTCAAAGAATTACAGTTAAGAAAAGTCAATATATTTTATCGGTTGAATTGTCTTTGTTTGTAATGGCGAATAATTTAAGTTTTTCGATCGACAGCATCTTAAGAGAAGAATCATCTACCGTATCTACTGAAGGTATTAGCTATATTCTTGTTAATGTTAAAATCCTGAGACTGATTTTAGTAGTCTTAGTTTAAGTATCTTTCGAATAACTAGATATTAATAATATTTATAGTTTTTTTATTTAGAATAATATCTTTCGGGGAGTTTGTTATATTTAGCAAGATTTTGCGTATTATGTCATCTTTAATAACTTTAATTACTGGATTTAGATTTGAGGAATCTTTCTTTTAGAATTGGAAATTCTCGTTGACAAGAAGGCATTGTCCTTAAACATACAAGCCACTAAAAGGGTGCAAAAAATTTAGAAAATTGCTATCACAGAGGAGAACTTATTGACACTTAGACCATGTCCTGTCAAAACTAAACCAAGATTCTGTGAAAATTACTCCTTGTCTAGCACCAATCGACCGCATCGGCCTTCCATATTATAAAGATTTTATCAAAAAGTCGATGATTAACTCGCTCGAATATGTATGTATACCTTTATGTGATGGTGTTCACTTTCAAGGGTATGTAATTGATAAAGTCAATTGTTCTGTAGCACATATTGACTCCCTTCGACCTAGAACCTTTGAGAATCCAACAGCAACTGCACTAGGGAAAATATTTTTCCCGGAGAAAGAAGTAAAATATTTTTCAATTTTCAAAAAACGTGTCCAATTTGACTCAAGTAGTTGTGGCATATGGTTGGTAGATGCTTACTGTAGTTTTTTTCCTTGGATTACCATTACCTTCAGATAAGCAAGAAGCCTATGAAATATCTATGAATTTGATCGAGGACAAATCAAAGGAATCTGGTATCACGAAAATGAGAGGGTCTGAGGCAAAAAATCATGGCATCCCTCACGAAGAGACAACTCATGAACAATTTAACAGTTTCGATATGGATACCTATACGACTTCAAATTTTTTGATTGATGTATTGGTTAACAAGGCTGAGGAATCAGAATTCTTTCGTGAAAAACCTCCTAAATCCATTCGCTCTAACTACTTCTATGTCACTGATATATCTAAAAATCCACTCTCAAGTATTACTTCCGATGATAATGGAGCTTATTCGAGCACTAGAAACGTTAAAAGGTTTTACAGTTATAAGAGTGGCAAGGTTGCCTACGAAATTGATAATTGATTTTTACAATAGTAAAGCTTCCTATAAAGGTTACAGCGAAGTTTTTATCTCAGAGGACGACCTTGTTTGTATTCACAGGAGGTATGGCAAAGCAAAAGGTTTCCCATTGCAACGAACAATAACATCAATTTTTTACCCTTCTAATGGTCCGGCATTGCCTTACGTAGGTGTATCATATCGAGTTGATGGTACTATTGATGAAACAACGACACAACCACACGCCAACGCCACGAAAAGCAACCGTCAATATGTAAGAACTGCACCAAGTATATTTTGAAGCAAGCAAAGGATTTATTCGGCCAAGGTGTCTTACCAAGATCAGTCTTTGACTCGGTTAATTCACAGTCTGGTGGCGTTTTTAATTCTCAATCGCAAAGCAAAGAACTACGAAATGTTCAGCAAGTCTACCGACAAAAGGACAAACTAAAAAAAGAAAATGGAAATGAGAAAAAGAAAGGAAGTGACGATGATGAATTAACGATGTTAGTTAAATTGCAGAGAAATGACAACTTTATTCGCTCAATTTGTTGCTTACCAGAAGGTTATTATGCATTTCTAACAACTGATGCACAACTCGATGACATTGTAGAATTTTGTTGTGCAGAAAGAAGTGTACTGGCCATCGATACAACATTTAATTTATGTAATCTGTGGCTTACAGATACATGCTATCCTAATCTTCGTTTGCTTAACAATGAAGGAAAGAACCCAATTTTCCTAGGACCAGGCCTACTCCAACTTCAAAAAGATCAATTCATCTTTAGTAGATTTGCACAAGAATTGTGCAGTCACAAAAAAGATATCAAGTCTTTTATGGGGTGGTAGTAGTCTTTTATGGGGTGGCAATAGTCTATTTTTGGGTGGTAGTAGTCTTTTATGGGGTGGTAGTAGTCTTTTATGGGGTGGTAGTAGTCTTTTTTGGGGTGGTAGTAGTGTTTTTTGGGGTGGTAGTAATCTTTTATGGGGTGGTAGTAGTGTTTTTTGGGGTGGAAGTAGTGTTTTTTGGGGTGGTAGTAGTGTTTTATGGGGTGGTAGTAGTCTTTTATGGGTGGTAGTAGTCTTTTTTAGGGTGGTAGTAGTGTTTTTTGGGGTGGTAGTAATCTTTTATGGGGTGGTAGTAGTTTTTTATGGGGTGGTAGTAATCTTTTATGGGGTGGTAGTAGTGTATTTTGGGGTGGGAGTAGTGTTTTTTTGGGGGGGTGGTAGTGTTTTTTGGGGTGGTGGTAGTTTTTTATGGAGTGGTAGTAGTGATTTTTGGGGTGGTAGTAGTGATATTTGGGGTGGTAGTAGTGATTTTTGGGGTGGTAGTAGTCTTTTTGGGGGTGGTAGTAGTCTTTTTTTGGGGTGGTAGTAGTCTTTTTTGGGGTGTTAGTAGTCTTTTTTGGGGTGGTAGCGCAAAGTCTGGGTGGTTGTAGTGTGGTTGTAGTGGTTGCGCAAAATGATAATACCCGTTAAAAACACGTTTTGCATGTGACGTCACGCCGTGCAGAAAGTATACATAAGTTTGTTACAGAAAGGAAAACGGTTTGAAAAGAAAGAAATTTTAATAAACAAGAAGTGTTTTTTAAAGAAATAATTTTAAAAGTAAAAAGTATGGCTGAATCCAGTAGCTCTTCAGACGAAAATGAATTTTTGGATGACATCCCTGATATAAATAGACTAAAACCTTTTGATTTGGAACCAACAAGAGATGTAGGAAATGTTAGTAGTAGCAGCGAGGGGGAAGAGGAAGAAAACGAAAATGACGAAATAGAGCAGCGAATGATACGAATGGGAAATATAAATTGGTGTCTTTGTGGAAAAAATTGTAGACCCATGGATACATACACAGAAAGTATATGTTGTGGAGATACTAATGAAATCCCCGACAGCTTATTTGAAGGTAAAAAAAAAAATCCGAAATAGGAAGATGCATACTTAAATGCATAGAAAACATGATACCGATTACGCCTTTTTATTCAGGTAAAACATGTATTGCCATTACAGAAGCCTTTAATTTGGTATGTTTGTCAAAACCTGTTTTGGAAACAGCACTGAGTGCATTGAACAACCTGCGAGGAGATCGCATGGTCATAAGCAATAAGTGAGCAAGTTTGTTTTAGATTTTCGTCAAGTTTTATTTTTAATGAATGGCTTCAAAACTGAAATAATATATTTTTCAACCAAAGTTTTTAATTTTTTTAATACTATTTATTTTCTTAGAACACTGAGATTCGCAGCCTATAAACAGTACACTTGGTGGATTCACAATCGACTTGGTAAAGGTGTACGAAAAGTCATTCCATCATGTGCTTTATGGGCAATAAGAAAAACCTTCCCAGAAAAATATGGTGTTTATGTGCCTTTTATGGAAAGCAAAGTTGAAGAACAGCAACGTTTTGTAGATTAGGTTTTTGAATTATAATAACAAAAAAGAAGCTAAAAAGTTGTTATTATTTACAAAGTTCAAAATATTAACTATTTACATTAAAAATCGTGTACATTTGTTTTGTATTGCTTCCTCTTTATTTGGTTTTTCTTTTAAAGATAAAAATCTGGGTGTGGTCTCAGGGAGTTTTGGAAGGTCTTGATAAACCTTATCAACTTTGCACTTTATTGTTTCGTTAATGAGCTCAAGTAAATAATTTTTATCCTTTTTTTCTGAAATGCTTTTGATAACCCAGGATTGTGTCACTTTAGAGAAGCTATGCTTAAAACGAAGTTGGTTGTTTTTAGTCGTGGCTTGCTTGCAGTGCAGTCCACTGTTGTAATCCATGACAGCAAGTTGACTTCGTGCTACCATACCGTTCCAGCTAAAATGAAGTCGTTTGGGGCAAAACTTGTTATACAAAGAATGATAGACTTCGATATCTCCGGTATGGTTAAAATCAGTGAAATAGGCTAGATCCCCAAGAAGATACTTATCCTTTACAACACTTTCCAAGGCTACATATGCTGGTGATCCTTCCGTTAGCCATAATTTCTCTCGTTGATCTCGCTTTGAAAGTTGAGGGTGTGCACAGTTTGTGTATTTGGTAGCATCTTCCCAGATGTGTTGATTTATAATATGAAAAAGCAAACTCAACCATTTTTCTTTAAGAAGAACTGGGTCACCTTCGCAACTGGCACAACACCACCAAAAATGGTTGATAATAGAGCTTATCCAGCTACTCAAAATCCTACAATCTTTTTTGTTTGCAAGTTTAGTTAGCTTTTTTTATACTTTTGCTTACATGCCATATGTCAAACTGATGTCTGATATCAGAGCGACTTTTTTTTCATGTAAGCCTTTATTTGGACGTGTCTATCTGTAGTAAGACTTTTTATTTTAATATTGTCCTTTTCAAGCGAGTTAAAACAATCTAGAAGTCCTTGTTTTTCCATATGGGATGAGTTAACAACAGTTCCGACATGGACAACAGAAAAGTCAAGCATTGCATTAGTGTTCATGTCCATGACAGTGTATGTGCCATATTTGGCATTGTAGCCAAGTGAGTCGCATCTCCCACCTCCTACTAAATGGAATCCATCTTTATAACTGTTGTTACTGAGTTGTCTTCTGCGGTAAGAAGAGTAAATATAATTAACAACTGGAAAAAGAATTTTCTTTTGAAGTTCATGATAGCAAGTTCGACCAATAAATGCAACTCTGCAAATGTTCATTAACTCTTGAATTCTGGTAAACGTATTACCTGAGTAAAGAAGAGCAGCAGAAATTACCAAATTACCTTTGGACATTTTGTTAATGAGAGGTGTTGAACGCCAAATAGAAATGTGATGGTGAATGCAGCTGGGTGTGACTTCTATCATAACACCTTGCTGACGAACTTTGGTAATGATAACTGGAGCTTTACAGCGAAAACAAATGTTTAACAACTCGAGAAGAAAGGTCCAAAATACTAAATAAATTGACTGATTATCGGGCATATTGCTTGTATCGAGTTCATTGTCGTTTTCATCGCTCTCTTCTGATTGGCTAAGGTGGAAAGATGTGTCATGATTGTTAGTGCTTTCAATGTCATTATCAATGTTTTCTGGGACCTTTGGAGTGACTTCATCAATGCTAAAAGTTGAATCAGTGTTGACAACAACTTCTTTGCTTCTAGCCTTCGTTTTAAATGATATCTTCACTTTAAGTTTTTTCATTCTCATGTAATCACTTGTTTCAAGTGCATCGTTTTCATCATATTGGGTACCTTTGTTTACCATTCTTTTTCTTTTTCTCCTCTCTCCAGTGTCTTGTGTTTGTGTACTGACATGTTTGACCAATTCTGCTACTTTTACTTCTTCGTCAATCGTATCAAATGACAAGGTCTCGGTTAGGGCTTCATCCAGTAACTAAGTAATAGACAATAAAAAGATGTTATTTCATATAACAAGTATAACTGAGAAATATTTGGGAAACTTTGCAATTTTTCATAAAATTCTTTCTCTGAGCCTACAAAAAAACTCGCTGAAGGCGAATATTCTACAACGAAAATAGTAATACACGATATTACAGTCTCAGGTCCGATAATGCAGACCGGACTGACACTGTAAAATCGGATATTGTTTGTTTAAACCGTCCGTCTTTAAGAGGCTAAAAGTGGACGTTGTAGTTCGTCTGCTGTCAACCTCTTGTTGTATTTGGACTTACCTTTCTTTTTTGGTTCCTTTCATTTCTCGCGATCGAGGACTTTCGTTTGGGAGCCAGTTTATTGAACACGAATATTGTTGGTACTACAGTATCTCTTAATTTTTTAGCCCCTTCCTTTTTATGGAGAAGCTCTTCCTACACAAGAAAATGAAAAGAAAACGTAGTAGTGCGTTACAACATCTACAATTATGAAGAATTTTCACTACAGCATGCAATGGTCCTCTAGAGTTGGCGCATGTCTTAAAAAAATACTGAATGCAAATATCCAAAAGATTGGGTAAAGAAAGTCAAAACAAAAGTAGAAAAAATAAGAGAAAATGTTACCTTCAAATCTCTTTCAAAACAGCTTTCATCAAAATATTGAGAACAAATATAAAATCCTAAATCTTTTGGTAGAGGCCCATCTCTTTTAATGTTTGAAAGCCATTTTTTACGAAGATCTGGTTGTTTCTTTTTACTTGGAATTCGGTGAAATGTAAAAGAACAATTTGTTGATCGATTGGCACAACCTATAGCTGAGCAACTTGGCATATTTTTAAAACCAAAATAACAAATAAAACAATGTTTACGGACAAAGTTTTCTCTATTAAGTGAAGTTTCACTGATAAACTTCTTTTATAAAATGTTGTTCTGCACTATGTGACGTCAGTTTCACATTCGGGATGAATATGTTTCAAACTGTTCTATGAGTGAAAATCACTCATGTTTTTAACAGTAAATATAATTAATAACTTTTGAACGAAAAACGATTTCTTTAAAATTCAAAAAGTGTTTTGCTTAATTTTTAAGACTTAATAAGTAAGAATAAAAAAATTAAAATCGATAAATTAGACCGAACTTCCCCTTTAATGTCATTATCCGGGGCCTTATAGGTATTACCTATAGTCTGTTTAGTCTATGGTATTAGACCAATAAAATCTACTACACATAAATTAGAAAAAATCAACTTAAAATAATATGATTTAATTAGTGATAAAACACAAAAGGTACTGTAATAGTAATTACATTGTAAGAAATAGTAATTAAAACAACTGAAATACAAATATGAATTTGATAAGATTTTTGCAACTTATCTGTATGACTGCTTAACTCAATTTAGTCATTAAGTGCAGTAAGCATCATTCCTGGTCTTGGTGACCCCATTCACACTCGGCCGAGTCACTTACTCCCCATTTCTTCATGGAGGCGGCGAAACGGCCAACATCGGATCTCAGGCGGTTGAGCGTTGTCTACTGGCGGCGGGGAAGCTCGAAGCCGAGGATGTTGTCTGGCGTCTCGATGAACTTGTGGAGTCGTGATTGCTTTGATGCTCCCCGCTATTCCTCCTGCCAACGGTTCCTGGTCTAGGTCTGTTTGTTTCTGCCTGGTGGTGTGTCACGCAAGAGTTTGTGCGCATGTCCGACGAAGGCGTACCGTGATTATAGCCGTGTGCGTGTAGAAGGCTCAGCGACCGTAGCGTGCAAGAGATAGTTGATGTCACGTTCGGCCTTGCGAGCCGGGGCGAGAACCGCAGCTTCACGGAGTAGTGATGCCAGCCAGAACTGGAAGATGGTTCTCAGGTGTGGGGCGCAGAGATCCTGTGATCGTGCGCAGGGAATTTTTAAGGGCCACGTCCATCAGTTTATTTTCATGTGTGCTCTGGCACCAGACTGGTGCGCAGTACTTAGCTGCTGAGAAGATAAGAGCTTGGGTTGTGATGCACAAGGTCTTAGTTGCAGCTCCCAATGTTGTTCCGGCAAGGCGGCATATCAAGGAGACTCGGGACGATGTTTTTGCTGAAAGTTTTTGCAGGTGTTGTCGGAATGTCAGCGCACAGTCCAGTTTCATTCCAAGGTACGTTGGTGTTGCTTCGAACTGCAGTACACTGCCGTGCACCATGAATCTCAGCTCGCGGTTAGCCTCTCGGTTTGTGAGGTGGAAGACAGATGACATAGTCTTAGCAATGCTGACCAGACCGTATACCACTTCACTGATGAATGTCCGCTGACACGAGAGTGGCTGTCCGTGACCAGGCTGGAGATATGAGACAGCACGCGTACGACAGAAGAAGAGGCATCATCTCTAATTTTACTACATTGCAATAGGCAAAAACATCTGCTATTGATAACAGATTAATTAAGCTGTTTTTTGCATTGCACTCAATGCCTACTAACTCATTAGACCAAATCATTATTTTTATTTTTCAATTTTAAAGCATGCAAGTCCATTGATAAACAAAATAAAAATTGTTTCAAATATTTATGGGCCCCTGTTTAGCATGGGCCCCGGGTACTTTGCCCCCCTTGCCCCCCTTGCCCCTCCCCCCTCTCGGTGGGCCTGGGAACTATGCTACCCGTGAAATCTTGACGTGCTTACCAGTACCGTAAAAAGAAACCAACGAAAAGTACTTACCTAGTGAGGATAATACCGCCGAGGCTAGGTTTACGACAACGAGGCTAAACAATATAATATCTATTGTGTCAAGTAAAAGAAAAAAATTCATACTTCAAACTATTAATTAGAAAAAAAAAACAAGTTTCGCGAACAATAATGTTCTTTTCTAATCGGAATTACTTAAAAATACTTGAAAATTAATAAGGTAGCAAAGCAAGTAGTGTTTAATTTTCTAAAGATTTTGAAATGAAATGATGAATTTCTTGAATCTAATGGAACGATAAAAATCTTTTCCAATTATTACTCTTCTTTCGTCTCCTTCCACTGAGATGAGTGACTTCCGTGTTGATATTCATGTAGAGGTATGGGAAGGAATTTACTATATTTTAATTGTCAATATGCTGCAAAAAATAGACCAAAAAATACTGGAAATTTGACTATGACTATGTTTCATTACTTGTAACCATTGCTCATTCAGATTCTGCTGGAAGACTAACCATTAAGCAAACAAGGCACATGCCTTAGGGCCAGCCAAAAATGTCAGGTAATGTAATTTTTGCCTAATAAATATTCTATTTTAAATTTTCTTCTTTTTGTCGATAAGTCTAAAAAACCTGTATTTTTAGGCCACTTGTTAAAAATATTCCTTAGGGCCAGTAAAGCCTTAATCCGTCACTGTTAGTCTGAGTTGCTAAGGCCGGAATTACAATTTCAACCTCAAAGTCCCTTAAGTTGATAACATTTTTAGCTTTAAATGTTATATTTATTAGAAAAAACGCCTTCATTGTTCATAGAAATCATAAATGGTTGGTTAGTTATTATATGGCTGCAGACTTAGATTTCAGTCTCAGTTGATTATTATATTACTGCAGACTTAGATTTCAGTCTCAGTTGATTATTATATTACTGCACACTTTCATTCTGACCTGTTATGTTACTTAAATGTTAACCCAAATCTGAGTCTTAACCCTTAGCAACTCAATTGCTTATAAAAAAAGAAAACGTTACTCCGGTGGTAACTTCAACTTTTCTATATTTTTGGTAAATGACCTGCTCAATTAAGCAACAATTTCTCCATATCTTTTGATGAAATGAAATCCGTATTAAACACGATAAAACGAACTTCGGTGAAAATATTATTATGAAAAATAAATTAAAATACTTTAACAAACTTATAAAATATTTGATAGGGAGGGATTATTATACGGTTTTGTATCTTATCCTTGACCTTCTCATGTCGGCAACCCTCTCCAAGCGATGGGCAATGTTCATCGGATCCAATCCCATCTTGTGCGTCATATCCTCTAAAAACCGAACGAATAGTTTCTCCAAGCGGTCTTTTTGTTGATTAGGCGAATGGAATGATTTCAAGAATGGGATATTCGAGAGGTTTTTGTTCGGTTTCAACTCGCTCGCTTGCTGCGAGCTCAACTTCTGCATCATGCTATGAAGCGAATCTTTGTTCACCTCGGCAGCGTCACTCGTATCCGACTCGTCAAACGTTTCGTCGTCATTTGACGCTATGAACTCTGACCGACGTGACGATGCGGCAACCGTGTCGGCGGCAGGCAAAATAAAAGTCGGCTTTTTAACGATGGCTGATTTCGCTTTTATATTTATACTGTTTTTCTGCTTTTTCATTGAATTCACCCGATTCGTTGTAGAGTAGTTAGTCGCTGGTTTTCTCAGAGATTTTTTGTCAACAACACCATTTAATCCGTTCATTTGTTTTTCAGTGATTTGAACGTTAAATTTCGGCGTGGAAAAAACAACAACGCGAGTCCCATCTTTAACAAACCTCTTTATCATGCTTTCACCATAGTGTTTTGTTATATGATCTCGTTCTGGTAACTCTGATTTTCTTACGTCAGTTGGTTTCCTCACGATTAGAAATTTCATTACCCGCTTAAAAAGTTTACCAAATTCATGCTTTCTGCTTTGCTCGCTTTCGTTGTGCTGGATCAGCGAGTCAAAGTGAGACGAATCTGAAACAATAAAATCGATTTTTTTTTATTTTTGAAATCTGCTATATATATATAATGATATAAATATTGTCTTACTGTTTAATATTGAATATAAATACGCGGAAACTAATGTATTTACTTCATCAAAGATTGACTAATTCGAAAGATCTATATGCAAATATGTACATAATTAATTACCAATGAAATGGAAGCTTGTCGTCAACACGAGTAAACTAAAAACAACAGAACGAAAGTTATAACAAAATAGTATTGATATCAAATCATGTATAAATAGCTAACTAACCTCGTTATAAGAAGCGGGGCTACCATCTTTTGCAAGCGTTCATCGTTCTCTACTCATCAGTTTCTATGTGCACTATCATGCCAAGTTTGCGATCAATTTGTCTACAACAAACGAATGCTCACGTGCGAACCAAGCAAACCAGAATTAATCGTTACGCATCAATGATTCTCTTGAGTTCTGATTTTAAAATGATGCACTGAAGTTCGCTGTAATGATTTGTTTACTGTTCGATGATACACGGGAATGAGAATGGATATTACAAACCCGATATTATGAATGCTTGTAACGGTCTGCATAAATTCTGGTCACATCGTTGGGAATGATTCTGATCTTCATGGCGGCTCTCTTGAAGTAGGGCGGCAAAGACTTTCTTTAGTGTTTCGAAAATTTCGACTGCACGTTATAATGATTAATATAACGTCATATAGAGCATAAAAATAATTTAAAATCTGTGTGCAGATATGGGCGTGTCTCGATATCATGGCCGGAAAGTACATGTTTTTGAATTTGATTTTAAAGTCAATTATCGGCCAAGGCCCACATTTACACACGGAAATTTGTATGTTTTCCTTTTGCGCTCTTTAAACCGTCTTTTAATTTTAAATATATATTTTTAAATATATTGTTTAAAAATTGTAATTCCAAACCAAAATATGGTGGAATTTGAAGAAGGTCACTAAAGAAATCGTCAAAATTGCCTGATTCTTACAGAAAGTGGTTAAAGCCTTCCGAAATTGAGTGACAACAAATCGGCTTTTTCTTTTTTTGTAACGATCACCAGGCTCAAAACAAGCATACCATACTTAAATACATAAACACCGTCTTCCAATAAACGCCGCACTTCTGGTGGATTTTTATAATAAATGCCGTCCTCTAATAGACGCCTTCACCGTCAAATGCGGCGTTTATTAGAAAACATACTAGTTTTCTACGCTTAAGTAAGACTAAAATATGCACAACTTCTTTCTAAAAATTCTTCAACAAAAAATGATAAAAATGAGTAGTTGGTTTTTTTAGGCCGATACCGACGATAACTTTTCGAGAATTTTCAGGTACTTTTCTGTTAATCCCCCCCCCCAAAAAAAAAAAAAAAAAATGCCAATATGCTGCAATATCACCAAAAACTTTATCAAACTTGTTTAATTGCCTATGGCGTTGACGCCACATCCATTCGCACAAGTAAGAGTCTAACATAGATCGACGTGTCGCATTGTGTCTCTTGTTGCGTTTTTTCGCTGATTTCCAAGATCTTTTGATGGATTGAGTGTGTGCGCTTGTTATTGGGTCAACGAAATTGATGAAATGGTTTACCGTTAAGTGATTGAATTCCCCTGCTGCCACACCACTATCAGCTCTCCAGAGATCTGACATAACGGTAGTCCCTTGTTGAATGGATAATAATCTACAGTTAGGTTTTTTCTTATCGGGTAATTTATAAGTTACATAATTTTTGGCTATTATTAGGGTGAAGCACTTGCTTTGTATGCGTCACCTTGGATCCGCTCCTGATGACGCTAACATTGCTATATAGGCACGAATAGACATTTCGTGTAGGGAATTTTGACGTCCATAATAGTGTTAAACCACCATAAAGTCTTTACAAGCGAGTTAAAGAGAATTTTTAATTGTTAAAATTAAAATGATTAATTATATCAATTATATAAATATATCAATTTTCAACATTTATATCATTTGAAACAAAGAAACATTGATTTTGAAGAAATTAAAAAATGTTTTTTTTTTGGAGGGGGGGGGGGGGGGTAACAGAAAAGTATCGATTTTCTTACTGATGGGGACAGGGAAACTGAAAACGACAGAGAGAGTTGAAGCAGAGGAGGAAACAGAGAGATTTTAGAGGAACGAAGCCAGAACGCTATCAGTATGAACCAAAGAAAATAGTTTACCAATATACGACGATGGCAAAAATAGGATCGAGCAAAACGAAGAAAACAACAACAACGATGGATTCGAGGCCATTCGTACTGGGAGTTTGTCTTGGTGCTCGTGTGATTAAGGAAGATATCAAGGAGGTTGATTCAATGATGTTAATACATAACATCATTATTTTCTTCAGATTCTTGTCTTTTGGGAGTTTGTAAAAGAGATTATTTGTTCAATCAATTTTCTTTTATTAGAGTTGCTTTAATCAACTGCCGCTCAATGAACCATTTTTGTACTTCGATTATAAAATATTTTGTTTACAACACTTGTCTCTTCTCTAATGCCTTTTAAACTTTTTTGTATTGAACATTCTTTATTCAAACAAATCGCCATATATGACGTCATGCGACAAGTGTGCAAAAACGAGAAAATAAATAAAAGAATCAAAATCAGTCAATAGAATATTTTTTTAAAGATATGTCATAGAATAAGGGTGATTTTAAAACTACCGTGTTTGTTATTGTTTACTTCTCTCGATGAACCATACGTAAATTTGAGTGAAGGCTGATTGATTGCGAACGAAAAGTTAAAGTAAAGTTAAAGTAAAGTAGAAGCTAAATAAAATACCTAGTTTGAGTTTTTCATATTCAAAGTTAAACTGTGGATTTTGCGGGTTGTCATTTGTTTTTCTCTAGCTAGTACGCTAAAGTATACGTTTATCCATATATATTATATATATTACCTGTATAGCTAGTAGCTTATTTTTATAGTGCATGCAATTTAATATTGTATAACTTGACTATTATATTATAAAACTTGACTATGCAAGTATCAATGCAATATTATTTGTTATTTGTTTTTTCTTACGTATTAATACAAATATTATCTCCATTTAGCTAACCATCTTGTCAAGCTATCAATTTTTATCTGTGCTTTTGCATTCTTTCTCCCTTTCTGTTTTTTAGTTTATTTATCTATATTGTATTTGAAAGTTGAGATGCATTTACAGTGTATTATTTACAGCATTTTATGTTTTAAATACGACACTTTGTTTTAATTGATTAATTTGTTGAAAGTACAACTTAATTTTTTCGAAAAGTTGAAAATATTTGGTATTTTGGGTTAATGAGAGTTCCTTGTATCAAGTTCAAATGTATCATTTTTATGAAGTATATATACCATGTAGGGTAACAACAGGATTTTTTTCTGAATTTCCTTTCCTGAGTAAAGATCAAACAAATACCGTGTTGTGTATGAAAGAAAATATAGCTATATTTATTTATATATGTTAAGGTTTTACAAAAGAGTAATAGGCATAAATATTGCCTGTAAACCCATCGTAACCACCAAATAAAATCTTGTTATAAACACAAAACGAACTAACAAGCGAAGAATACTCGATTTCAACAATTCGTGAAGATAAAAAACAAGAGATTGAAACAGAATAAGATCAGTAAGATTAAAATTTTTTCATATATAAGTTATTTTCTACCACAATATTTACAAATTCGTTTTCCAATGCAAAAACTTCGGCATCAATTATATTTCTAAAATGATATGCTTTTAAGTCATTTATGTGCTGGAAAAATTCTTGAAACTCTTCTACACTGCCAAAACTTGAAACATCTTTGCTCAGCGATGCGTTGTAGCTTTCAAAGTTTTCTTCTGTAAAAAATAAAGCTTTTAGCTTTTCCGGCTCATATTTTAATTTCCCTTTGTTCTTCATCAACCAAATCTCTGCATGGACCAACTCCGGGAAGAACCGTTGACATAAGGTTGAAATGTCATTTGCAACGCAATATTCTTGAAAGTCTAGTAGTAGAAAAAGAAAAGGTATAGCTATATATTAGATACTCTCATTGCTTTTCTTTTATGAAATGTTCCTTAATTTTGTATGATCCCACCATTTAAGTCATGCTTGGACACTGAAGCTGATAATATCCCATCATCAATTCCATTTGAATTTTCATGTTCTATAAAAAAAGTATTAGTACAACATCTGACAATACATGTATACATATATATATATATTTGTTCAAGGTGTGTAAATAATATTTGTTCAAGGCATGTTTTTATGTTCTACTTGCATTACTTTCATTCCAATTTGTATATAAACTTATCACATATTACCTGTGTCGATAATATTGAAGTCATATTCTGATGCAGTCAAAGTTTCATCTGAAAGATGACCTTCTTCAACAGTTTGATTTTCTGCAAAGAAATTTTGAAGATTTAGATTTTTACACTATAACTTTTAGACTGTTTGGAACTGAAATTTTATTTCTCTCTCTGAAATAAATTATGGCTGAGAAAATCAAGAAATTCTGAGAGGGTTGTCCTTCTTAAGATTTTATAAAACCTTCTATATAGCAGTACCATTAACTTTGGTATAGTCACACTCAGAGGCTGTCACAGTCCCATCAGAATGACTTGTAACGTCCAAAGTAGTTGCAAAGCTCATTTCGGTTTCATCAGTTGCTGAAAGTGTATTACAACTTTGTAATATATACATATTTTTAAAAAAATTTGAAAAATTTATATACACAGTTATATGATATTTTTATTAATTTACTTTTTTATCACTTTAAATAAACTTTGGATGTGTACCTTCTATAAATTTTCTTAAACTACGCCGTTTGTGTTGTCCAGGCATTTCTTCGCCTGAAAGTGACGAAAGGCGATAGTTCTGTGCATTCCTCGACACAGTTGGACAAGGTATGGTCCTTTAAACCTTGATCTCAAGGCACCCCCTAAATAAAATATTTGTATATAAAAGAAGTAAAAGCGTTAAAAAGTTTTTTTACTTTAAATTCAATTCATTTTATAGATATCTTTAAATATTCAAGTTAAAAAAACACTTTATTTTGTTACCTTTTTTTCTTCTCCCTTGAACATCTAATACCAATACTTTATCACCTTTCTCGATACTTTGAGCTCCTTGATTATCGTTATTTTTTTTATCATAATAGTATTTATATTTTTCTTGAGCTGCGACTGTGACTAAAATATGAAATCATGAATTTTGCTTTAATAATGTAATATTTTTTTATAATTCATTTTATATTTGATTTATAAGTAATTTACCTCTTTAACTTTAATAGAAATTCTTTGAAGTTCTTCTTTGTTTTTTTTAAATATATTTTCGTATTCTTCCGCAGAAGTTTGGCATTGGCAATCATTCTAACATGTTAAACAACACTGTTAGGTATATATTTATATCTATATATTTATATAAATACAATTATAAATAGACAAATAGGAGCTCTTATCCTTTTTAATACTTTTTATAGGTTTTAATATATTTCTGAAACACAGGACCCATATATTACTGTTGACGTGGCTTATTCTGTATAAATATTAGCAATAATAATAATAATAAAGTAATAATATATAATAATGCAATTTTGTGACATAGGTCGATCATATGGAACTTCGTACTTCGTCAAGTAAAGATTCGCTGAAGGGAGAACGTCCTGCAAACATAGCTTCAAATGGAGAAACCTTCGTTGCCGTATGTCTTTCAACGCGCAAAGAATACATGACGAGATCAAGATAATCGTCCCAATTTGTTGCGTTTTCTTCAACAAGTTTGCGTAATTTCCTTGTACAAAAAAATGTGGTACATCCCTTGTAAAAATACAAATAAACACCGAAATCAATGTTTTAAATGATTATGTATATCGTTTCATTCAAATAGATACCTTTTTATATTTTTATTTGTGTTTTCGTCTTGGCCATTCGACTGGGGGTAATAAACCGCCGTTCTCCTCCTCTCTATTCCAAGCAGTTTGTACATTTCGTCGCTTAGCTGAAGTAATATATATACTTTCTTTATTATAACTTAGCGTATAACTTAAAAATCAGTGGAAAACAGTAACTGAAAAAAAAACGCCGCCTCCACTTCTTCACGGACATAACGACTCTAACTAAACTATTTTACCTTGTTGTTAAACTCTGTTCCATTATCCGAAATAATAGCTTTTGGAAATCCGAATGTCGTGATCAAATTGATCATGCATTTAGCAATCGTTGCGGCTTCTTTGTTTGGTATTGCATATGCAACTGGATTTTTCGAAAACAGGTCTGTGCATGTTAAAACATGGATGTTACCCTTCGATGACAGAGACATGCTAGTAATGTCAATGCCAATTACTTCCCAAACTCGTGACGTCTAAAAACGAAAATCATTGTATTCTTTGTAGCGCATATAAAACAACAGTATAATTTACTCTTAGTGTAACTACTATGCACGTGTTTACCTGAATTGGCATCAGCTCTGGAGCCGGAACGTTTTTTGCAGAGTTTCGCTGACATTGCTCGCATTCTCTTACCTAGCAAAATAATAAATACGCCGCAAATACAAAATATTGGAGAGTGAGGACAAGGGATTACTCCTATTGTAATTGGATTCAGGAGCCACTGAGAAACCCGTAAAAGTTATGTTCACGCTTTTTAAGACTAAGTGTGAACACTTGCACGTTTTTCCTCTATACGTAACATAATACTGTTTCTAAAATTTGCCTAAATTAATAGAAAACGCATATAAAGAAAGTATTATTTTATCACGAAACTAAGTCCTATCAAACAAAACAACGTAGTAACAGAGTCATACCCATTTTCGCAATTCCATCCCAGAAATATTTCGCCATTACTTTGTCGATGGTTTTGCTTTCTCCAGAATGACCACCAAGGGGACTAGCGTGTTCTTCGACAAATATTGTTTTTTTTTAATTTTTCGCTCAAAACAACTTTTTGAAGATTTTTTTCTCTCGATTTAGAAATTCTATAAAGTTCGCCATCTAAAACAATTTTCTTAAAATTATTTAACTAAGAACCAAGTTCTACTAGTTACAAAAATAATATCGTAAGCCGGCTGCTTGGTTATCTGTAAAGAAAGAAATGAAAAGGAAATAAACAAATATTTACTTTGTATTCTGTAACATTTGGAAGCTTTAACAATTTTCCTCTGGAACTTCTTTGCTATATCCTTGGAGAATGTTTGAAACATTAAATATCTTTCCATGATACTGTAATAAGTAGCGGCGTTAGACGATTCCATGGTAAAATAAAAATACAATAATAAAATACTTTGTAAATAAATACAACTCTAGACGCAGCACGTGAACTGTTTTTGTTTTAGTTTACATGGTGATTTGGTTTCAAATCTATCACGATATTTTTCATCTATTTTCGTTTATAGGATGATTTGGTGTTTTTGACTCAATGTACCAATCAAAACAATAACAAACACGGTAGTTTTAAAATCACCCTTATTCTATGACAGATATGCGAGTATACAAAACAAACAATGGAGAATTTAATAAAGAAAAGTTATATTTTGAGTGGACTACATACTCTTTTAACATCTACCGATCTCAATGGAATCCAGATAACTAATGCTGTCGGTCTCGCGGTAAAATAGGACCCGGGAAATAAGAACCTTTTGAATTTAAATTTACCAGGAAATTAAGAATGGATCATATTTACCGGGAAACCAAGACTTTGAAGTATTACTTCCCCGGGGTCTTAACTTTCCGCTACACCGGTAACATCGCGTAGCCGTAGATGAAAGAGGGAACCTATGTGTTGTATTGCCAGAATTAGTTAACCTGAATATTTTATTTAATAACCTCGAGTTGGTTTTGTAAAAAAATCGCAAAATTTAATTTGATATTTATTTATATTTTAAGAAAAACCCTAGATCAAGACCAAGGCTATTTCAAAAATAATTTCGTTAAAAAAACAACAACAAAACAAACGACAACAACAACAAAAATGAACAGCGATTTCAACGGACTGAAAGAGAACATCATTACAAAAATGACTTCTTATAAGGAAAGGTATGTAGATATTATCGGAATATAAGATTATGATAAAAACTTTCGTAATCCTGTTACTAGCATATATATGCAAGTGTTGTAATGTAACACAGTACAGTACGTTTTAAGGATAGTGCTCAAGGATTTTTAAATATTATTTTTAAATAATATTTATTGACCAGTTATAATTATATTTTTAATATTATTATATTTGTAGGGTGGTCAAACCGTTTTTTAAAGTTCAAAATCTATTCTTAAAATTGTTATAATTAGAATCAGCTTCAAAAATGGAATTCAATGAGGGGTCAGTTTTCTTTTAACTCCAAGTCCAAGTGGTTAAAAAGTTATGCCCGTTTTTGTACCCTAAAAATTTAGGAATATTTTTATAAGACAGAGAGTACGGCACCGAAACAAGGTTTTCTCACCAATTTTAAAACATATTTGACTATAACTTTTGATTTCCTTTGACTTTTCCAGACTTTAATACCTTATTTTGACCACATATTGTATATTTTTAAAGCATTTAAAATATTTTATAACTGTTTAAAAAGGTTAATAATAATAAATTTTTGTTTTTTATAATCTGGCGATTTTTACTTTAAGCTAGCGCTAAAGAGCATTTAAACTTTTATATAAATATAAAAAACTATATAGCTAGAAACTACAAACAATCATCCTTCTAATGATATGTTTTTCTTCCTTGTTTGAAGTCTTGAAACTAAAAAATTTTGTAAATTTGATATTAAAATGGGAAAAAACCGACATTGGCAACAAATTAATAATAATAAAATAATATCATTGAAAGTGAGAACTAATTCCGCATGCGCATGAAAGATTGAAAACAACAGTAAACAAACTGCTCTCCTGCGCCAGGCGTTTTAAATACACTATTTTGTGTTTTTTACAGTGCCGTTTTCGTAAGTTTCATTACAATCAGAACGGAGTGAACAGATTGAATGATAACTTTGCTGTTTCTCGATGGAATCCAAAACAAATAACATTGTTGGAAAGAGTAATAATTTCTTTATATTAATAAAAAAAAATTGGTGCTTTTAGCATTATTTTTGATAAAAATAGAAAAAATTGAAAATTAAAAACAACTGTTTTACTAGCGTTTTTTTTTTCGAATTCTAACATTGCAGTGTTTGACCACCCTAATATTTGTACAGGAAAGAAAGATTTTAATGACCTAAAAGTTTCTAAATTAGTTCTCCTCTATGGATCCTGTAGAAAAAGAAAATTTCCAATATCTGATATTGTCCTTTGCCATCGGATAATTTTTTGGATTTTAAAAATTAAAAAAACTCATTTTCCGCAAAATTTCATTGAATTGAGACCTTAATAGAACAACAAAATTGTACATAAACCCCAGTTTGCAGATCGTGGCAGCTTTCATCGAGATCTCGGGTGCACCAACCAGAAATTTTCAAGTGCAGTTGCGCAAAAACGCCTCAAGTGCACCACTAATTTTGACAATATTCAATAACACAAGCTTCTAAATATAGCAGATTATAATAAAAAAGTCAATTTCTTTGCATTTTTAGCTAATCTGTCGCTGTATTCCAAAAAATTGTCTAATTTCCCCCTACCCCCAGCTCAAAAAAAGTATGCGCTTCATGAGCCGACATTTTCTCATAACAAAACCTATCGTTCCTAGGTGCGCATTAACTTTTTTCACACATTTATCTCGGGTGCGCGTTTGCCACGATATGCACACTGACATAAACCTATGATATCTACACATATTTTAAAAATACAAGTAGTATGGAGTGAGAAAATATATATAATAAAATGCAATTAAAAGACTTTTCCCGCCAAACTCCCTGTTGTTTATTCTGCTATCACCCAAAAAACTCTAGATATGGCAATGGAGTGGCCAGCCAATTTCTTCCAAAAGAGAGGACAAATAATTATTTAAAATACCAAACAAAATTGAGTTAAAAGCCTTGGCCACACGATAAAAAAGAGAAGGATATTCTTTGCATTTCACACAATAGTTTCTTTCATACATATCTGGCTCACTATAGCATGGAAAACGGACGCTAAGCCGATAGATAGATAGACTATAAAGTCTTCTGCTCAAGGTCTTAGTAACCATTCTTGGTTTTATTTGTTGCTATCACTTTTGTTGTTATAATATATTTTTAATGCTTTTTCAATTTAGACTCAAACAGTTTGACGACTTGCTGAGACAGCAAGTGATTGATTTGAAAACGTTAAGAAGTTTGTGTTTCCAAGGTAGGTTTTCTAACAGCTGGCCATTAATTACCAATCGTAAAATCTCTACATATCATTGGCTGGTCCATATTATGTGATTCCCTGGTGTAACCAGGCCATAATCTAGAAATGTAGGGCAGCGTCCGATATTGTAAAAAAGGGCACTCTTTTTACTGTTCGATTACAAGGAGCAAACAGTCCAGCCTCCCATGGTGAGGCTGTACTTGGCAAATTTTTGATTTATAGACCCCTAGATTGGCTATAATTGCTATATTAGAAAGTTAACTTACCGTTTAAAACTAGCCAAATTAAGTAACAAAATACTATGATTTACATCAACAAAATATTTTTTCCATCTTCTAATAAAATTATTAACACAACCAAAACAAATAAAAAACTACAAACAAAAACATAATGGCGTCAAACGTTTTAAACAAATGTAGCAATGATATAAAATATCACGGCACATATTTTCACTAGCGAAATACAGCTTTAAAAAGTTATAATACGACGACGTCATCGGTGGTAACCATGTCTTCTTGAAATTAAGAAAAAGTGCGAAGTTAACCCGTTAAAACCTAGCTGTCGTGTTTATTTTCTTCAGAGTCTACTGCATGTTTATTGGTTAAGTGTCTTTTTATTTTGTGGTTTGATCTTTTATTCTTCCATCGAATTCAGCATTGTTCTTCTGCATTTATCTGTCTCTAAGTTGACTTTTAAACAACCTGTAGCGTGTAAGCATGTCTGTCGGTTCTCTTCCTTTTTTTATGATTTATTTAACAAACTTTTGGAAACGATTAATAATTGTTAACATTAATTTCGTTAAACAAACTAAATTTCTTAATAATGCTACACATTGATATATTTAAAAAACGAATATAATTTGAAACAAAAAAACATTTACGTAACTGAATACAAATTACGTTAAAGTAATGGTTCATTAAGATTTCATTAACAAGAGACACATTTGAGACGTATGATTATTAGTAAAATAACACAGTTAGCGACAGCAATTATTTCTCCATACAAAGAAGAAAAAACAAAAAGCAACATATATACACTTTATTTTTCCATACATAAGTATAAAAAGAAAAAAACATACGTAACATGCCACTCTTTAGAAATGAGACGCATTTTTATACATGAATGAAGTCAATGAAAACAAACAGAAACACGCAACTATATAGAGAAATATGGAAGGATGCAAAAGAGAAATAAAACAACAAAAAAGTTTTTATTGATAGTGTAAAAAAACTTCACTTATTATTTTTCCTTTACTAATAAATATCCACTCGTGAATTTGTTAATTTGACGCGTGTTTCTCGACTCACGAGTCGTTAATTCGAACCCTGAATTACAATTTCATTTTTTCATATCCAAATAAAAGAACGAAATAAAATAACTGTCTTGTAAAAGAAAAGGTCTATATTTCAAACTTCGATCTTCTTGGTTTTCCTCAGAGAAAGGAGTTTCCTTTTATAAAATAAAAGTTCTGATTGGTCTTTCACGCTTCGTCATCGTTGGACGAATCTTTAAACCTCCGTGGAAGTGTGCTCAACACAAAGTTAATATTGGTAGAATTAGCTTCGATAACAAGACCGAAAAAACACACAAAGGAAAACATCAACCTGGATGCATTAATTCAATAATGTTACTGATTATTTTTTATAAAAAGGGCACTTTCAAGAGACTTTGTGGCACAAAAAACATTGCCCCCCCCCCCCTAATTAGTATGCATATTTGGCATTTCAAGGTAAAAATATTTTTTTACAATTTTAAAAAGCTTTAAATTAAATTTCGCTATATTAGGGCCTGGTAACAATATGACATAAATTAGCATATATATAGAATTGTTTTACAGAAGTAATATTTGTAAACTACTAAAGAGTGTTTAGAATTGTTTATGTCATGGCCTGTGTATAATTTATTCTAAGGTCATTAAATATTGAAAATGATAATTTTTATTATCAATGTTGTCATGTTTTGTGTTTTAAGGAATCCCTGATAAACCATCACTTCGTTCTTTACTATGGAAGGTGAGATGAATATCTTAAAGATATATTTTTGATAGAAAGTTTTGTGAAATAATAATTGGTTTGAATATATTAAATCTTAATTAAAAATATAATTAACACAATTGTTTCATTTTTTAGATTTTTCTTAATTTAGCGGAAGGAAGTAACGTGAATAAGTTAAACAAGGATTTTTAAGTCCCACGGAATAATGGAAACTGATGATTCGAAAACATTGTTATTTTCAAAAATTTTCACTTTTTATGTCAAGACAAGTATGAACAATTATACAATGTAGGTAATATAGTCAAGTCATCAGAAATGAGAACTGTAAAATATATAAGATGGGAGTTTAACACCTGTTATGTATGTGGAAACAGAACACATTGAATAAGGTGTTTTTCCTTGTGAAGCTGAGGAATTATAAGATCAAACACAATGCTTTTGTTTTCTTGACTAGATACTATTGCATTATCTATCTGCAAATAAAGGCGAATGGAACGAGAAGCTTCGGAAGCAAAGGTACTTTGATGTGTTTTGACTGGTTAAATGTTCTTTGTTAGCATGCTTCTTGATAGAATTCTTGACAAACGTAACTTATACTTGATTACTGTGCTGAGATGTGATAAAAAGTTGCTAAACTCAATTGTTTACCTATTTTTCACAGTCACAGTCACCTCTCATACCAACTGGCATATATTATCTTTCAACAATGTGTCCTTTCGTCTAAAATAAACAAGTTGTTTCAACTGAATAAAGCGTTTTTTGTGGATGGTTAGATGGATTCTTCAAACTTCAAATCACTGTGTGTGACATCTAGAATTCTGGTTAACTCTAATTTCTGAAAAGGTTGTTATTTCTTTTAGATTGTCGTACAAACATTATGTCGCGGAAATTGTCGCACATCCGAGTGACGCAGATAGAGAAAAGGAAATCATTTCAGATCATGTGGGTTTCTTTTGACGATGCCTTGAAAATTTCAATCTAACTGTAACTCATGCAGTTTCTAAAAATAACATGGCGAATTAAAAATTTCATAGACATTTTTGTAGTCTCATATTTTAGACCAACAATTTCCACAGAAAAATATTCATTCTTGATGGTGATGGTTTGGTGTGGTTGTCTGTACGATAGATTCATTAATTTATGGTGTCAATGACTCTTGTTTGTTACCAGCCCTTAAACATGAATGCTGACAGCCATTGGAAGAGCTATTTCAAAGACAATGAAGTATTACTGCAGATCGACCGTGACGTGAGGTAGAGTGAGTACTATGCTATATGTGTCCTAGGAAGTATCCCTTTTCCTGGATATATATGTGTTTTTAGGAGCATTACAAAAGAATGTTTTGCGTGTTATTTTATTTCCCATTATATTTTTTTTGTTATTTGATTTCATTTCATAAATTTTAATTATAGATATATTTATTTATAATTTAAACTAATTTCAATCCCCAATGCAATTTACGATTACTTTTTCAGACGATTATGTCCAGACATCTCCTTTTTCCAGCGTGCAACCTCGTACCCAATCCACCATGTCCTCGGTACTTTAATAGTCATTTTTTTTCATTATTTCTAGCCCTTCTTTTCAAGTTCGTCATTTTACAAATTTTTTAGTTCTTTTAAGAAGGTCAGTGTAATGTTCCCCACTTTACATATTGTATCTGCTATCACTTTACTTAATATATTTAATATATACATGTTTAACTTTATTTTGAAATGTTGTCTATTGATTTGATTGCAGATGATCCTGGACCATTTGAAACCCTCACAACTCGCGTGGATCGGGCAATGTTAAATACCTCGGTGATTGGCATAAGTAAGGGAGGATTGCGCAATGTAAGGATCCTTTACAAGTTTTCATTTTTTGCGCAAAGTCGTTTAGATTCTCAGTTGCCATAGTTGCGACATAGCTATACTGTTTTCCCTATCCTTCAAAAGGTTGACATTGAGGGAAGGTCTGTAAAACATCTGGGGATTTAACCCACACAATTGCGAGGGTGGGGGAGTGAAAGTGAATAACCCCCTGAATAAGTATTTGTACATTTGTATTGAGCTCGATATAACAAAAAATATCTGCGCATATTTCAACTTCCACTAGCTGACTTGTTCACTTAGTTGCCGTGTTTTATTCTCCCTTCTTCTTCTTTTACATTTTTTTCACATCTATTTTCCATGCTAGCATGGGTTAGACAAACTACATATAATATTTTCTTTTGCAACCATTCAGTCAGTCTCGAACAGTTTATGACATTTTTTACATTTGTCCAATCTAGACATATTTAGGAGTGATCTGAACACAGTCATCGAGATGAGAGAAATGGCACAATTACTGCTCACAAACAACTAGAATTGTTGAAATCATTTGATGAATTGCTTTCAGGTGATCATTAAAAAATGTCGAAACGAAGATTACGCTGTGCTTCCCGAAGGTCAAGAAGCTCATTGGCAGGTTGGTAGGTCTTGTCGCTTTTCTCCTGCTAAAAAAATCAAGTTGCAAGAGATGTAAAATAACATACTGAAGAGATGCACTATTACATCGGTTTTCTACATGTTCGTCATTACGTTGATAGATTGTTTACATGATTCAGCTGTCAATGATGAATTAAAAAAATCAAAATTGCATTTTGTAACAAAATTAACCTTTTGCTTAAGAATTCTACTCAATATGTGCACCAAAAAATCAAATTAGTGCAAACTAAAAAGCATGATGATTACCGTTTACAAAGCGTTTAGTGGTGACTGACTATAGTATGCCGGTTGTAAATGAGCCTTGGTTCCAAGCTGTGGGACTGTAGCAAACCAGATAAGGCAATTCGCTAGAGGTCTCTTTCCTGTGACAAGAATGTTTGTCAAGGAGTGAAGTAGTCAAGTTATTTTCCAAAAAATGATCCCCAGAAATCTGAAATTTGAGTCTGATCATTGGAATTGTACAATTTTTCAGGTTGTTGAGAGGGTTCTGTTTATCTATGCAAAGCTCAATCCAGGCCTTTCTTACGTGCAGGTGTGAAATTTTTAATAGAAATAAAAGGATGGTACAGCTCATTAGAATGGTGTTGATCATTTTTTGTCTTTCTCCAAGATGCAACCCCATCAAGGAGCTAGATAGATAGAATTGATCTACAGTAAATTTCGCAAATAACAACAAGAGATTGTTTTTGTTAAGCGATCAACTTCTCATCTCCAGGGTATGAACGAGATCATCGGTCCCATTTACCACACTTTCGCATCTGATCCTGATCTTGAATGGCAGGGTGAGCAAGATTCTTTTAATCATCAAATGATTTTGCTCATCTATTTTCTTTTGAACGGAGAGAAATCTTAAGAAAAGTAAAATTAGCTTTTTAGGGTAGCATTGTAAGATTTTCCGAGTTTTTTTAATTTTATGGTTGTTCCAGAAATCTAAATACAATGAAAATTGAAGTTTGAGTATTTCTCACAACCTTGAACACACATTCAAGTTAAACGAAGAACCTTCAAAAGACCTGCGTTGTGCATGTCTTTTTGAGGGACTCATCAGCGTTGCATAAGTCATAAGCTGAATCGAAACGCAAAAACATTGAATAACTAACTATATATATATATATTTTGTATTCGACATGGTGCACCCAAATAACCGAATTTCGATTCTTTTCTTTAATCATCGTTTTCACTCAAATCATCACTAAACTTACAATTATCATTTTTAGAGCACGCCGAAGCCGATTGTTTCTTTTGCTTTTCGAACCTGATGGGTGAGATTCGCGACTACTTCATAAAGAAGTTAGACGACACACCAGACGGCATAGGTAATAATTCCTTTTGCTAACGCTGCGACATTGAGTCATGGGTCATGGTCATTTTTAACAAACCCTGCTCACTCAATATTTATGCGAAACACGTAATGAACCTGACTTCCCATGACCTTTTCGCTTTGTTTCACTCAAGATCTTTATTAAATTGAAAACATGTCTAATTCTCTTCGTAACTCCAATGTTTCAATAGTTACTCTTCTTCTAAATGGGGCCGCCGCTTGTTAATTTTTTGATTTTTTTTCAGTCCCGTACTGTTTTGTCTTGTTCAGACAGGGGTGTTTGTGGCGTAACAGCGATTCCTTTTTTAAAAATAACAATAATAAAGCGAACCAATATTTATTTAATTAATTGATGAATATAGTATTAATTTTTATCTTTCTAATCATTTTTACAGAATTTATTTTACTATTTTAGAACTTTAGTTATAATGAAATAAATGAAATGAAATAATGTAAATAAATTAATGATGAATAGTATATAGCTGTTCAGGGGGTCGCTGCATTTTTTGTTGCAGTTTGCTGTTGAAAGGCGGCCGTCATCTTCATCATTTACATTATTCACGTCTATTTTCCATGCTAACATGGGTTAGACGGGGTTTCAACAGATGATATTCTCCATAATTTTGTAGGTTGTGTTGAAACATTTGATGATTCATTGGAGCAGATGTTTTTACAGCTGGATGCCCTCCCTAATGCCAACCCCAGTGAGAGGGAAAACAGTGGTGAGTTAACCCATGCAAGATACCAACTTTTCATTTTAAACTCCGTGGCAACAGTGCATAAAGGGCATGGGAGATTATATCCACGAGGTCAAAGATGTTACATGACCTGTATACCCATTGACCCGCATGCCCAGCATGATTTGCATCTTGTTTTGGAGTTTACTGGCATTGCAAAATGAGTGAAGAGTAGCAGGAAGGAAGGAAATTTTTTAGAGGAGAAAATAAGAAGTACTCCCTAAAGGAAAAACAAGAACTTGGGGTGTTTATCCAGAAGTGCAAAACTGAGTACGATGATAACGTTAAACAGAACAAAGATAACATTAATTACAACAATAAACTCAAAAAACACATAAGTTACCCAGAGAAGGATATATGGCAAAGGAATTTTGCGAATTTTATTCAGATCTAAAACATGTTAAACATGATGATCCGAACTTGAGCAAAGCTTTGAAACTGGGTAAGCAATGTCTTGATAGTTTAAAGACCCACAAAATCATTGTTTTTTATTTATTTTGTCTGTTTTTAACAAGGTTTCCAGAACGCTCATTAAGCATTATCATGAAGACCTCGACCCAGAGTTTTAGTGTATTTAATTGCTCCCATTTGTGCTACGGTTATTTTTGATGAAATACGGCATTGTTTATTTATAACCGTTCACTAAACAACTTTGTGATAGCATGGTCTCGAACCCAGAACCCTTCGGTTAAGAGCCGAACGCCATTACCATTGTGCTATCGCCGGATAAATAGTATCGGATCATTGAGCCACTAACAAAGGTCAAATTTCGTCAGCCAGGAGGAGGCAGAAATGGAAAGAGTGTTCCAGAAGTTTGTGAGGCTATGTATGATTGGTTTATTGATATTCGATCCAGCTTGAAAGCAAGACTCCCAAAACCTATGTTTAAACCACTATGTAAGATAGTTCATGAGAAGTGGCTATGGCAGCAGGAAACAGAAGTTCCAGTGGAGAAGAGAATTGTATTTTCGAATAGTTGGGTTTGTGGCTGGGTGAAAGAGCACAACATAAGCTTACAGAAACCAAACAAAAGGTTTGAGATCAAACAAACCGATCATAAATGGGGATCAAATGCCCTTCCATAGCAATGAGAGCGCACCTGAGTAAATCTTGAATTTCACTGGTTTCCATACGTATGTCAAGGAAAATTGCACTATCAATGGGCTCCTAAAGGATCGTATTGACTTGAACATATGCTTAAAACCATTTCCCACCTTCCAAACCGTTTCAACATTTTCACACCAAAGAATTATGCAATCTTTGTGTTGGACGACTATTCTGTGTTCCGAGATGACGTCGCGAGAAAAAAATATTTTTATGAACGTCATGTTGGATCACAAACAAACAATCGCAAACTGCAAGTCACAGCAAGCTGACTGGTTTATTTAAAATTTTGTTGTTTTTGTAAATAAAATGTTTTTTTGTTGTGTATTTGGTTGTAGTAATCGTTCTGAGAATTGCAAAAAATCTTTTTTGTGAATTCCATCTGTAATCACTCACCATGACACAAACAAAACAATTATCAGAAGAAAGAAGGAACAAGTGGTTGAACAACATCAAACGTGCTGATATGAATGCTATAGCAACCCATTATAGAGTTTGTTCTGATCATTTTATATCAGGTAAGAAATAATTCTATCAGCACACAGTGTATAAACTTTGCTTTTACACTATTTTTGTTCCTTGCGATCACAAATTCTTACAAATGTAACTTTGTTTACTTTTAGGCAAACCAGCGAAATTATTCGAAAAATCTTTGGTTTATTTTTTAATTTCAAACAACTCAAGTGATAAAACTTATGAATACATATTTTGTTATGGCAAGCAAATAATTCTCCAGTTCCTTTCCCCTCACAAAAACAATTTTCTTGATTGTTGATTTCGACAAGCTTACTAATTTCATCACTTAAAGAATCCTGTGTGAAGTACTTTGCCACTAATTCAGGCAAAATTGCTTTCTTGAACAACAATCCACATTTTTGAACAATAGTTGTTCATGACTCGGTACTTGGAAATATTCTTTCATAGTAAAAACAACAAAATCACAATATTGTTTCTTAGTGACAAGGATCTGTGTTTGTTGGACCTGTTGGAAATATGGGTGCTGACGATTTAATTTTGTAATTCCACTCACTGTCTGTAAACAAAAGTGTTTGTCACTTTCAGTTGCCTCATCAATAAATTTATTTTTGTGAGGAAAAGGGGCATTTAATTTCAACACAACCCTTTCCACAGCATTCACAGTCAACTAAAGCATCCGGTGATGCACCGAGAAAAGGATAGTCAGTTGACACAAACAAGCCACATGTTTTTACACTCAGATTTTGATGCTGCTGAGAAAGTATTTTTGTGTATGTCTTCAAAGCTTTCTTTTCTTGATTGCAGCCCCAGTTTGGATTATGCTAAAGAGTTTAAAAGCCTTTGGGCCACGAATGCATTAGTGAGGACTATTTGGTGTCTGAAAAAGTATATAAATTGGTGGGAGCAAGGATGCTTGATTTTAGAAAACGCCACAAAATCTAAAGCAGTTGATGAAAATGATAACACTGAAAACACTGAAAGGAAAGAAAGCTGAGGAATCTGCCCCGCACGATGAACTGTTCGATTGTGAAGGCGAAGAATCATCGATTGAGGATGAAGACGATACATCAGACGAGGAGAAAGCCACAATTTAAACCACAGAGTCCACGGAGGGTGAAAAAGTACCAGAAAATGCAGTACTTAGTTCTCCATCTATCCCAAAGTTGGCTCCTTCCTGCCCAGAGGATAAGGCAGAGCTTATCAGTTATGCAAAATTTATTGACGAGATGGGTGAATTGCTACTAAATCCCAACACATCCATTCGGTTGTGAATGTCGGAAATATCCAAAGACAATATTCCGAGACAAGACGAAACGTGAAAGAGCGGATTTTTGATTTTATTAAAAGCTGTTTGTTAATGTATGTATGCTACAATGTGAGAACAGTTTCATTCAGCTATTTTTCTTTGGTTGCGTTGAAATTTTCGTGACTTTGTTTTTTCTTTTTTCCGTTAGTCTATGGTTGTGTTTAGTAACAAAAGAAAAAAAGATTTTTCTCATTCCATTAGTCTATTAAAATGTTTTTTCTCATAAGACTTTCCTTTTAGTTATTTAATGTTTATGATTATGTTCTTTATAGTTTGTAAATACGTTAAAACAGTGTCTCTTCATTTTACAAAGAAACCGTGACTTCTTTTAAGCGGGAATTAAGCTTAGCATTTATTAGATTTTTGGATATTTTCCTAATCATTAATACCCTCCGTTTATTCGGCACACAAGAGTACAATGATATGTGTATTTTCGTGAACTGAACTTTTCCTAATTTTTTTTCTACACAGGCGCACATATGAACAAACTGTTCTGCTTATTGCAAGTGAAAGATGAAGAGTTGTGGACGGACCTGGTGAGAATTTACACGAGAGAGTACACGTTTCTTGATGCTTTGTAAAATATCTTTGTTAGAAGACAAAGGAGATGAAACCACAGTTCTTCGCTTTCCGATGGATCACGTTACTTCTGTCGCAGGAATTCCTGTTGCCAGGTAACGCGCCTGGAAACGAGGCTGTTCTTCAATGTACCGACATTTTATCTTTGATACGATATCTGCTGTATGCGTCGGTGTCACTAGCGTGCAAATCAACATGCCATTGTTATGCCTCATGGTTTCCGTTGTCAAGACACAAGTGCTCTTTTATATAAGTCTTATCATGATGGTGTTCGATTAGCCTTCGTTTTCACTCACGCAAATATGCCAGTTTCATTGTGATACTATCTTAATCTTTAGACTATGGTCAGATTTTTATCGAAAAATTGGATGATAAAATTGATTCGTGCGATATTCTCCCTTCGTGTCAATCTCGAACAATGCTCTTACCGTTAAATTCGTTTATTCGCGCTCATCCAATTCACAGAGTCATTTTAATCTGAATTTAGTACAATCATCTAATGTCATCGCATGTTGACCTTTTATTTTTTCAGACGTTATTCGATTATGGGATTCATTGTTCGCCGATGCGTCGCGCTTTGGTTTTCTTCTCTACGTCTGTGTGGCCATGCTAGTGTGAGTGATACAGTATCGCCACAGTCATGTTATTCACACACTGAGATAAAAAAAAATAAAATGACATTGTTTGTGCTTTCCCAACTCCGCAGCATATTGCAATAATGAGTTTGGTTTCTTCCTATGACAACATTTATTGTGACGTCAACAAGGTTCTTTCATTATCGAATTTTAACTCAGATTGTTACGTGAAAAATAGTGTTTTGCGGACGGTTTGTACGTAACCCGCGTTTGTCTAACTACAGTTTTTTTGTAAACACGAAAATGACTTTTTCACCGCCTTTAACAAAATTTTGTATTATTTTCATATTTCTCTTATTTAACGTTTAAAAGTATTAACTACTTCATTTATTTGATTCTATTTTAGGTTGCTAAGAGACCAGATATTGGAAAACGATTTCGCAAAAACCATGAAGTTGTTACAGGTTTTCCGTTAACAACCAGTTGCTAGTTTAAGATCAGGAATTATTTGAAGTAAAAGACTTAGAAGTTATATTTGAGGTCTTTTGTACACTTTCGGTTCAAAGTGATGTTTTGTTTTCGCGTATCTTTCTGCGTTTGCTTGTAGAATTTTCCGCATGAAGACTTCGACATGGCGACTATTTTAGGAAAAGCTGTCGAGTTGAGGATGTCTAGTAACTCGAAAAATACTATTCCGACCGGTAAACCGGTCTCTAATCGAGGCATGAACTTGAAAAAGAGGTTATCTTTATTCGCAAAGAACGGGAACAAATGATGCAAACGGCTTCATTGATCTTATGATATTTTACGCGTTCCTTATGTTAGTATTTTTACTTTTCCCGTAACTGTTTTTAAAATATCAAATTCACCCATCATTATGCAAATAGCACATTTGTTACTGTGCTGTAAATTTTATTGATTTTGTTTGTTGTTAATATATTTTTTACAATTTTTATATATATATATATATATATTCCTATTCTTTTTCAAATACATATTTTATCGATAATTATTATGAATGCTCTTTTTGTGAATACCTTTTTTGCCTGTAACCTAAATCATTAAAAAATAAAGGTTCTATTCTCTCTACAAAGGTATCAACAAAACAAATAAACAAAAATTTGGGAAAGAAAAATAATAAAAAGACAAGAGCCCATTTGATAGTAAGATCGGGGTAGAATGTGAAACGGCATGGAGATGGCTTATATCTCTCTCGATTACAGACACTTGAAAACATAAACATGTTTTAATCACTTGGGCGCGGTTTTAATAACATTTCTGTTTCATAAATGAAATTGAATAATTTATGAGTGGAGTTCATAAGACTTCTCTCTCGCGTGACACCTGGATGTATAGTCGCGTTTCATTGAAACATGGCGACTTTAAACTCAATGCATGTTGCGAAGGAAGAAATATATCGTCGGGGGATTTGTCATCATGTAAAAATATCTTCATAGGAAAAAAGTTGCTAACTTAGAGAAAGTAAAATTGACTAATTGGTGACATACAATATAAATCTCATTAGAGAAAGAAACATAAATGTCTTATCATAGGTGTCATATGTCGAATATTACACTAATTCCAATAAAACAATTATTTTTGCATACTGATACGGCACGATTGCACTAACGTAAAATTGGAAGAGCTTTTTTGTTGGCTACAACGGTCAACAAAAGCAACTCATGTTGCCAAGGTTACCTTGACTTGTAACACAATAATTGATCTTTCATTCATAATAAACGTAATTTGAGACTGACAATAAAGACACGAAAAGGAATTTCGTGTTCTGCTGATTCGGGCGGATGTTGTATTTTATTTTCATTGCTTTCAAAGTCAATTAAAAGCATGGCGATACACTGCTTACTCTATTTTCTTTTAGTAAGCTTTTGACTGCAACATTTTATGTTTTAAACGGCAACAACAATAAAAAAAATTGAACCGCGAAATAGGATATGTTTATAGACCGAGAATTGTAACTGCCAAAAGGGTCAGAGTTAAAAAATATTCGTAGTTTCTCATCACCATAATTGTATTTTTGACAAAAATTTGCTTAACAGAAACAGCGTGTTGTGGGATTAGTGTCTCTCTCCATCGTAGCACTATTATTAATTGACATTTTCTATTTATTCTGTTGAAACCTTATTATATATTGAAGAGCGTGTATAGTTGAGATGAGGAAATGAAACTAATCAGGAAGAGGGAAGAAAGTAGAAACTTCGTGATTTTTAAGTTGATTTCTGGATGTTTTGGTTTCTGCGTTAGTTTTTTTTTTGTTAATCGAGTCCAATATTGAAATAGAGATGTGACGAAACGATTTGCGGGCGACGTTTTATTATAGTAACGCAAGTCGAAATGTTTTCATAAACAACACGAGTTTGCTACTAACTTGGAATTGTGTACCATTGATGTTAAATGGTTTTAATTACGATGGAAATAGACTCGTTGTATTTTTTATCAATCGGACGCCATCCTTATTATCGATTTTTACATTTTTATTTAGCGAAAGATTATATTTTTCAATTCTGTAAAATTTCCAGGTGCCCCAGATAATAGCTACAGTTACAGTTTCATCACCACGGATTGTAGAATGAATGTGGCTCATTTATGAAACAATTTTTATTGATGGCATAATGAGTAGAAAATTGTATCTTTAGCTTGATTGCTGATTTCAACCTGTTTTATTTTAGTTTTACAAAAAGCTAATAGATAGCTATGTTTATGAGGAACTGGGAAACTATTTAAAAAAAAACGCATTGGAATGATGTCTCCAAGTCACGAATTATTAAATGAAAAACATCCCCCTCGACGAAGAAATACATATTCGGTAAAATCCAGTTACAAATCGCCTTTAGTTGTACCAGCCAGTGAAGATTCGGATAGTGATGAAGATGAAAAGGAACGACGCAAATATATCAGTCTTAAAGGAGGGCAGGGTTTTCTTTGGTTTGCTAACAAATTTAGCAACCAATGGGATTTGACCAATCACGAGAAACATGACTTTTTCACTGACTGTAATTTAGATTTCCACCATAGGAAAAGTCAAAAGCTACAACGTAATCACAATGGACGACATTCTTTACGACAAATCAAAAATCAGTTAAATCCACCGATAAGTTTGGACAATATACAAATATCAAATGAGTTTGAGTATGGTTTTAACCATTTACGCATTTCTGGTAGTAAAGCAAATATGGCTGTTAAAATGAGACCAATATCGCTGTTTTCGCCACCCTCTGAAAGGCCAAAGAGTATGATAAACCATTCTGAACAAAAAAAAAAGTATGCCGAAAAAAATTATGACTCAACAAGTTTTCTAAAGAAAACTGTATCATATGCAAAAAATGACTTTGAAGCTTTCCTTGAACAAGAAGTCCTGACATTGAGAGCGCGACCTTCTAATTTGAACATACATGGTTGTAAAGGAAACACAAATGACGAGGAATTAGTTGAAGATCTTAAAAATGCAAGACTGCGTCGATTTGTTAAGCGACAGTTGTCGTTTGATTCGCACCCACGGAAAAAACTGAGTAAGACCCTGTCACTGGAAAGTGTATTAACGAATGAACGTCATTTCAAAAGTTTTCCATATCGTGTGAAAAATGATAACTCTTTTCAAAGCGAAGAGTTATTGGATTTAACCAATGATTTTAGCTGGGCTAAAGACAGATCTAGCAAATGTAAAAGTATTGAGTTTTTAAGTTTTTCTGCAGATGATAACATTGATGCTGATGCTACTGTCGGAGGTGAAGAAATTGTTTCAGTAGGAAATGCAAAAGATTTTTCAACCGAACATCTTGTTATTTCCTCTGAAAAATACGTTGAAGAGAAAGAGGAATTAAAAGAAAAGAAACGCAGACCTAGCATTCCACATTTGTTGAGCTCATTTAAACTACCCAGTAAAAATGCGCTGAAAAAGTTCATTCGTAAAAAACATCACACACATCAAACTGACTCTTTGACGCCTGTGAAAGTCTCTCATAATGTTGTCAGTAAGAATGCAATTGATAAAAACAATTCTAAACCTGTTAAAGACAGCATTGGTTTGTTATCTGGGAATGTCCGATCTGCTGAAAGAACATGCGCAAAGGATGTACCTGTAACTGAATCTAGTTCTGTTCATTCGTTAGCCCGTGTTGATGAAGGTTTGTTACTTAATTCAACCATGGTATCTTTTACATTAGTTTCCCAACCTAATACCAACTGTCAAATACAAAATTACCATAAATTGTGTAAAAACTGTATATTTCTGTAGTGAGTTTTGAAAACAATTTTTGGGGATTAATTCAGGGGATTTGTTGTTCTCAGCGTTAAGTAAATTTAATTAAATTTCATTGCTGGATATTAAACGTAACGTCAAGTTGGATTAATTTGATCTTGTCATTTCATTGAGTGTTGTTTACGAGTTATTTTCCCACACATTCTTTAAGAGTTCAACAAGTTGACTTTTTAACACCCATAATTTATTATTTGCTTTTATTTATAAAGTATCTGTGCTACATGATGAGTCATCAACTCACTTTCTATATCCCTTTTTTATAATTCTCCAAAAGCTTTAATCAAGTTTCAAGAGACATGAATAATTTACGATTTGGTTTCTTTGAACTTATATGTTTTTGTCTGCGATGTTCTTGTTCAAATGACATATGTTCAATTTTTCTAAAAAGCCAGACGACATCTCAATTTTCACACTAATGTATTCTATTGGAATGTCAAGTTTAATTTCTTCTCAGATGGAATATGTGCTGCCTTGCTTCAATTGCTTAATTTTCACTTCAACAGACAAGTTCAGGATTGTGTAATGTCAGGGTGTGGTTAATTTTTTTCCCGCTGACCTCCTTGAGTTTTAAAACAATAACTTTTGAGTGTCTTTATTTCATTTATCATTTATTGTTTGCACAGCTAAATATTAATTGTTTACGAAATGATATAAAAAATCTTGTTCGTATTGTTACCCTCTCATCAAATTTTTTAAATCTTCAGAGAAAATGCTCATATTTTAAATCTTAAATTTTCGTCATTTTGGTTTGGTTTTATTTTTTCATTTCATTTTTCAACTCCAATATAACTATTGGTGTTTGTTCAAAGGTTTAAATTGTTGACTTAAAATTGTTTTGTAATACGTATAAATCAACTTTTGAAAAACTGAGTTTTTGTTTCCAATGATAATAGGCAAGTAGATTCCTTTCATACCTGAAGATGTAACTGTACAAAAATCTACATTGTTTGCATTACGAACGTTAATCTCCGCGAGAATAAATTTCATTATAATAGTATTGGATGTTTTTGTTTTTTTGCTTTCAAGGAGCGGCTTAACTTTTCGTGTTTTGCCAGTCAATATCGGAGATGTTCTCTTTTTATTGTTTGTTTTGCTTTAGCTTTTTCAAGAATGTGGATCAATTACTATAGAAAACTTTGCGTCAATTGTTCATCTTTTTTTTGTCTTATCAAAACAAAAGGATTAGGGCGAGGTCTGCATAGCTGTTGATCTTGCTGGCCGCTCAACAACGAAAACATTGTTGTTTTGCATTGTTCAAAAAAATATGATTAGCCATAGACACCTCTATTAAGTGAAAATTTTATCAGTAAATCTAATCTTTTTCTTATGTTGAGAAAATAAGATTTTTAAATAAGAAAAAGAAGTCCTTGTTAAATTAAGAGAGATGTATTTTTAAGATGACAAACTTTAAACTAAATGTGGGGGGAGTGCGGCCCTCATGGTGGAGGTTTTGTGGGGTGTGCTCCTCGCGATGCTGTATCATTGTTGAAAAAAAAATATGCACTAAAAAAAAAAGAAGAACATTTTAGCTGGAGATCTTCTTAGAGTGACTCTTTACTGTTTTCAAGAATTTGATATGATGTTATAGCAGAATTATTTTCATTGGATTAAAAAAAAAATCTAAAAATTATGCAAGAAATTATGCAATGTGTGTTATAGAGAAGGAAACCTTTGAGTTCACCGAGCCCCTGGAACGTCGATCATGCAGCAGCTGTAGTATCTCGAAGAACACTCATGCCTCGCCAAGCTCAAAAGAGACACTTGAACGACGGATGAGTGACACTGCCCTCTCGTGGAATGAAAAACTTATCGGTGAGATTTTGAGTGAAGGTCGCTGTAATTATTCTAATTATGCAAAATAATGCGCATAAATCTCTAATTTCGTGCAGTAATTAAGAATAATTATGGTGGTAGGTTATATTTTAAAGGTTCATAGAATAATTGAACAAACAATTACAAGTCTGCATTTTTTCTCAATGCTTCGCTGTAAGAAGATTATCCTCTGTGATATTATAAATTTCTCCAAATGGAAACTGTAAACAATTTGAATAGAAACGACATAATAACATAGTGTAAAAAAGAAATATTGACATTGCTGTGCTGAAACAACAATAAAAAACTACATGTATCAGGCCTTATTATAGGCCCCGGACATCGGACATTATCTGGCGATAAAAAGAATTTGTCCGACGAACCCTGTCGGACATTTTGTCCGGTGACATCCAAGTTAAATTACGTAATATATCTTTTAATGTTTATACATGTTTTTTAAACGTATATAAATACGTTAGATTATGTTCATGATTAAGATAGCGAAAACGAACCGAAGAAATTCAAATAATAGTAAGGTAGGAGAGCGTTTGTTTCTTGATGTAAACTATACGCAATGTCTGTGTTGCTAGCTGCCATGTTGTTGCAAGATCGTTCTTTAAAAAAAAGACAGAAGCGAGGCGCGCGACAAAAAACGCGTCTTGCGCATTCCAGGAGCGTGCCGAAACAGTATTTTAAATACCATTGCATTTTCCTCTCCAGATAATAGTAATGTGCAGCGAAATAAAAAAATTATCCATAATTATAATGTATCATACCATTGTAAACATACAGTTAATATAGGGGCAAAACGGACAACAGAGAGTTGTAAACATAGGCTAAATATTTTTAATTTGTAGCCGGACAAAAAGATGAAATATCCGGCGATTTCATATTTCTGCCGGACATTCTGTCCTGCGACTTTCTTTATAACGAGGCCTGCATATTGGCAAGATGTCTTGTTATGTAGACTAGATATAGACTGGATAACTCTCTTACCAATTTATTTTTAATTGCACATTTAATTCATTGCATATTTTTTAGGATGCTCCCCTGGGAGAAAGTTTGTACGACGGCTACTATCACCTGTTGTTTGTGGTCTACCCTCGCCAGACAGATACGCAGTACCATTCAATGACTCCCTTCACAGTTTAGCGAGCTGTGATACCGCCTCTATATCTTCTGATTCCGAGTTATCGTGTCCGTTCCTCTTTGACTTCAGCACACACGAGTTGAGTGATGAACTAACGCTCATCGATAAAGAGCTTTTAATTCGAATCTCGTGGGAAGAACTTTCCAAGTGTGGCTGGATGTCACACGATAAGGTACTTAATTGCGAACGTTAGCAGATTAAATAAAGTTTACCTCTAATTAGGTGATTATGGTTTTCTAAGTGCTGCTCGTTGTTTCTTTAAGTTGTTGATCAAATTTGATATATTGGATTGCCTAATATAAAATGTAACTCTCCAATATTGGTGAAAATGCACAGTTATATTTAAATTTATCTTTCCTATTTAATTAATTCGCTTAACACGTACATGCGTTTTGATGTGGGAAGATGAGAGAGTGGCCGCATCCTGATAATCCTCTTGTTTCAGTTTGTGTTGGCTCCAAACGTCATGAAAATGGTTCAATTCTTCAACCGCACCGCAATGATGGTGACCACGTGCATTCTATTGGAACCGACGCCCTATCGACGATCAAAGGTCATTAGGAAAGCCATCAAGGTCGGTAAACTTGCACACTTCGCCGTTTGTAGACTAAGCATGAAGAAACAAATGTCAGCAATTTATTTTTATTTATTTATTTATACGAATATTTATACAGGATAACCATTCAAAAATAAGTACAATAATTACAATATATATACAATATTTCTGTTCTCCCGTGGGTCCTGTTGCAACTGTTTCTGCAAGTTCCAGTCAGTTTTGAAGAACGTGTTGAATACAGTTAATCGGCTTGTCATCCAGTGTATATTTGGTGTAAGGAGTAGATTTTCAAGGAATGATTACTAATTTTAAACCGCTGATGCCTAAGGTTTGTTTAAACATATTTTCATAGCTTGCGTGTCGATGTCGCTACATGAAAAACTACAACTCCTTGAAAGCGGTCCTCAGTGGTATGCAATGTACGCCCATCTTCCGCTTGAAGAGCACGTGGAAGCAAGTACCGTCCCGCTACAGAAGGTGACCTAATGCATATCTAACATCGAATCATTTAAATATGCACGAAATATGTGTTTGCCATTTAAAGGTTTTGCAGAAAATTGTAGTTTTAAGTTAAGAAAGTTTAAAGTTTGTATTTCTCTGTATTAGAATGTTTCGCGAGTTGTCTGAAGCGATGTCGGAGAGTAACAACTTCGGTATCTACCAGCAGGAATTGGCAACGGCTGTACGCAATCCACCGTTTATACCGTTCCTCGGAAACTTCCTTACCGCGGTAGCGCACACGCACGCGTACATGGCCGTGCACAACAAAACGCGCGCATTAAGCGAAACGAAAGAGCCTATTGTTGGCGCGTCGTTAAACCACGAAACCACGTTAAGTTGTTCGAGTGAAGCCATTAATGGCTCCACCAATCACTCACGCACGGATTCCGACGACAGCGGAGTTGTTTTACATCGGTTGAGTCACGTGTCTGATGACGGCGATATGAGCCCGCGCGAAAGTTGCCTCAGTTCACCAGACGAAGAAGAGCATACGCGCATTGAAGAGGTTTTCGAAAAGAAGACAAACCATTCTCCCGTGAGAAAGTGCGCCTCTCACGATTACATTGCGCATGCGCACGACAACCAAGCTTACCGCAAGAGCGTTAGTATGGACAGCGGTAAACGTTTCTCAGTTGACATCAATTATTTTATCAACAAGAAGCCTGTGGAACCCGAAGAGAAAGACCCGCTATACGATTGCGAGGTCCAGTTCTGGAATTTCCAGATCTCCTCAGTACAATACAGCATGATATCCAGACCGTACTTGCGCAGGTACCTCATCAACAGTCCGTTCAACACCGAAGAGGAAAATTATAAACTCTCCCTTGAAAGAGAGCCGCCGTCCACCTGAGAGCAGAATCTCGCAAAAATGGCTTCGAAATTGAGTAAAAAACGAAATGGCAATGTACGAACGCGACAAATAATATCTATTATGACGAGAACGTTGGCAGTCGTTGTGTCGTTTATTGAATTTGATATTTATGTTTTTACTCTGACTTTTACCGTGTAAATAACATATATATATATATGTTGACAATTTTCTTTCAGCTTATTTGGAAAAACTTTACCAGGTTTTATTTAAGATATAGTTAAATGTCTTCTCTTATAACAATGGATGCGTATTTTGAATGTAAGCCATAATCAGAAGAATATTCAAAACGAATTATTTATTTTAATGCGCTGAAATAATTGACGTCATCCTACCTACTCTCAGTTTACAACTAGGCTGGAGTGTGTAGTGCGCGCGTGTAAAAAAGCCTAGACTGCGCGTATGACGCTTGTTGTTCGTGTTTGCGCGTCAATTCCACGAAAGTTACGATGAAGAAAAGCAGGCTAAATATTTAAAAAACTTATTCTTCACATTCTTTCGCGATATTATTGATGCAATCATGCATAGACGAACTCTTCATCATTCTGCTGGCCTTCCTTTAAACAAGTACACTTTTTATAAACAGTACAAAAACAATTCGAGCCACTCGAATTATGCTTTAAGCTTTTTTGAATACAAGCCTTTAACTACGTTTACGTCAGGAAGGTTTCATATGTCAATGTGTTTTTGTAGCAAATGTAAATAATAAAGAATTCAATATTTTGTAATTCGAATCTTTTCTGAAGTAGGGTGGCTTTTTCCTTTAAGTTCAGACGGCACTCATGAAAATACGTTACTTTTATGTACACTACGTTTCGTTGTTGCTTTCTTTGTGTTTATTGAAGTTTTAAAAATAGAAAATATATGCTTAGTCAAAATTCAGCCTGGCAGTTATGCTTGGAAATTCAAGATTTCAGTCTGATTATGCTTATAAGAAGAGTGTAGTCTGGGTGTGTTCCTTTTGACGATAAGTAAACAAATATGGCAGAAACAGCATTCAATGCAGCAACTTCGAAGTCCTCAAGTAACGTGAAAGAGATGTTCCCAGTTGCTTGGACACGGGCTGAAACATACAAAATTTCAAACGGAAGAAGATACACAAAGTTACAATACTCTTGGATTGGATTCTGTGACTTTTTCTGTTTTCTTTTCAGAAATGCGTCCATATATTTAGAGATATACTCTGAGTAAATCTATAATGGCTTCACTGTTAGCGACATCTACAGATTGAATCTTGTTGCACATGGTGGCACCATAAAAATTGTTGTATTTCCAACCTGCAAGGCAGATTTCACTTTATCAGTCGATCTCGGTGTGCATCATATGTCAACAAGCTATATAACGCTTTTCTTTTGTGAAATATTTTTAATTTTTGTCTAGATGCATTGACACCAGATGCATTCATATTATTGAAAATGTCTTTCTAGTGAAAGCATGTGATGATCATTAACAATTGTTTAACTAATGTAACCGTCCCTAGAAGCTACTATTTTCGTGCGCTAGAAATATGAAAACATGGAAGATATTGACGATGAAAGCCAAACGATTTAATGCTTCCTCAATCTTTAACAAATATATGGAACCTATATATAAGAGAGATTTTGTTTCTTTAGGAGATGAGTTGTCTTTGTGTTCGGTTTACAACGTTTAAAGCGCATACTTAGCTCCTGAGGAATTAACCGCCGCGGAAGTTGTTGACACTGAATCAAGTCTTATAACGACAGACCCCACAACAAGCGACGAACAAATTCAGTCAGTTACGTTGGAATGTGATGAAGTGGATGAAGAGGACGGTATCGAAATATTTGACGAACCTGTTGCTAAGTCAAATTCTATCGAAGTTAGGAATGCATTTGAATCGGTACAAAACTTGGGAATGAAATGCAATTGATCTGGAAAAGATACATTGATTTGAATCATTGCATGTCCTTGACTTAATAACTTCTAGAAGACAATCTAGCATTTGGACTTTATTTCAAAGAAAATAAACTTAAACGCAAATATCAATATTCTATTGTATTATATTACCCATGAACCCTTGAATACCTTGCGTTTTGCTTCAGTTTTACTTCTCAGATCACTAAATATTAGGTTTACTGCTTTTTCGAGTAAGAAAATTTTCCGCTATGTCCATTCGTTATATCGGACTTTTTGCCGGTCCAATTGGGATTCGAGATGTGGATGTCGACTGTATGTAAGTTACAAGAAAAACAAGATTCTGCATGCAGAAGAACTACCACGAACGAATAAGACAACAATATTTTAATTCAAAATAATCATCCCATAATAATAATTAAACGATATATATTTATTAACAACTATTTATCGTTTCTTACCATTCATTATGAATATTAATTCGAAATAAAACATTCGAAAAACAACGTTAAAATTTAGTTACAAACATAAATAAAAATAAATAAAACGTTGTGAGAACACACAGATAATTAATATGCTTTAAAAAATAATGTAAATCAGGCCAACATTAAATAATGCATTTTTGGTGTGACTGATGAACGTCCAAAAATCCGTAGCATAAATAAGTTCTTGATGAACCACAAGTCTTCACATCATATCTCCGGTAATAATGCACATGAAATTATTTCAAATCAATTCTAATTAATTCCACATTAAATATTAGAAAACAAACATATATAGCCTTTCTTAAATTACATTATAATTAATATGCTTTTAAAAATATTTAAACCAGGTCAATCTTAAATGTTTGTTTGATGCGTAAAACGTTGTCACAAAAACATGCCTAAGTTAATTTAAATAACGCCGCGCCACAAATCTTAACATCATAATTCCGGTTGTGGTTAGATACGAAGAGATAGGAGGGTAAAACAAACTACCTACTACGTGGTTGAACAAGCAGAATAAATGTCGAGCGTGAGAAATTCACGAAACCTTTAATACTTCTTGTTTAACATTACATAATCTAATTTATATCTCAACCATGCCACTTTTGCCTGAAGCTTGCAAAATTATATTCACGATTAAAATAAAGTACAGTGACACTAATAGTGTATTTTGAAGTTATTTATTTACATTTAGTGGCCTCCTGTGCAAGAAAACAGCAACATTGACTGGTTATTATGGACCAATCACGTTAAACATTTGTTAATGATAGATAATATTTTTTGATTAACATTGGGTTGTGTCTAAGGTTTTAAAATTAATTCTATAAAGAAATGGAATGGAAATACCTTTGCTTTTTATTTCGGTTTTAAGTTTTACTTAATATTTTAACATGCCTCATTTTTAATTTTCAAAACGATTTGTTTACATCAAAACAGAGAGTCTCGGTTTCTGCACTTCAATCATAAAATAATCATACACAAAGCTTTTTAAAGAAGAAGAGACTATTAAATATACTATGTATATATATGTTATTTTTACAAATACAAATCAGGTTTTAAACAACATTGTTGAACAACTCTCGCGGTAAATTAAATAGGAGGTTATTTTGCATGAAAACAACTTTTTTCCCTAGTTTTTGTTGGTTTTTATTTTACATATATAACTCTTTTTTAAATATGTATGCTAAAGGAAAAGAATTAAATATTACTAATTTGTGGAAATGCGTAATGCTAATGGAAGGCCGTTTATTGGTCACATTCAACTATTATTTCACATTTATATATATATATATCAAATTTTTATTTCCTACTCTCAGTAAATTGTAATTTTCATTGGGAATTGTTGTTTATTTTATTGGTGGTTGCGATTGAAGTGTTTTAGTGGTGATTTTGTTAGGTTTTTTGCATGATTGGTTGGACGAAGTATATATTTGTTAATTGAGTTAGTGATTTTTTACTGTTATTTTTGCATGAAATTTATTTTCAAAGTAATACCTTATTCATAATTATTGCCCTCTTCGAACATACATCTCATTTTTCAATTATTTTAATATATTTGTGGATATTTTTTTTTATTACTGTAATACACTACAGTATATATTATTTCTGCTAGCTTATATATATACTAAATCAGGCTATTTTTGCTACTATTTTATATACCAATGGTTTTTTACTTGAATGTTTTTCATAAAAAAAAATGCTTACTTGCATAACTGTAATTTAAATAAAGGTGTCATTCCTTTGCCTAGTTAATCTATTGAATGACACCATTTGATTGACAAATATATTTATATTTTTTTATTGAAAAATCGATTTTGTGTTAACATTAAGAGAAAAGATGTATTTGTTGATAATGGAAAATAAAATTGTTGTTGTTGTTGTTGTTGGTTGATCGTACTTGAATATCACCCCTTGGTTATATATAAATATAGTTATAATTTAGCAGAATTGACAACTGAGTATGGTATTGACAACACATTTTATGGCTGTGGTGGTTGTTTTAATGTCTATTTTCCCAACTGTTGAGGCATTTGACGGTGGAGATGCCGCAGCCTTGATTATCGGTCTCATGGTCGGAATACTTGGTATATGTGCCTGTTTAGGTGCATACTCAAGACGTCGGCAATCTTCTAATTGAAATGACGTTCATATAATTTATTTTTGTGCAATTTTTCGTCTCACACTTCTACTATTTACATACTATTTTATGTCATGTTCAGTTAATAAATGATATTTGGATTGTTTTCGGATTTGAAATAAAGGATTTTTTATTTGTGTGCCTATTTGTATTTTTTATGACATTAAAAATGATAGCAAGTTTGAAAAGAGTAAAATCATTATTAATTTCTTGTTGCTTAAATATATACTTAAAGTACTATCGATGCATTGTCTCTATTTTGATCCACTTTCATGTCACCTCTTATATCTAATGAATCTGTTATTGTTTGTAAAATAAATACCACTTGTTATACAAATAATGTTTTGTTTTTCTGTCCAGTGATTTTATTTTCGATATCATATCTTTACTAAATGTGATGTTTTATTTGTATTTTAAGATGTCAATGAATCAATTTGTTCGAAAAATAATCCCATCTTTTCATTTCATTCATCAAAGATGTCAGGTTTGTAAACTATATTGGTTAAAATTAGTAGAAAAAGAATATATATTTTGTTTGTTTGTTTTGTTTTTAACGAGGTTTCTAGAACGCTCATTAAAGCATTATCATGGTGACATTGACGCAGAGTTTTAGTGTATTTAATTGCTCCCATTTGTGCTACGGTTAATATGATGAAATGTGGCATTTTTTTACTTATAACCGTTCACTAAACAACTTTGTGATAGCCTGGTCTTGAACCCAGACCCTTACCATTGTGCGATTGGCAGATAAAAAATGTGATACACAATAATCATTGCCGTTACCATAGTGGTGGTTCCTAACAAAAGAAGTTCATAAAAATAAAAAAATTGACTTGAAACTTCTGTGATCATTGAAAATTATGGTGTCTCTCTCTGTACGTAAGTCTGGAAGACCAACAATAAAAGTCATCCAGCATAAAGAAGTCTCTATTTCATTATGTCAACAGTCAACATAATTTGCTATGGTCAAAAGCTTTTGGAGTGTTCTGGCTCAAAAGTGAACATAGTGGAAAGAAAAAGAATGTAGCTGTAGAAAAAGTGGCACAGCGCCTCCCACACTAAAATGCTTTGGCTGGAACACTGGTAAGTGTAAATAGAAAAACGTTTCCATGGACACACACACACAGATATATTTGCTTAATGTATTATACATACTAGCTATATAAAAGCTGTGCACTCATCAATATATTGAAGGTAATGAGAATAAGTGTCAGATCGCTTTAAATACAATGTAATGTACAAATGCCAAAAAAAAAATCAAATTCAGAATTAGAATAAGTCTACCAATGGGAAAGATATTTTATACGCTCTATGACACTCCCCTGGATTCTGTGAGTTGACCCAGGGTTGATATGGGTTGTAGGGTATTTTATACGCTCTATGACACTCCCCTGGATTCTGTGAGTTGACCCAGGGTTGATATGGGTTGTAGGGTATTTTATACGCTCTATGACACTCCCCTGGATTCTGTGAGTTGACCCAGGGTTGATATGGGTTGTAGGGTATTTTATACGCTCTATGACACTCCCCTGGATTCTGTGAGTTGACCCAGGGTTGATATGGGTTGTAGGGTATTTTATACGCTCTATGACACTCCTCTGGATTCTGTGAGTTGACCCAGGGTTGATATGGGTTGTAGGGTATTTTATACGCTCTATGACACTCCCCTGGATTCTGTGAGTTGACCCAGGATTGATATGGGTTGTAGGGTATATTTTCGACGGTTGGGTCTGAAAAATCTGTAGAGTCGTGATGTTCTTATGTTGTTTATTTATTGTTGATATTCCTCTTGTTCTTTCTAGCTAAACCATGTTCTGTTTAATGTATAAGAAACATACAGAAAGACCAAAGGGTTAAGACCAAACATAAATATGCACATACACACATGCTTGCCTTCTTGGCAATTTTTATATATATTTCAGCACATATTTATTGGTCAATGAATGTGATTTGTTTCCTTCATAAAATATATATTAGTTATGAATAAAATAATCTGCTTAAAACGTAATTAATGAATATACGAGTTAGTAAATGTTTTGTGTTTGCGAAAAATTAATATAAGAGATAGAGCAACTCATCCCAATCAAGTCTCAATAGACCATTGGCAAGTTAGCAAATTTGTTTAATGACAATGAAGTTGAGTTGTCAATCACTTTATGAACTTTTTTTGTTAGGAATGGCCGTTAGGGTATTGCTTATGTTTTACATTGCTATCTCGGAAGAGGCTATAGCTTTCTACTTCATAGTATGTCTCCATAGTTTGCCGCAATGACTGCGGCTCAGGAAGCTCTGATGAGACGTGGTTTACCTAAACGGGAGCGTATCGATGGTGTTGATAACATCATTCTTGTTGCATCAGGGAAAGGTGGAGTTGGAAAGTCAACAACTGCAGGTGGCTTTTCGGTTTGTATGTTTCATCAAAATGTTGCTAAATCTATTTTCTTTGAACTAGTGAATATTGCTGCCGCTCTTTCAAAGATCAATCAGGTATACTCCATTCGCTCTTTGTTTAGTTACATTACAATCAAAGATTAGCAATGCTTGTAAAAGTTTTTTTCGGTGGTTTCTTTTTTTTTGTGTGTAGAAGTCACCCCCCCCCCCCCCCCACATGGTTTCAAAGAATATTTTGTTTTCGAAGTCTTACATTATTGTGACAGAATCAGTTATTATTATTTACAAATTTTTATACAGGATAACGAAATCAAAATAGTGTGAAATAATATATATACATTAGATATATACAAATATACAAAAATTCTGTTCTACCTTTGGGTCCTGTGTAAAATACCCCCCAAAAAATTTAAAAATTGTTAAAAAGTTGAATGTGATGGTACGCTAGCAATGACCTTGCGTCATGTATCATAGGGCAAGTTGAAGGTTGGGATTTTAGATGCTGACGTTTATGGTCCGTCCATACCTACTATGATGAATCTATCGGGTGAACCGCACCTTAATGAAGGTAAAAGAAGCGCAGTGATTCGAATGAATTTTCACGTATTGTTAAAATCTAGCTGATTTGTTCTAGACAACAAGATGGTACCACGAGTGAACTACGGTTTAAAATGGTCAGTTTTCGTTTCGTTCTTCATTGTTTTTATAGATTTAGAGTTAAATGAGTAAAATTTCATTTACTTGATGATAAAGATTTCATGGTAGCAGAGTTGGAAACGGTATGACGGAAACATATATATACCTTAAGTGGATTAATTTTCGCGAGGTCAAAAAAATCACATTTTGCAAGTACTAATTTTCGCGAATCAGCCTTTTCCAAATATTTCGCGTGTACTAATTTTTGCGAATCGGCCATCCTAAAATTTTTTGCGAGGACTTATTTTTGTGAATCATAAATTTTTAGCATTCTAAAAATCTTCTTTTTCAAATGTGGGGTTATCATAATAAACAAAAAGCCGGTGGCTTGAAGATTTCCGGATTAGGGTTATAAGGTTCAATTTTAATTTTTAACGTCGATGTACAACCGAAAGCAAAAAAGAAAAAAGACACTGAAAAAATTGTTCATAAACACAAAGGGTGCAAAGACATTTGATCTTTCTTCCAAAAAAGATAATAATGAAAAAAAAACTTTCGCGAATTGGCCTTCTTTGAAATTTTCGCGAGGACATATTTTCGCGAATTTGGCCATAATTCGAGAAAATCGCGAAAATTAATCCTTGCGAATTTAATCCACTTAAGGTATATCCTATCTCAGTCGTGTAGGGTAGTGTTTTTAGGGCGGGGAAGGTTTCTAAACTTGGGGCACATTTTCAAACACTAAAAATGGACGCACAGTTTCAAATGTGAAATACAGTATAATCTTGAGAAGTCGGAACCTGGGTAAGTGAGACTCTCGATAAATTAAACAAAGAAGAAAGAAGGGCAAAATTTTCCTTAATATCGAGGACGGAATTTGTTGGTAGCTAATATACTCCTGGCTTTTGACTTGAAAGCCTCGTGCCGGACGCGCAACGTTCGTTTGGACATTGGTGGGTTGGATGCAGGAAACCGAGAGGTTGCACTGATATCATCCCTCTGAGGGAAGACACTACCATCGTTATTCTGCACAAAATAACTTCAATGGGATTATATCCCCTATCAATGTACAATTTCTGGAATTTCGACATCAGCTTTAGTGTTGATTAAGACCGAAGATTGAGCTCTGCTTGGTTTTTCTTGGGAAATCAAGGTCTTCACCAACACTAGATCTTCAAGCAGTAAGACAGTGGATTATTTCTTATGTGCGACCACCGAGCAGTATTGCGTGGCACGTATCCAAGTTATGAAGTTGGCCTTTTCGGAGCTTTGTGTGTCTTTGTCCTCCGATAAAATCGTTGACCCCACTCAACGTATCACATACCTCGGGATCGAGAAAATGCACAACGCGCGATCTTCTTTCGTTGATTGGCACTTTCAATTTCTGGAACAATTTCGGTGGAGTATTACACAGGCGCTTCCTTAATAGGTTTCGAGGCAGTCTTTGGCATCGAATGGATCTCCGTACATTTGCCTCCTCGTCGTGTGCCCACCACATTAATCTTTTCGTTCCATGTCAGCAGCTGTATATGCTTCGGGTGAGCGTTGGCCTGGCTGTGTAATAATTTAAGAGCAAGGAACGTGTATGAAGGTGAACCAAGGAGTGTGTGGCCATTGAGGATCGCGTTGTTTATGGTGGACCAGAGAGTTATGTCTCGCGCGCAGAGACACGCAACGCAAAACGAGTGTTTCTCGGGTGTATTTTGTCCCTAGTTTACTTCAACAGACTAACTATTCGTTATAGCCTGTGGGGAGTCCAAACAAATCTTTGGTGACTGCTTTCGTTCTCACGCTTCTGCTAACAATATGTATGATTACTGGGCGGCCTACCTTAGAGGAAGAAATTTTGGCGGAATTTTTACGAAGTCCGCCAAATTTTCTTTCCCTAAGGTAGCATTGTACCAATTTAACGATTGATTTTTATGCATTGGAAGAGAAGAATCTATAATTGATAGAAAGTTCCACAACAGCAAGTAGGGATATAAATTTGCAGAAACCATTTCAGACTGAAATCTTTCAAAATCAGTAAAAAAACAAACAAAAAACAACAAAACAATATACAGTGAAGTCTGTTGGGTTAAAAAATCTAAGGGTCATTTTCGCCAGTTTACATTAAATGTCATTTTCGGAAATTTTACTACATTTACCTCAGAACGATTACGTTTTCAGTCATGTTTTTAAGGGAAATTTAAAGAGCATCAAATTTCTTTTCCGACTATATAGCGCTTCTTAGACATGTCTTCCATATACCAAGTCCCGCTCTTCAGAACTTGCGCAATCTTGTGGTATTTGTTAAGCTTTCATCAAACTTTCAAGCTTACTGCAACGTATTTACCAATCACAATCCGTTTTTACAACAAAAGACTACATCCCTTGTTATTTTAATAGCATGTCATTTGGATTTCTAGTTGACGAAAAGTCGCCCATCGTGTGGAGGGGACCGATGGTAATATCTTCGTTTACTTTTAAGCACAAAATACTTTACAGTATATTCGAATGTTATTGTGATTTTACTCGCTTATTATTTTGTTAAAGATCATGTCAGCAATGCAGAAGTTGACGAAACAAGTAGATTGGGGTTGTCTCGATTATCTCGTTGTGGACATGCCACCAGGAACGGGAGATGCTCATATTTCACTTTCGCAACAGTTGACGATAACAGGTTGAAACTTCACTGTTACCTTTTTTCCAACCAAAGAAACTTTTAAACTTCCTCTTCCTTATTTGTGCTAATTTGTGTAATTTCGCGCGTATTTATTTGCGCGAATACGCGAAAATTAGTACAAATAAGGTAATTCTATGGTAAATTTCTCTATGACCGTATTTTTCGCTGACTTCATCATAGGAGCGATAGTTGTAAGCACCCCGCAAGATGTTGCTCTTCTCGATGCAAGAAGAGGTGCGGAGATGTTTCACAAAGTTAAAATACCCGTAAGAAAAGACACATCCATCTTTATTTTATATTCTGTTCTGCAAAATAGCATTGGTGTTTCATGTTCCGTAAAACGTGCTTATTCTAGCAGTCTTGAAATAGAGGTTTAAATCGCGGCATGGTTTAGTTAGTACTTTCATAGAAACATTACAACATTTCATGTTTTTCGTACTTTCACGTCAATTTATAGGCAACTTTCACGTTCTTAACATTTTCGCCAGGTGTTAGGGTTCGTTCAGAACATGAGCTCGTTCGCCTGTCCGAATTGCAACCACACGTCTCACATTTTCGGACAAGATGGCGCCCTTAAACTAAGCAACGAAATGAACGTAGATTTTCTAGGTATGTATTTTTTCTGTTGGTATTGCGAAATCCAAGAAACACGGCATTGAAACGTTTTTAAAAGTAGAGCGGGGTTGGACATTGTGTTCATGGTGTTAACAGAAAATAACCAAGCTTTGAACCATTTGATATTGGTATATATGCAGATCCGATATTTCACAATCTCTGCTTTCAGGTGACGTTCCTTTGGATATCAAGGTAAGAGAGGCCTCTGATAACGGATGCCCAATTGTTCTCGCTCAACCAGATTCTCCACAGGTTAGTGCTGGTTAAATGTACAGGGTGAAGTTTTTATTTTGTCACTGATGAACACCAATCTTTTTAAATTTTATTCTTAATTAAAAAATATTTCGAATCTAATGAAAGGAAGTATAATGATTGCGGGATTAATACGGGAATGAGAGACAAAGCGCTGGAAACATATTTTGAAACAGTAAAAAGGCGGCGTTTTAGCGAAAAAGTTCTATTTCTGTTCTTAACCTGATGCTGGGCCAATATTATGTTTTGATGTACTATGCTTTATGTTTTATAGAGTTCTGCGTACACTCGCATTGCTGAGAAAATCCACAAAATGGTGTCCCTTAGGTGACCACACCGAATCAAGATATGAACAACAAACGCAAATCGATTTAAACAGAACCCTAGAATCTTCAAGACGACTCAAAATATATTTTTGGTTTTATTTTCAAACCGATTTTTACATACAAAGAATGCTTCTTCAATCTTCCAACAGAGAGGACGACCTAAAACAAGGAAGATTTTAAATTTACAAATTTTCATTAGAAAGGGGTGCAATTTTTACAATACGAAAATGTTAATTTTTATATTTTTCCTTAGCATATTCCTAGCGTATTGTGTCAGTTGATAAAGAAATATATCGGAGTAGCTATGTTTCTTAAGAGGTTTCCATGGTGACTTAAGACACCAATCTTAACACGACAATTATTACAGTTCTCATATTTACGGGTTTCCCAACTTCTTAAAAGATATTCGTTACCTTCGCTTCACCTGAACCTCATATTGATCAGTTGCGAACAGTTGATTCCGCGACACGTAGCGCGACTCGCGCGAACCATGAGACCGTGCTGAGGTTTACTAAACGAAGACCATCAATCGCCAATTAATTATTTCAACAAGAATTCGGTATATTAGGCTGGTCAACTTCTCATATACACATATTTTATGTATAGCTTGGTAAGTTGACGAGATCTTACCGATGCGAGCTAGCCTTACTTGGACATGTTCCTACCATCGATGACAATTGCACAGGGTCAGGTAATCAAGAAAAAACAATTAAATATATGAACTAGTTAGGATTATAATAGATTTTAGCTACATCTGTTACCGCCATCTTTAGTATCGGCAAGTGATACCTTCTTGTAAAAATTAGAAAACCGGTATGCTGGTTGGGCGGATCAATCTTTCCACTCTTGTGCTTAATTGTATAGAGGGATTGCATTTTTTCAAAATTTTCACCCCCCAAAATCATTTTATAACCCCCCGCCCCCATTTTATCAAAATTTGACAATGAGACCCCCTCTCCCCATATTAAGATTAACATTTTTCGATATCACAAAACAACTCTTGCATATAATAATTATATTCTTATACGTTAAAAATGTCAAACGCATTGTCATCGTTATCATCCTGTTCAGTTCTTTCACTAACATTAATTGTCGGTTTCTTTCTGGGTTTCTCACGATGAAAATAACACTGCAAAGTCGTCTATTTCAATCAAAGCACAAACATCAACATTAAACTGCAATGCAAGGTCTTCTCTTTAAATAGCGTTCGAGTAAGACAAAAACGAAAACCCACGACTCCATTTTATTTTTACAACCTCATTTTACAGATAATTTCAGAATACCCCCTAAGGTCATTTTATTATGACCCCCCCCCCCCCCCCCCGTTTATTAGACCCTCCCCTACAATTAAGCACAAAAGAGTAACAACTGTATCAACAGTTTACCCGACGAATGGTCAGGAGGGGAATAAATGGCTTTTTAGTGGGTTTGAATCTTTCCACACTAAATCATCGCTGTGGGAAAAAATATACACAAACTAACAAATATGTTTGATCATTTAGTGATAGCAATTTATTTCCCCGTCAAAATTATTTAATTCTACTTTGTCATAATCACGAACATACCATGTGAAATACTTCTTTCCTCCGACAGTGCCGTCGTTTTTACCGTCTATGTGGATAAACACATAAAATACACGAAATGTACGCGGTAATTATTCGGTTTTTGAAAATAATAACTTCGGGTTTCAAACTACTAAGTGCTTACTCGGTTTTCGCAACTCGACTCCCAACCATACATCGTCAGCGAAATGTACTTGACCAATGAACTTCACGGTACCGACTTCATTATTTACATACACGCTCATGCCCTGTGAAAGATTGAAACTTCAAGACGAGGCTAGTTAATGATGGTGTAATACGTTATTCTTACTAATTAATTGGGACAAAAACCCTTACCGTATTGAGTGTGAAATTCAACTTGGCACCAAGTGTAATATCTTGTCTGAAAAAGAAGTCATTTTAATTCCAGTTAGTCTTTGTAACGCGAAGATATAGAACATTTAAGAAAGAGGAAACATCCGGGAATCAAGTTTCTAAACAAGTCTTTTAGCGGTGTTGTTAGGCAGTCAGTTGTGGGTTTAAATCATGACACTCGTGTTGTAAATTCAAATTTGATTTCACGAAAAAAGAAATAACCCTATCTACAGAACGAACCGACTCCTGATCAACATCGTCAAGAAGTTAACATACTTTGGCGGGCTTCTTGGTTTAGCTAACGATGGAGTCGTAAAATTGATTTTCCTATTCACAGCTTTCACAACCTTATTGGATTTCTCTTCCAGTTTTGATACACTGTCGTCGGATGAAACTAGAATAAACGAGAATGTTACTCGATTACCACGTTGTTGATTTGTGTAGCTTAACATTAAATTGATGAATGATAATGGCACCTTGTGTCAAATCCATAGTGCTGTCTTCATCCAGTAACCTTAAAAAACGATAACAACAGTAAAATGAATTACGTATTAGTTAACCAATCAGTGAAGTCGATTAGATATTAGCCTGCCAATCAGTGAAGTCGATCAGATATTAATCTACCAATCATAAACAAAACAATACACTGAGTAATGCACACTGCATTCAATGTTTTTGCACATTCTCTCATTTATTATTTCACTTGTTTATTACATCGTCTATAGCAGAATATCCGCCACTAATTTTCACGCATTTTTTAAAGATTCGAGACTAAGTGTGCACTTAATTTTATTCTCGGAACTTGTAATATGCTTGTAATAAACCATGCATTAGTTCATCTCTAACTTCAAGATTTTAAGCATAAATTTGACGACATGAAGTGCATCATTAAAGGGTTTCGTACCTTTGTACTTTGCTGGTCGGTGCAAATACACCATATTTATCTGAGCATTTGAAGTATTGTACACCAGCCACAGTACCATTGTTCTTTCCAGATGGTTGCTCCAGCTCTACACCAATCCAAACGCTGAGAATGAATATTAAAGGGGATGAAGGGACTAAATAAATATTAGCCTGGTCGATTTAAAGATAAAGCGTTGGTAATATCTATCTATAGGCTATATATTCAATTTAATTCAATTCAAATTGTTTATTCACCATATAATAAAAATACAAAAATACATAGAAAAACAAATTACAAAAATATATGGTTGGTGTCACTCAATAGCATAAAAGCTGAACAATGTAGTGACACCACAGTAGAAAAATATACGTAAAAAATATCTAGAAAAAAAATATAATTGGGAAAGATACACACAACATAAAATACAAACCACCTATATTCGAAACTATGTATTTTTTAAATTTACGTTTTGTATTTCTGAGTAGCTTCTCAGCAGAATGCACGTTTGATGTTCCCCCATTTCAAGGTTTAAAAATGTTGAACGTTTCAAAAAATTATCTCTTGGCTCTCTCTAGTTTTGTTAGGGACCCCGCACTTACCCTTGTGCAAACTTTGTAGGTCCAACATATCTGACAGCGCCGACTTTTTGCCCAGCAACAACCACGCGGTCGCATATCTAAACAAATGTGTTTCCATGGTCATTGTATCCAAGTACACCTTATTAAATATTAGAGGCGAGTGTCGGTGCAATAAACGAAACCTTACATTGAGTGAAGTTTTATCAGGTGTCAAAGACGCCCTTCCTGAAACACAAAACAAATCTCACATTTAATTGAATTGAAGAAATATTTACAATTAAACACTTAAATTCAAACAAAAACTGTCATTTATTTAACCATTCTAACCAATCATGATGCAGTATTTGACTAAAGCACGACATTCTTCCTTACTTGAACTTTCTGAAGATGAAGAGAAGGAGCTTGAGAGAACGTCATTGTTGTATTTACGAATGCGAGTTAAAGGAGCGAAGATACCTGGTAGTGAGAACACCAATATAATGTTAAAATAAATTCATTCAATAACAAGCAAATATGGTGTTTTATTGATTACTACACATTTTCATATTTTAATGTTTATGTTAGAAACTTATTTTTTTAATTGTTATTCATTTACATAAAATATAAAAGTTGTTTTTTATACCAAACAATACATACATATAGGCTGGTAGAATTAGCTTCAAAACAGGGCCTAACCTTAAATAAAATGCACCAAACTCAAAATCTACTCAAAATTGGTGAATTAGTTAATCTACTCAAAATTGCGGCTCTAATGATACCACATTCCAGCTTTGGTGTATTTTGTATTCAAGGTCAAAACCTACTTCTACCAGCCTATACACACAGCACAAAAAGACACGCAATTTTGCCTACAACTGTAGTAACAAGACTTTTATTTCACAGATTATTTTCATACGTTTCAGTACTGTACATTATGAAGATGAACAGGTTATTCGTGACAGAGATAACAGACATGGATGTTTCAGACTTGTATTCATGTATTTCCTGTCAACACCTAGAACTGCTCTCATGTAAATTTGACACCAAATTCGTAACAGAAAGACAAACAAATATGGTAGATAAATTAAGATGGTAGCTAAGAATATAAACAAAGTATATAACAAATACCATGTTTTGGTTGGCAGGTAAAATATCGAACACCACCTATTGATCCATCATTTTTACCATTGGCTTCACTCAGTTCGATTCCAGCCCACTGACCGGATGCAAAACTTGTTGATCCACAGAAGCGCAACACACCAACCTAATAGAGGGAACACATATGCCGTAAATAGTAATTTGAAAATATGAAAACATTTTATACAAATTGTCAATTACAAGAGATAATATCAAACTATTGGTTGTAATTTCTAATACCAATAACAATCCTTTAGAAAATTATTGCATCCAACCTGAAACATACCTTGCCAGCAACTAAAACCTGATCGTGCATTTCTAAACCCAGTGCTTGCAAGGTTGACAGACTCAAGTTCTGTAAACCGAGAAAACAAACAATATTTAATTATTGTACTTACAAAACGTCTCATCATCGAAAAGAAAGGAAAATTGAATACAGAATTGTGAACAAATTCTAAATATTCAATATTTTTTAATAAATAAATAATAAATAAAGAGTTTTGTTACATGAGATGTTCAAGTATTTATTTTAAATATTTACGTACATGTTTCTTGTCATTTGGATTGGAGCTTTCCATGCATTTTGTTAACTCACTTTTCAAATCCAGTGCTAAGTTGTACTCCAATGAATTCTCAATGAGATTTTCAACTAAAAAGCATGATATTAACTGAGCATCAAGCAACAACATTTGTGAAGTTACAGTTGGAATTGAAAAGTCCATCATTTTGCGCATCATTCAGAAAATATGGGTAAAAAGAAAACGTTACGTTATCCATGACCAACATTAATTAAACAGAAATGTAGCAAAATTATCCGCTAGAGGGGAAGGAATAACTCTGCAGTATAGGGGTATAAGTCATCAGCAAGAGGGAGGAAGTAAATCATTTAAAAACATGCAAAATTCCAAATCAAAAAAATTATATTGTCAGACGGATTTGAAATTAAAAAATTTCAGGCACAAAAATATATTTGTCCCTACTTTTTGGGATGCATTGTATCGGCAATTTCCCGCTTTTGTTTGGAAAATGGGGCGAAGAACCATATTTCAACTGTAAAAAATAAAAACAATGAAAGACTAAACTAATTTTTTTTTACAAGCTTAAAAGTTTCTGTAACTTTTCGTTCTTTAAAATCATTAAATCGTGGAAAAGACATGTTTACTTGATTGTACTTGAAAAGGTAGGTAAAAAATGATATTTTTTAGTTAAAATTATTCTCCTCCAGGAAGTCTCTATAAACAATGTCAGAGATAATGAAATGACTCACAAGGGTCCTAACAGACTGAAGGGAGAGATTTGTGCATCCAATGTGCAGAGCTGTTCCATTATCGAATTCCTTGCACCCACAATCAATATCTAAATCAACATTCAAGTTTCAAAATTAACATATGAATAAAGTAAAAGTTGACTAATATAAAATATAACAAAAATCATCATTTTTAAAAACTCAAAGTGATCTCGGAATTAAATTTTAGTGTGATTGACAACAATTTAAGTGACATACAGTACTTATTTAGAGTTAACCTTCAACAAGTGTCAGCACTGGGTTGAATGTGCTGTGGCTAATATTTTCACCATTGTTTCAGTAGTCTATAATCATAATAGAGGAAGAAGAGGATTCCCTACCATGTAAAACCAATCAGGGATCAAAAAAAAGCAAATACCAAAAGCTTTTGTGGCTTCCAACAAAATCCTCACAACTCTCTCGGCGTCGAAGAAAACAGCGAGATGTAAGGGTGACATGTCCGTCCATTGACATTTCGCATAAACATCTGCTCCTCTCTTCAACAACATCTCAACGACACGACATGTGACGTCAATATTACCGACACCTATTGTGCCTGATTTTGCTGCATAATGTAGCAAGTTCATATCAGTGAGTCCGTCTCGATCATTGACATGAGCCCCGCGCGAAAGAATCTCGTTAATAAGCAAGTCAATGTTTTGCTGTGTTTGAGGAACCCATTGTCGCATGATTGCAAAAATTTGCGCAATACTCGTCTGTGGGCTACAAATAAAAAAATACAAACCAATAAAATGAATGACAATCAAATAATAATGATATATAATATTCCATTGCATTCTTTAAAGGGATTCCCAAGTTCTCATGCATACTTTATTACAATAACTCAAAACCGAATGTAAAAAATAATACAATAACTTGTTTTTAAAGTCGCTATCTATAATCCTCTAAAACAACAAAGAAAGTCTCGTGTTTTGTCCGCCATTAAAATTTTCACGATGTTTACATTTTTAAACCTCAGTTTAAACCTCTTTGGTATAACGCGACCTGTGACGTACAAGGTATGTAACATCGTTGCGTATTGTTTGCTTTTGGAATAGAAATGTCTGTTCAACTTTATCGCTTTGAGCAAAATAAAAAAAACTTCACGGAAAAATAAGAAACATGATGATAAGGATAAAGAAAGTGTGGACGGCAGTGAAATTTCAAACATCGAAGAGTCAATCGTTGAACACATCAATCGCCGTGAAATCAACCAAATTCAATTTAATGACGGCATTACTATAAATATTTATCTGTTTACTAACTTTTTTCTGTCTATTTTTTCTTTATGACTTCCCAGGTGTTTTCACACATTATGCATAATTTAGCTCATCCATGAACGAGTTTCAATGTATTCAATTCCAGACATCTCTTGTGTTACACAGCACAAATCTTTTGTGCCTGTATGTCTAAATCGATATGTATTGTGGACATGTATGGTAGGTCTGAATGACAGAGAGGGGGCCTGGCTTCCTCCTAGAGATAACATACCCCTCTTTGCATTTCATTTAACAAATTATAAATCAAGTAATTTTGTTATGTAAACCTGTATATTTCAAAAAATAGAAGAATTAGATATTAAAATTTGCATTAGATATTTCTATTTCAGATCGTATCAATACGCAGCATATCGCCAGTTTAGCTGGCTTATCTAAATAAAGCTTGGCCGTTACATACGACGAATAATAGCAGCCTGTTCATCACAAAGATAAGGGAGGAATTTCCAGAACCTAGTGGAGTTTATTATACCTTTAAAGATTAGGATGATGGCGGAGAGTCTGAAGTTGTTACATCATGGGAATACAGGTAGGCGCCCCTCAAAATGCTGGTGAAATTTCGAAGCTCCGCTCAAAAGCGAAAAATGCCTTAACTACCATAATTATTTGTTTTTTAGAGAGACCTACCCTATACTAATTTTTCCTGGTAGGTTTCAAGGGAAATAATAAAGAGCCAAAATTTTTATAGGTAGTGAAAATTGTTCAAAAATTTCTACTGCCCCTCAAAATGCAGGTCAGCATTTTCGTCTATAATTTCTTAACGCTAACTTATTATCTTATCATATTTGGTCCTGATGGTTATTTTTAAATTGTTTAAGAGTTGTTAGGGCTTTTTTTAAGTTATTTCAAATTTAAGACCCTAATGTACCCCTAAATGCAGGTTACTGCCCCTCAAAATGCAGGTCATTGTCTTGATTAAATGTGAATTCCTAACTTACTCAGATCGTTTGAAAATGTTTTTCACACATTCCTAACAATTTTTAGCTTCTTATAACGTAAAAATATACAGGTTAGAGTTTCACCAATGTAGTTATTGCTTCACTGCATTCTTTATGTACAAATTATCTTGAGTATAAAAGTAGTTTTTCAGATATTTACTTAAGTGCCGGTGCTGTATTCCTACATTATCAGAATAGTTTTATATCATTTTAGGAGTTAAGTAATAGAAATATGAAGGTGAAAATTTCATTGAGGGAGCCTAGAAGTCTATTGAGGTGACATCAATCTGCTGCTCATGATAGAATACTAACACAGCGAAGTGATGAGAAGCGCACACAGATTGATGATGCAGTTGAGTATAGGTAATGGTAATGCTTGTAGTTATCATGTTAAAGCAATGTCCTGTATGTCACAACATCCTTAAAACAAGATGCAACAAGAATTTGTGTCAGGCTGACGATGGGAGAAAACCTGTGATGCTAATTCCGGCTGCCGCAAATGCTGGACTATCTGCACGTAAAAGACTTCAGCTCAACAAAGTCGAACGACAGAGTGATAGTGATGAGAGCAATAATGGTGATGACAATAATGATGGTCATTCGGAATTTAGTGAATCTGATGGTAACGATAGTGACGTTGATGATCTTTCGGAGACAGTGTCAGCTATGCTTGTGACACAAAGTCATCTAAATCCACCAACAGAAGAAAGCGATTTGATTGGCAAGTGGTTTGCAGTAGTTTTCATAGGCAAACGCAAGAGGACATTATATATTGCAAAGGTCCTGAGAAGGTTTCTTGTGGATGTTGATGGTCCAGCCGATAAGTGTCTAATGAGATGCCTTAAGCCAAAATTTGGTTCTGGCAACGTGTTGGAGGACACACCTAATCATCTCCCACCTGACGATGGAACATTCACTCTCTTTCAATTTATTTCAGGGCCATTGGAAGCATTACCAAAAGGGTCGAGTCAATTCCAAGTTACTAAATATGAAGATGTTCTAAGAAATTTTTAGGATTCTTGATGCACAAAAAGAGAACTATTTTTGTTCAAAACAGAACTAATGCATGTATTTTATTGTTTATGTGGAAAATATGGTTTAACTTGTTAAATGTGCTTATTTTCTATTTTATGTGTTCATAGATGACTAAAATACAATCCTATTAAGTTCCCATTCAAATATAAGGAAGATGGGTTTTTTTTGGTATTTTTAGTATTGCCCCTCAAAATGCGGATTGCCTGCCCCTCAAAATGCTGGTAATGTTTAAAACTGTTTTTTTCAAGATTGAGGACATCTGTGTAAATACTCTTTCTATTACATAAACTAGACATACCAGGCAACAAGAAAGCATCAGAAATGTTGAGTTAAATATGAGGGTTCTTATCTCAGAGACATTTATGTCAGAAATTTTAACATTTTATTGCGTAAATTTTTTTTAATTTCTCACCCAGCTTAAAATTTTCTGAACATTAATTAGCAAAGTAAGTGTTTTTGTATAGTAAATTTAGTTGTTTTAACATTACTTAACCCTCCATAAACCAAACTATTACTAGAAATTCAGAAAATTGATAATTTTAAAAAACAGCATTTTGAGGGGCACCAGCATTTTGAGGGGCGCCTACCTGTATATGGGAAATTTTGAAGTGAAGCGGCGGAAGTAGGAAATGGGGAGGGGGCAATAAAAATGAAGCAAAATTTGTGCCCTTAAAAATAAATATTGAAGCACCAAAATGTTAAAAATTTATACAATATATTTCAGGTTAAACAATCGAGGACTTAAAAAAAGTAAGAAACAAATAGAAACTCATAGAAAAACAACATTTCGTTTAACAATGACCACAAAACAGAAGAAAAACTAAATCAAATTGCGTGAAGACGTGAATATTTTCTCGATCGCTCAATGATATCGTCTTTTGTTTCAGTGCAGACTGGAGCCATGACTCGTTTTCTTAACAGTGAGTGCTCGTTTATAAAAGCTGTTCATCACACGAAATCACGCAAAAGTAGTTGTAGCGCTTTTACAACAAATAATGCAGAAACCAGTTTAACAAACTATATGGCTTAATCTCATACATCAAAACTATGTACCATGTACGTCACAACAAATAATTACCTCACTTTTTCACCTTATACAGACTGTTATATCTTGTGAATGGAGACGAACCATCGCGTCGACGGTGCCATGTTATTTTTATTTTGTTTAATTAGGCGCGCGATGTTTTGGCGCGTATAGTTGTTTTTGAGTGTATTCAATATGGCATCTGTGCTATACTGTTAGAAATCATTTTGTGTAGTTCCTGAGTTTTTACCAACTATAACATTGGCGACGAGAATAAAAATGGCTACATTTGGGAAGTTATCGGAGTTTGATGCTTCCAAAGAAGATTGGAACAGTTACACTGAGCGATTACATTTTTTCTTTGTGGCAAATGGTATTACTGATGCTAACAAGCAACAAGCAATTCTGCTTAGTTCGTGTAGAGCATCCTGTTACAAACTGTTTTGGGGTCTTACCCAACCTCAAAAACCGGGAGATAAAACATATGAGGAGTTAGTTCAACTTATGGAGAAGTATCAACGACCAACACCGAATCCCATTGCAGAGAGATTCAAGTTTAATTCGAGGAATAGACAACCTGGTGAGTCAGTCTCTACTTATATGACTGAGCTCAGGCGGCTTACTGAATACTGTGATTATGGAGCCGTCTTGGATGATATGCTGCGTGACCGCCTTGTTTGTGGCGTGCGCCATGAGCGTATACAGCAAACACTTTTGAGTGAGGACAAACTTACGTTAAGTAAAGCAATTCAAATTGCTCAGTCAATGGAATCAGCCATTGCTCAGGCAACCGAGATCCAAAGTTATCAATTTCAACCACAACTCAAAGAAAAAGTGCATCGTATGTCAGTTCATCAACATCCACAGCTGCAGAGCACCAATCAGACTCAGTCAAGTCAAGCACAAGGGGAATGTTTTCGTTGTGGGGCATCAAATCACAAACCTGACCGCTGTCCGTTTAAGGATAAAGAGTGTTTTTTTTGTCATAACAAAGGACATACTGTTCGTACTTGTCGGAAAAAAGCTAAGAGAGATCAACCAATCCGTAAATTAGATGAGGAGAAAGTTAAAAAGCCCATCATCGCTGAAGATGTGGTTAGTAACGATTTAGATTTTGACTATTTGTGTATGTACAAGTTGGGGTTATGGCGTGAAATTCTAATCGTTGTGAAAGTTAATCTGAATGGACAGGATTTGTCCATGGAACTTGACACTGGGGCTTCAGTATCGGTGATGAGTGCACACACTCTGAAGTCAATTTTTAATGAAAGTTATCAGTTACAACCTTCCCAAGCTCGTCTCAGAACATATTCTGGAGAAGTCATTAAGCCTTTAGGTATTGTTGATGTAACAGTTTACTACCAAGGGCAAAGAAAGTTGTTACCGTTAGTTATTACTCCATCTGATGGTCCTACACTTTTGGGTCGTAACTGGTTGAGGGAAATCCACCTGGACTGGAAGTCTCTATTTGATCACAAAGGTATCCATCAGTTGTCAGGGGATAGAGATTTAGAGCAAATATTGGAAGCAAATCAAGAAATATTTACACCGGAATTAGGTACATTGAAGGACATTTTAGTCAACATTCCACTAAAGGAAAACGTTAGACCTAAATTCTTCAAGGCTCGACCAGTTCCATACGCACTAAAGGATAAGATTGATAAAGAACTCAATAGACTAGTTCAAAATGGTGTTTATGAACCGGTACACTATTCAAAATGGGCGACACCAATTGTACCAGTACCAAAAGAGGATGGAACAGTTAGAATCTGTGGTGATTATAAGATAACTGTAAACCAAGCCGCTGAATGGGACAGTTATCCTGTTCCTAAAACAGAGGATTTAATCGCGACACTCAATGGCGGAAAAGAATTTTCAAAGCTGGACCTCCGTCAGGCATACCAACAGTTACTATTAGATGGTGAATCTCGAGAACTGTTAACCATTAACACTCACAAGGGGTTGTTTCAGCCAACACGTTTACAGTTTGGGGTCCATTCAGCCCCAGGAATGTTTCAACGAGAAATGGAAAAGCGTCTAAGTCACATACCCTATCTAACTGTCAGAATAGACAATATATTAGTCACAGGCCGCAATCGGGATGAACATCTAGATAATCTACAAGAGACTTTCCGCATTCTCAGAACATGCGGTTTGAGATTAAAGAAAGAGAAATGTGTTTTTCTAGCCCCAGAGATTGTATATTTGGGGTTTCGCATTAACAGTGAAGGGGTATCGCCAGTCGAATCAAAAGTAAGCCCAATATTAAATTTACCTGCACCTACTGACGTCACAAAACTCAAGTCATTTCTAGGAGCTTTTAATTTTTATCACCGGCACTTACCAAATTCAGCACATGTATTAGAACCGTTACACAAACTTCTTTGCAAAGAGACATTGTGGCAATGGGGTAAAGCACAACAAGAAGCGTTTATGAAAGCAAAGATGTTGTTAAGTTCAGCAGAGCTTCTGGTGCATTATGATCAAGACAAACCATTGCTATTGTCGTGTGATGCTTCACCATACGGTGTAGGAAGTGTGTTGTCACATATCATGCCTGATGGGTCCGAAAGACCCATCGCATACACCTCAAGAACATTGTCGCAGGCCGAACGAAATTATTCACAAATTGAAAGAAAGGGTTTGGCCATGGTGTACTCAGTGAAGAGATTTCACCAGTATCTGTTTGGGCGACCATTTACAATGACAACAGATCACAAACCACTCCTTGGGTTGTTTGGGGAAGAAAAACCGATACCAGTTATGTCAGTTGCACGCATTCAGCGTTGGGCTTTGCTATTGTCCAGTTACAACTATGTATTGAGGTATCGAGCCGGATCTCAGAACGCCAACGCTGATTGTTTGAGCCGATTACCACAAAAAAGTGATGAAACTTCAATGTCCGAAAACCCAAATCAACTTGTGTGAGTTGGTTCATTCTCCAGTGAGCTCCAAAGAGGTGGCACACCACACTAAACGCAATCCCATACTGAGTCGTATTCATAGTTTTGTGTTACAAGGTTGGCCACAAAAAATGAAGGACGACAGTTTGAAGCCGTTCACCTCTCGAAGAAATGAACTCTCAGTTGAAGAGGGGTGTATATTATGGGGTAACAGAGTAATTATTCCCCCACCGTTGCAAAAGCGAGTATTAGAACAGTTACATGAGGCTCATCCAGGCATGTCAAGGATGAAAGCTCTTGCTCGCAGCTATGTGTGGTGGCCAACCATGGATCAGCATATTGAAATGGAAGTTAAATCATGTCAACAATGTCAAGAACACCAGAGGATGCCGACGAGAGCCCCACTACACCCTTGGGAAAATGTAGCTCAACCATGGACCCGCATCCACATCGATTTTGCAGGGCCATTCTTAGGCAAGATGTTTCTACTATTAGTGGACTCTTATTCAAAATGGATAGAGGCATTTCCTTTGAGTCCAACAAACTATGGCTCAAAGGTAACCATTGAGTGTTTACGTACCGTTTTTGCAACACATGGACTTCCGCAAATATGTGTTAGTGATAACAGACCAAGTTTCACTAGTGAAGAATTTGGTGAATTTATGGTAAGAAATGGCATTAGACATGTCACAAGTGCTCCGTATCATCCAGCTACAAATGGCGCAGCGGAACGAACAGTCCAATCATTTAAGAACGCTATGAAGAAAATGTCAAATGACACTGACATGGGCACTATGCACAATAAACTCATGAAATTTTTGTTTGCGTATCGTATTACACCTCAAACCACGACCGGTCAATCACCTGCAGAATTGTTAATGAAGCGGCAACCACGTTCCATATTAAATTTAGTTAAACCGGATCTTCAAAGAACCGTGATGAACAAACACGAGACTGTAATAGCAAGGGTTTCCTCTGCAACAACCAGGTTGTTTAGTCAGGGTGATCCGGTATGGGCACGCAACTATGGGACCACAGGAGAACGATGGATTCAAGGCATGATCCATAAACAAACAGGACCTGTTTCTTATGAACTTCAAGTAGGAGGCAGGATACTTCGCAGACATGTAGACCAGCTGCGAAGTTGTATGAAACACCTTGACACTTCAACGAGCTCAGCACCAAAGATAACAGATGATGAAGTACAGTGTCCACTTTCAACACCACCTAGAAGTTGTGACGAGTTAAGTGCACCAAGGCAGTCACCAAGCGATATCGAAAAGAACATTGCACTGCCTTCATCCCCAACCAATGTCAGTTTGAACGAGTCAACAACATCAACATCCGAAACTCAACTTGCACCTAGACCGGGTCGTGTTCGAAAACCTCCTCCTTATTTGGAAGACTATGAACGATAATCGCACTGAACTTTGTTCATGTTGTCTTAGGACATTTTGTGACCAAAAGGGAGAGTAGTGTTATATCTTGTGAATGGAGACGAACCGTCGCGTCGACGGTGCCATGTTATTTTTATTTTGTTTAATTAGGCGCGCGATGTTTTGGCGCGTATAGTTGTTTTTGAGTGTATTCAATATGGCGTCTGTGCTATACTGTTAGAAATCATTTTGTGTAGTTACTGAGTTTTTCCCAACTATAACACAGACAATGAGGTCTAAACCCTAGTTAGAAATAAACATTGCAGGAAGAACGTCAAAGAGAAAGCGTTGCATTGAACAACAACAATTTAAGAAACAGAATAACTAGTTTGGTTGTTATTTGTTATGTTTGGGACAAATTCAATTCTTTTCTTTTAGATTTTTATTTATAATGTTAAATATGTATGAGAACTTGGGAATCCCTTTAACAACCAAAGTTTATAATATACTAACTTTTTGAGGATATCTTGACATCCGGGACATGTTGGGTCGAAAAACGATAAATCAAGTTCTTTGCACTAATAAATAAAATAAAATAATATTTTTATTATTCAAAATAACACCATCTGTGTAGGATATTGTAGACTTATGGAGAACATTCCAGTAACTGCATAATTAGGATAATCATGCATGTTCACGACTTAGCGCATGTCTTATATTTATGCTAACTCAGTGTTTATTATTTGGAGACTGGGAACAAATGTTACCATTTATGAACATTCTAGAATATCTACGTTGTATGTAAACAGTACAACCTCGGATATAGGAGAGTTGAGTTAATTTCATACAGTTAGAATATATATATAATGAAGAGCTACAACTGAAAACTTGTTATATATACTTACAACCCACAAAGATTCCAATATGTATTAAAGATACCCTGATAAAGATATTTAATTTTTCCCTCTCCATACCTCTTCACAAATTGGAGGAGCCACAGCTTTATATGAAGAGGGATTTTGGTTTACAGCAGATATGTCATTGATTGCATCATCTGACAGAGGCTCGTCAACTGAGATCTGAAATATGTGAATCATGTGTTCATTTCTTTATGATTTATTTTGATTATTATTAGCGTTAATTTGTTTATATTGTTTATATTATTTTGTTTATATTGCACATATTCGTGCAGTTATAGATCAAAGTTGAATGATAGGCATAGCAATTTGGCTCAATATTTCTAAACATTTAGGAGGCATTAGCATACAGCAAGCCAAGCGAGAAACGCAATTGAAATCTGGTTTCCGCAATCGAAGTCTGGTTTCTTCAGACTCCTCAATACAAATTATACATGTGAGGAGCTGAATGCTTACAATTGAGTACATATATACATACATACAATTATTTAAACTATTTTAGGCACCGCAGTCGACAAAACTGACGTCACAAATTTTGTTACATACATTAAAAACACAAAGTCTGTATAAAAAACTAGCTGTAACTAACTAGTAAACTTTGTTTGTTAATTCATTCAATAAGACTGTAAAATAATTCTTGTACGTTAATACCCTTTTAACACCTTTAAATGATCTGAAGAAAATTTAAACATATATTCTTTCTTTGTTCCTTCGTTTAATCTACTCGTGACTACTCAAGCTTTTGTTGTTCAACGTTTATTGCCCGATGTAACATACAAAATTCAACCAACTGATTTGGCAGTGACCTGAACATCACTTGACACCTCCTCTACCAAAATAGTAGAGAAAGCCAACCCAATAGCTAAACCAAATGGTGAAAAACAAATTTATTTTAGTTGAATGCACAGCAACACTGGGACAGTGTAATCTGAGTTCGTTGGACAGTTTAAGTTCTCTACTGTCAGACAAGCTTGAGAAGTTTGGATATGGTGTATGAAATAGTTGCTAAATATATAATAAAGTATAAATATAACAATTATTATATTGGTCTGTCTCTTGTTAAGCCCTTACTAACATGTTTCTAGTTATGACATAAAAAAACAACAATTCAAGTTTTTGAAAAATGACCTCAACATAGAGGAAACCTGCTAGGATTATAACAAAGTCATTGTCCACTAAAAACGAAATACAAAAAACAGAATGACACTTCACAAAACCCAAAAAGTGTGAACAATATGATATGAAACACAAAACAATACACAAGGCAGCAATAACAATAATTAACACAAACAACGATACATCACAAAAAATAAGGCACCTGACAGTAATACATATTATTAACCACAAAGTGTGTTTTTTGTTCTAGTTTACAAGTTTCTTCACATGTTTTCTCTTCTATTGGGAAAAAAATAGAAAAGAAAGCCGACTTAGTAGATCTTCTCACAGAAAAACAAGGTTTCATCTAATAATCTTCATCATTTTAATGTCTTGTCTTCTTCGAGGCTTGCACATTTTCAAGAGATGATACCACAATTGTGCCTATAGGTTTAATCATCTAATAGTTTATTGAAGAAGATGTTTTTTAAAGCTGGATCCTAACGCCATTAAAATAATAAAGGTTACTGTATTTAAAGATTGTTGTCTTCTCAGTCAGATAATTTATATTGTGCAATGTTAACCCACACTAATAAAGACTTTCATCAGTATGCAGATTTGCTGTGAGGCATAGAATAGACAATATAGCATTGGAAATATACATAGTCTGAACCCTTGTTTCAAATTTTAAAAAGGGTATAAAATATCTTTTTGTTTTCTAAATTCTAACTACATACAGTATATATAAAAGTTAACATAGTTCAAGTCAATATTTATTATGTGATTTATTTCTGTGACTTAATTTAGCTTAACTTTATTAAGTATATAATATACAGGTGGATGTCCTTCAAAAACCACACGCCCCCCAAAAACCGCAAAGTTGAAAACTGTAAGTTTTAGACATGGAAATTCAATGAATGAACTGTTTATTGGCTAAAGGATAAAGCATCAGAGATCTAGGAATCAGAATACCAAAGTTGAACTACCCATCTATTAGATTTTTGAAAATATTGGATTGCAAACTTAAAAATGTGGATCAAATAAATTAGATTTTTTCCAAATTTTCAGTTTCTTCATAATTGAATATAAGTTTGTTATCTAGATGTTTATGAGACCCCCACCATATCTACTTTATTCTTCCTTGCCATTCTAGCCCCTGCAATACTTGTAGCATCAGGTTTAAGCGTCTTCGGAATCTTCCAACTAAATTTTGCTTTTGTCATTATTATTCAGTGTCCTATGTTTAAAGTATTATAGATTCATAACAACCTTAAAGTTCCATGCATAGTCTATCCACAGTTTTCGACTCAGGAAATACATATAAAATGAAGACCAGTTGACCATTTTTCCAATAAATAAGTAGTTTTTTGTAAAAATCCAAAATGTCAATTTTGTTTTTGAGGCACATGCAATGTGGTTTTTAGGGTGCATTTGACACCTTCCACATGGTTTAAGTTAGCAAAGTACTTGTGATACGTAACACAATTTACCAAAACTAAAGCATGCAAAAGATCTAATTTCTACTATTCAGCTCAAGGAAGTTATGGTCATTTCTTTGCGTGTGGTTTTTGGGAGACATATTTGACATAGGAGGTAATTTCAAATTGGTGCATAGAAACAACACCACATGTATTATATGAAACAATATACCCCAGGAAGAATTAATATAAGATAGGTTTTTTGATAACTACAAACAAAATTGTCATTACAACCAAAATCAACAACATATATGCTGCTGTACTTTTGTGTGGTTTTTGGGGGACACCCACCTGTACTGTATATATTTTTATCCCCAAATCCATCCACTCAAGCATTTTTGCCAAGAGATCATTTGGCAATTTAGGCTTTTTGATCGTACTTTGCAGATTTACTTTTACTTTTGAGTTAACTTATCAATATGAGGTTGTTGTGTATTTTGTAGTGTTTCACTATTTGCAACGTTCCTGTGCTATTTGTATTTGTACACAGACATTTACCAAATGATTTGATAAAAGCATAAAATATATTGATTTGATTTTATCAATCTACAAAGAACTTCAAGGGAATTGGCGCACAAAATCTTCTAATCTTGAGACATAAATCTTTGGTGCATGAAAAAAGGACCTCCCATTAATGATCAGTTACATATCAATATTACCCCCTCTCCCATTGTTTTTGTTGCATGGAATTCCTATTAGGGATACATTTATGGTGCAAGGAATCTTATGCAGTAAACACAAAAGAAGGGGGTACTACCGTCCTTAAGGAAATAGTGTCCACATATTATAATTTTCTCTAAGACCACACTCCACAAGAATATCAAATAAAAAGGGACAAAAAGATATACATGATGGATTCTTACACCTTACTTCAAAACCAGTATTTATTCATTTTTTTTTTATTTATAGCAAGTTATATATATATATATATTATTGCAAGTTTTTAGTGAAATCAAAACTCAACTATTTTTATTTCGAAATTATCCAAAATCTTTTAAAAAATTTCTCACCATAGTTTTCCATAGTCCGTAATTAAATTAAATTTCTTTTATCATTTCAATTTTTTACAGCAATATTTTTGTAGAAGGTTTAGTTGCCCTGTTCTTAATTGAACAATGTGATGCATCGGTGGTTTCATGCCTGAGTTTAAACAACAACGCACAAAACAGCTACCATCTTTGTTTCGTGCACTGATTTCTCAGAAGTAAAAGAAGAAGAACATGGTCATACCTCAGCAGACGAAAAACATTTGGAGCAGGAATGAAGTTAATAAATTATTAACTTGATTTCTTGTCAATAAATGTAGTACCAACTGTAAAAAGTACCAATAAAATTTTTTTTTCGCAACTTTTCTTTATTGTGAAGTTAAGTTCAATAGACACCGAAGGCAAGTATAATTTTTCTTCCACGTAAATGTTCCAGATTACTAAAAGTCACATATTGAGTATACGGTCGATTTTTTTAATTGAGTGAAATTAACAAACCCTTTTACAATTTGTTGTTTATTAATTAAAAATAATTTCGCTAAAACTACAAATAAAATCATTTAAGAACAAGTTTGCAAAATTTGCAAAATTTAAAATCAATATTGTCTCGTACTTCCCGCCTTTTTGTCTACAGTCTCCGAGAAACGAAGCAAAAATTGCGAAATGCAACAAAGTGCTAAAACGAAAAATAATAAAAAACGATAAAAATCTAAAAAATATGTAATATACAAAACACTATGTAGCTAGCTAGTCAAATACATATGTGTATATTTTCATTATTATATGTACAAGTAAAATAGAGCAGGTATCCAATATGTTATAAATACAAAGTTTTGGTAAATTAGAATATCCTAAAAAAGTTAAATAATCAGGAAAAAGTTGTACAAATAACATAATATATGTACAGTTACAGATTAAGTTTTGACATGTTTGTTGTGCTTTTTCGGACGTTTTGTACGGCTCTGGTTCATTTTCATATTTGCGTTCTTCTTCAACGAGTTGATGGTTTCCGTAGTCGATGTAAAAGCGTTATAAGTTACGGCGGCCGAAGACTTCTGCTGTTCTCGATATCGATGCATGGCCTCATTTTGAAGGCGCTCGTATTTCTTACTTCTGAAAGAATCATGAATAACCAAGACTATTATTTTGCGTTTTGTTTGAAGTTGTATACCGCACAAAGACATTCCTATTCAACGCATAGAGACATTAGACAAAATGAAATCAAATAGTTTAAAAACGGCGACACAAAAACATTTTCTGACAATTTTTTTCAACGTTTACGTCTAGATATTGTACTTTGTGATGTAGGCGAAAGAAAGAAGTTTTTCTACGTTTTTCTAAGTTAAGTTATCAACTGGAAATGATTTATAGGTAAAAATAAAGCTTTTCAAAGCACCACTCACTTCACTAAGCATGTTAGGAATATGTACAACAGACCAAGCATGATGACGATGATGGATGTTATAAGGGTTTTTACTCCGAAACAAAGTGATAGAGGTGGTATTACAGACCTACAGGAACAATCGGTTATATATAATTACAATAATATAATCTGCAGGCTTAATAACTAATTACTAATGCATTGATAAGGTCAAAAACACAACAAATAGAATATTATTATTTATCTTATCCTTTTAATTTATATATTTCTCAACTTAATATTTAAGCAATATCTCGCCTTAAACAAAACCAGAGAATCTAAATGTTATAAAAATATAGCAATAAATAGCTTACACTACGTAAAGCAGCCCACGCGCCCAAAATGGAAACCGCTTCTCCACTCTATCGCAACAATTGTTTTTGCCCGGACACAAGCAACACGCACACTCCATGAAAATCACTACTAGCCCCATCACCCTGCGAGAAAGTGACTCAAAATTTTTCAAATGGAGTCCACAAATTGACTAAAAAAATATTATAATAATAAATTCGAATTCAATATTTTATCATGTCAGTATTTCGGAGAATTGCACAATGCGGTACATACATGTTAAGGATGAAAAATCTTTTGAAAACTCACACCATAAATGCCCCAGCACCAGTGCAATTCCCGCTAGCTTCTGTCTCCATAAGCAGGTATCCACCATTGCTCATGTAAGCTAAACAAATAAATACCATCCCAAAAAAAATATAAACACACTTTAAAACATAACATTCAAACTTGCACATTTCAAAATTTCTCCAGTTTTTCATGTAAACTAAAGGAAATAGTTTGCGGAAGAAACGATTGACAAAACAACAATTTTAAAATGGATAAAAACAAGATCAAATGCTGCTGCCGATGAAAAGAAAAAAAACTGTTTAAGATTCGTCCAGCTTTGAAAGAAGCACAACTCCATAAAACCATGAAGGTAAAGTTCACCGAGGCAAGATCAAAAGGGTACCTCATCGACTGCTACTAGATATGGAGCAAAGGGCATAAAATTTATAGATAAAAGATGGCAGTGTTGAAAAAACACATTGCAAATTTCATCAAGAGTAATCGCCTTAAATTAAACGTAGGAAAATCCGAAGACACACTATACTATTCAAAAATGGCTTCAACTTTGCAAAAATACAGCCATTCATACTGGTGCTGAAGAACCATATTTTGATAAAAGGTGGGCAAGATACAAGCCTCCACTTTGCTTCAATGTTGATGAATCCTTTCACATGGGAAACAATGTACAAGAGGAAAATCAATCAAGGAAAGAGAATTTGGACAGCGCAACCAAACCCCATGTTACCAAAAAATTTTGTACCCTAAATATATGTTTTCATCTATTGGGAGAACAACCTAGAATAGCAAACACTTTCAGAGGCTAGGGGAAAAGAATATAAGTGCTGTCGAGAAAAGGTCATATGACAAAGATGTTGATGTTTTCTTTCGGATGAATGCAGATATAAAATTTGCCATCAAATGGGCTAAGAATAAGACTCTACTCTACAATAATTGGTCTGCCAATGCTTGTCAACAGAGATATTATGGATTCCGATAGAGACTTTTTAAAAAAACAGGATGTCTATGCACTACAGATGATAGCAATGGTGAGAAGATAAATCCTGAAGGGCTACCAGACTACAACATGCCACCCCTATCAAGCCAGGGCCTGTAGGAACCCCTGCAACAACTTCCAAAGTACTTGAGGTGCAAACAAAAGCTGATGAAAAAGCAAACAGAGGAAATGATCAGTTCTTCAATGACCTTGAAAGAGAAACATGAGTTGATTGTAGATGACAATATCCCTATGAACATATGAACTTTTGATATTTTCAACTTGCAATATAGACATGAAGTATCTATACTTGTAATAACTTGTTTACGTATGTTTTTCCTTTTGTTTCAAAAATGAGCCTTATTCCTGTTAAATTAATATTTTCATTTTCTGTTTGAATGAATTTAACAAGATGTTTGAATTTTACTGGAACCATGTTTTTTGTCAAAAGAGTAAATACAAAGAAAAAAACAAAATTGACCTAACTGAAACTAAATTGCAATTTAGAATTGGAAATGGAAAAGTTGAGTGATTAGCAATAGCATTGTGCGGGATGAGAGTATAGTATTAGTATAGTATCTTATAGTATATCTTAATATAGTAGTAAATAGTAAATAAATAATAAAATGTAATCTATTTGAAAGAATAAGTTTGAGTATATTTTTTTAATTTAAATATATTTTATATACCTTATTCACGGCAAAATTTGTATGAATTAAGGTATTTAGCCATGTTAGTAAAATATTAAACTAAAGCAATATGGCAATTAAAAACAACAAAAACTTCAAATGTGAACTCACAAATTCCAGAGATTAGACCCCATGTACGTGCAACAATTCTGGGCAAACCAATATCTCTCTGATCACTTTGCGCCTCAACATCTTTGTTTGGAAGACGAGAACTCCCGGTTTTATTTGCCATTTATATTATGCTGTAAGATCAAAAAATATTTCAAAGCAACCTTATTATTGGTTGCCAACCAAGAATGTTTAGGTTCAAATTTACACGGCACCCTTGACATTTTATTACACAAATGGGTGGGAGACAATGATGCAATTGTAACCAAGCCACCAAGAATAGACAACAAACACACCATGTCTCATTAGTACCAGTCCCGAGAATGTATATATGTCCAGCTGTTTGAGGGATTTAGTTGGTGCAAATAGGCAACCTAAGTACCTAACAAGGTGCAGCTTCCTGGAATTTTTTAAAAACTTACTCATAAAAAGGTTCATATTATTACGTATAAACTAACTGCGCTGGCGCTCAAGTGCTACTAATATTAAGAGAAAAATGTGTGAAAACAATTTCTTCAATTGTATGCATTTGAATTTAGAAAAGTCTTCAGATACACATGGGGGAAAAATTATAAGCTTAAAATAAGGCTGAAATGTTAATTGTAAGTTTACTAGGGCTGACCAAAAAAAGACTATACTCATAAAAAAATTAAAATATGACAATCAACAACACCATAATAAGAATGCTTTGGTAAAACCAAGGTAAACGCCTACAAAAATATTATTTTGCCATGAATCGACCAAAAGCATTTTGAATGTTTAAATATTTAATGAAACATCAATTGCCATTTTGAAAATAAGATGGTTCTTGTAACAATTATTTTGGTTTTCATTTCGGTTTTTATTTTGGTAAACGGTAGGAAGAGGATTCAATAGTGAGAGTTTCAACATCATATTAAATTTATTTATTTATGATTTATTTATTTGACATAATATTAAATTCATATTTTTCTTTCTTCAAAACAAATGATACACAACTGAAACAAAAATAAATGCTTGGTTTTTCAAAACCAGTATAAGTGATGTAATGGGGTTCATCCAAGATCCTAAAAATGCTTTTGCTGTATGGTTTAGCAAACAACTTGACTTGAATGAATGAGAAAGTTCTTTGGAGAAAACATTTCGAGTGAATCTTTTTATAAAACTATTGATGAATTTAAACCATATTTCAAAACATTTGCGAATAAATATTGGATCATGAATAAATCTTTACATTGCTTGCAATCTTCACAGATGGGTATAAATATAAGTACAAAACTTGAATAAATGAGTTAAAACTTGAAAACAAATCAAGAAACGATCTCCCAATGTTGATAAACTGTTCTACAAAAATAATAAATAATTCTCCTTAAAATCTAACTCCATGAAGTCAAAGTAAGACCAATGTTTTACAGCATTGCACGTGTACATTGTAAAAATTTGTCCCATTTTGATAACAAGAATCCGTTGACATATATTAATGAGACTTGATATCTCCCGTGGGGAAACAACATTGGGTCAATTCTTCTTGTTCTTCATGATAATAGAAACTGAAAAAGAAAAGAAGCAAACGCGTTAAATTATCTTTCTCTTGTCCAGACACCACAATATTGTTTTTAATTTATTCGGTGACACGATAAAAAAATGATATAGCTATTTACAAACAATTATTTAAATGATAGGGAAATGTTTTAATTAACTCAATAAAGCTCTCACGTACCAATTATGACGACAATTATTCCACATACAACCAATCCAAAGATCAACTTCATCTACAAGAGAATAAATTTATAATTCTTATCAACCGACACTTTGAAAATATAAAACACAACGAAATGATCATTAAGGAAGTTAGTGTGTTTTTTCACATAAATTATCACATAAGTAACATTTCAGCATAACATGCTACTCTTACCTTTACATTACTCCACCACATTCTGTTTTTCAACTTTGTTGATGTGGATTTAAACTGGAATGCATTCATTTCAAAACTCTCTGAAAAGAAAAACTTAGTATCAACTCGCCCTTCTTGTTTGAAAAAGCAAAGAATAGTCACAATTGACCCTTAGAAATAAACTGTTAAAACATGTTATCGTTAAATATATCATCGCACTCCCCCTTATGCATGAATTAAACACTTGGAACGGTTATTGAAGTTACCCTGGGTAAAACCATGTGTTTTTTGGGAGATATAAGTGTTACAAGAGGTTGTCATGAACAAACATTAAATGTACAGTGTTGAAAGACATGGGTGAAATAAGTTAAGAGGCAATGGAAAGAATTGTACTATAAAACATGTTAAATGCTTCTACTCTAAATTACAATATTCTTAGGGGGGCATTCTCAGGTTATACACAATCATTACCATGCTTCCAATAATGACTATCCTAATTTTCTTCCTTTTAAAAAGCAATATTTGAATTTTTTAGCTTAAATCTAGACATCTCCTTTCGGACAAACTTTTGTTGTTTTTATCATTAAAAAAAGAATATGAGTAGGTTATGTTTATTGAACTGTTAGGAACAATGGAGGACAAGTTCATCGTAATTATGTTAATTTGTAGCATTATTTTTTCATGGACAAGCCTTTAACTTTCCTTAGTTGATAACTACCAAAATCTAGTTACGATTTCTAGAGTTTTACAAAATTTATCGCATAAAACATTTGAAATATACAAGAAGTAATAAACTTTTAGTAAATATACAAGAATTAAATTCTATTAAGATTTTTAAAATGTAAGTTTTATTAATTATCAAAATTAAAAAGTAAAATATATTTCAACAGTATAATGTACACATAGTATTATTAATTACTAAAGCATTAATGTTTTCGCTTAAAATTTTACAGATATCTTTGTTTTAACTTAAAAACAACAAGTAATATTTTCAATCACTGACCAGATTTCGCTTCCAGGTCCTCTAACCGCTCCCCTCGATCTATGACTTTCCCCAAGTTGGTTTTCATGATGCTGATGGCTCCTTCCAATTCATGTTTTACTTTTGACATGGCGCTATCATTCTGTTTGTTTCGTCCAAGTTTTGAACGCTCAAATCTAAAGTGAAGATTAATAGGTTCATGCACAATCAGCTTGTTAGTAAAGATTGGCATGAGCACCCATGTTTCATGTCGATTTCTTTTTTATTGAGACTCCCAGAACGCTAATTAAGCATTATCATGAAGACATCGACCCAGAGTTGTAGTGTATTTAATTGCTCCCATTTGTGCACAATTATCTTTAATGAAATATGGTGTTTTATTTACTTATAACCGCTTACTAAACAACTTTGTGATAGCATGGTCTCGAACCCAAAACCTTTAGAACCTTTTTAAATCTTTTAACAAATAGACTTTCAAGAGCAAATAGTTTGTTAGCTAAAATTCGTTATTACGTTAATAATAAAACACTTCTCTCTATTTATTATGCTATCTTCTCCTCTCATATGATGTATGGTTCAATGGTATGGGGTCAGGGAAACAATCATAATTTGACGAAAATCAAATCAATGCAAAAAGCAGCGTTAAGAATTATAACTTTCTCACCATTTCGATCACATTCCACAAAGTTGTTTTCAGACTTGAGAGTTTTAAAATTTAACGATGTGATAAAAATGCAAAATATTCTATTTACTTATGATTTCTTAAATGACCTCCTACCAACATCTCTCTCTACACTATTTACAAAAACAACTGATATACATACCTATAAAACAAGAAATGTCTGTCAATCCAAGCTCATAGTGTTTTGTTTTAACACAATAAAATACAGGAAACATTCAGTCGTTTATCGATGTATTACTGACTTGAACGAATTTATAAAAAATAACAAAAGCTTTAAAAAAACTCTTAAATTTTACAAACATATCAGATGTACTCATTGTAAGAAGTAAACTGAAACAATTTCTTAAAAAAGATTGTTTATCATCTTACAACTACTAACTTTTAAGTTCGCGATTATTACGGTAACTCTCTCAGCAGGATTGCTGTTTTTGTTGTCGTGTTTATATTATTCTTGTTGTTCTCTAATATTTCCAGGATTATCCAAGCATATATGAATTTAATAACTGTATGTTGTATACATGTACATGTTTAAAATGTCGGCAGAATTTCGTACGCACACACACACCACGCATATCTATTGCATTTGAGTTGCTCCTTTTCTCTTTTATAATTAAAACTTCAAGGTGTCATTCCTTTGCCTAGTTTTACTATTGAATGACACCCTCCAATCACAATTTGTTTCTTGTTTGAAAATCAAAAAAAAAAAGAAATTTTGACTGTATATATACGTTATTTTGCTAGTATTGAATTGTATATATTATTCATTTTATTTCTTAAAGAGTTTCTTTTTTTTATGTACATATTGTTGATTGGAAAATAAAATTGATTGATTGATTGATTAGGTTAAGAGCTGAACGCCTTACCATTGCGCTATTATCAGATAAACCCCTGCAAAATGCAGTCATCAACATCAGGCTTTCTCATATGAGGTGTGCGACTACTCACACGCCTCAATCATATCACGTTTGTTTAATTTTCCCCATATTTCGTACTAAACATTAAACGCTCAAAAAATATCAAAATTATTAAATTAAAAAAAAACCTAAACGAATTTACATTCACATTCAATTGAATGACCATTAAAAACATGCGATGAATGTTGTTTAGTGACATAGTTTACAACATTAGTTATGTTCCTTCTGTATGCCTAATTTGTTGATTTATTGTCAACATGTTTCATTTTTTGATTTTCTATCGTGTTACAGAGTACCTTAAGTGGATCAATTTTCACAAGGACTAATTTTCGCAAGGTCAAAAAAATCACATTTCGTGAAGACTAATTTTCGCAAATCAGCCTTTTCCAAATATTTCGTGTGTACTAATTTTTGCGAATTGGCCATCCTCAAATTTTTCGCAAGGACTTATTTTCGCAAATCATAAATTTTTAGAATTCAAAAAATTTTCTTTTTCAAATGTGGGGTTATCATAATAAACAAAAAGCCGGTGGTTTGAAGATTTCCGCACTTGTTAGGGTTATAAGGTTCAATTTTAATTTTTAACGTCGATTTTGATGTAAAAGAAACAAAACACCAAAAAAACCGAAAGGGTGCAAAGACATTCGATCTTTCTTCCAAAAAAGATAATAATGGAAAAAAAAACGTTTTTTCTCAAAAATTTTGTGAGTATTTATTTTCGCGAATCAGCCCTGTTCAATTTTTTCGTGAGTATTAATTTTTGGCCATAATTCGCAAAAATCGCGAAAATTAATCCTCGCAAAAATTAATCCACTTCAGGTAGTTCTTCTGCATTAGTTTGTCTTTGAGTTGAAAGAATCTGTAGTGCATCATGTTAGCATGTCTGTCAGGTCCTTTTGAAAATATTTGTGTTGGCTGGGTTTTAATTCTCTAGCCAATTTCGTTTTAAATAAATAAGTTTTAAACATAAATTTCGAAAGGGCTAGTTTCGAGTCGGCAGTTTCAAAGCGTAGTGCAACTGAATTCTGGTAGACTGCCTGGAATTTGGATATAAAACTAATACAGACCGTGTTTAAGTCCACGATAAAAAAATGGAAGCAAAAAAATGTAATTCACTCGCTCTAAATACCGAGTTTGATTTTATATTTGAAAAAATCTTTGTAAATAAACTTATATTAAAAAATATTTATTGTGAGACTCAAAGTATTATCAATACATTCAGTTAAATAAGTAAAACTTATTTACAAAAAGCCTTGTTTTAAAAAAAATTGTTTACAGATAACATCGGTGTCAACAGAAGTGTGTATGTTACTATGGTTACTAATCCTATGATTAGAAGAACTAAAGAAAATATACAAGAAATATGCTGAAAAAGATTTTTAAAAACTGACAAATATGTGCTTTAACTGATTGATTGTTCAGAAGAATTCAAATCACAAAACCATTTTTTATAAAACGCTTAATGTTTAACGCTTCCGTCCTCCAGTTTTAATATAGAAGAAGGCAATGTAAACAAGAGAGTTAAGGCTTTGAGAGTCAGTCACTTGTACTTGACGCTTAGCCCTCGTGTTTGGGGTTCGCGAGCATGAACGTCCCCCACTTGTTTACAACTTTTAAAAGATAAACATTTTTTTAAAAAGGCGTTTCATTTAGAGGTTATCAGTAACATATACAGCAAACAATAGTAAAATAGATCGTTTAAATTGTTGTAACCAAATGTCAGATGCTTTGTTGTTTTTTAAATTTAAATCATAAAAATATAACAACTTTTCAATAATAGTCGCAGAAAGAGGAATAGTTTATTAAGTGATAAAAATGTTCTGTGTTAAACATCGCGTACGTAAATCGGTGAATATGTAATTAAATATGTAATTATGCCGTAAACGACCAAGTCAATGTATCTTCAGATTTAAAGCCAAACAAGATATGTTTTAGAAGTAAAGACCATTTACCGCACAAGTTTTAAATGACATGGCAAAATTAAAAAATGACATTAAAAATTTATTGCACATCATCACACACCTAGACAAATTCAGGCAAGTGGATTTTGCACATCTGAAATGCTTTTAACTTCTGTTAGGCGTGCGAAGCATCACACGCCTAAATTTTTCTTATAAGAAAGCCTACAACATACTATCTCCTATGAAGACTTCAAGTTAATATCGTCTCACTGTTAATGGAAACAGGAACAATAATACAAAAAACAACAACAAGGTTCCAACAACATAAAAAACATACAGCTCTTCTTCGCTGTCTTCTTCATCTCCTCTTAATAATGGTACCTGCTGAAACAATAAAATTGATTAAAAATATGAAAAGTAAATACCATCCTAATCCTCACAATAAAGTATCAATGTTTGTTGT